>PYUH01000151.1:2141711-2162226 GCA_016808085.1 Suaeda aralocaspica
AATTGTCAATTGTTATTGTTTTCAATTAAATACTGGCCAGGTTTAGTTGTTAGTTTGATATTGTTGAAATCAATGCCGAGAGGTAAGATTACCACAATTAGATCATAAGGACAATAGGCAAAACGACTCTAAGTGAGCGAGAGCCATTAGAGGAGTTATGAAGGGGGCTAGATTCGGGAGAATTAGTGGACCTTAATTCAAGGAAATTGATAATCTAATTATTTATTTGTGTGCAATTCGTTGATTAAACTGTGGTGAACCGATGTCCTAGGTTTAGTCATTAATTAAATTCCTTAATCAATTTAGCTCTAATTCTAGTTAATTTCTTGGTCACAATTGTCACTCAAAGGCCCTTTGCACAGTTTAGACTTTTTAGAACTAATAGGTTTAATTGCTTCCCTGTGGATTCGATCCCTACTTCCCTAGCTATATTAGTTAGAGTGGTTAGGTTTATTTTTGATAGGTGTGCGATAGCCTCATCAAATTTTAGCGCCGTTGCCGGGGAGGCAATTTTTAATTCTATTAGTCGGGTTTATACTGTTTTCTTTTTATTTTCCTTAGTCTCAAAGAACTTTTTGGTTCTTTGAGACAGTTTCTTATTTTTGCTCGGAGTTTACATTGTGTGCAGGTTCATAGGTTTATGCAAAACGACCACGAGCCTGATATTTTCATCTTCCCTGAGCTCGAGCGAGTATTTTTGAAGCGGTTGAGACGTAGTAGACGCCGAATTTTTCTTCCCCGATCCGTGGAGGAAACTGTTTCTGATTTGTCTCAGTTTTTCGAGTTCACTTTCAACCCGTTGTTTGANCCAGTTTTTTGAGTTCACTTTCAACCTGTTGTTTGAAGGGTATTTAGAGGTCGAAATGGCTGCCGAAGGAGAAGGACAGGGTAGAGGACCACCACCTCCACCACCGCCACCTGCGGCCCGTTCATTGAGAGACTATTTCTTGCCTAGTACGGAGTCTATGGCTGGAGGTTATTCAGTACCTGATACCGATGCTGCTAATTTTGAACTGAAACCGGCTCTTGTGAATATGGTTGAACGAAATCAGTTTTCAGGGACATNGGGAACATTGAAGGAGGATCCAAATTTACATTTGCAGAATTTCTTTCAATATTGTGATACTATCAAGCAAATGAACGTTTCTAAGGACTACATTAGGAGAAGAATGTTCCCATTTTCGTTGAAGGACAAGGCTAGAACCTGGTTNGGCTAGAATCTAGTTAAATGATCTTAATATGGCCACAATTACTTGTTGGGAGGACTTGGCTCTTGCTTTCCAGAGGAAGTACTATCCACCACAGAAAACTGCTTTATTGAGGAGCCAAATGACTAACTTTAATCAGGAAACAGATGAGTCACTTTATGATGCTTGGGAACGGTTTAAAGAGTTATTGAGAATGTGTCCTCGTCATGGGCTTGAGAAATGGTTCCTAGTTCAATCATTCTACAATGGGTTGGGTAATGAGAGTAGAGCTTTGTTAGATTCTGCTGCCAATGGTCGATTCATGAACCAGGAGGTCAATGCTGCAAATCAACTGATTGATGAAATTGCCACTCATAATTCACAGTTTGGTAACCTTAGAGGGCATTCCAAGAAGGGTGGAAAACATGTAGTTGATGATAAGTATGAGAGTTTAGCTGCACAGATCAATGCCATAAGTCAGAAGCTTAATAAGATTGGTACTACAGCTCCTCCACCATCACTTGTAGCTGCACTTTCGGGATGCACGGACCCTTTCTGTGATTCCTGTGGTTCATTCGGTCATAGCTCCCAGTCATGTACCAGTTCAGTGGAGCAAGTGTGTGCCTTTCAAGCCTACAAGAACAACCCATTTTCCAATACATATAATCCAGGCTGGAAGGATCACCCATACTTTTCCTACAAGAACAATAGCAATGTACAGAATCCTCAGCAAGCTATGTCACCTCAGCAGGCACCCCNCTCAGCAGGTACCACAGCAGATGCAGAGATATATACCACCACACCCACCAGGTTTCAGCAGGCCACCACTATCAGCACCACCATTGTCAGTTCAACCTAGTGGACAAATTTCAGAGCTGAAAAATATGATGTTACAGATGCAGAAAAATATGGAGGCAATGCAGGCTCACAACAAGCACCTGGAGACTCAGATAGCTCAGATTGCACAATCAACTGCTCAAAGGCAACCAGGCCACCTTCCATCACAACCTACACCTCCAGTATCACAGGCATCACAGAATCCCCCAAGGGACCATGCCAATGCCATTACTTTGAGGAGTGGAACTGCTTATGAAGGCCCGAAAATGCCTACTGATGATGTTAATTCTGATGTTGCAGGTGGAGCTAAGGAGACCAGTGATGTGGTGATTGAAGATTTGGAGACAGTTCCAGCTAAGGAAACTGAAGCACCTAAGGAGAAGGTAGATGACACATCGATCGATACGATCCCGAGGTCACAGGTTAGGTTACCCTTTCCGAACAGGGTAACCAGGAGTAAGAATGATAATCATTTCAGTAAATTTTTAGATATTGTGAAGAATTTGCAGGTTACTGTTCCATTTACTGATTTGATAACTCAAATTCCTACTTAAACTAAATTTTTGAAAGATATTTTAAGCACGAAACGTGAGTTGAATGTGGTGGAGACCTTAGCATTACGGAGGAGTGCAGTGCCATATTGCAAAACAAGTCACCACCTAAGCTAAAGGACCCGGGAAGTTTTTCTATTCCTTGTAATATTGGCCCAATATTTATTGATAAAGCTTTATGTGATTTAGGGGCTAGTGTTAGTGTCATGCCTTTATCTATTTGCAGAAAACTTGATATGGGTGCTTTAAAGGTTATTAACATCACTTTGCAGATGGCAGATAGGACAGTGAAGTACCCTAAAGGTATTTTAGAGGATGTCCGGCCGGTGAGTGTCGGAAAATTCTTTATTCCTGTTGATTTTGTTGTGTTAGATATGGATGAGGATGCTCATATCCGAGTTATACTTGGTAGACCATTCTTACACACTGCAGGTGTTGTTATTGATGTCAAAATGGTAGTTTGACTCTTTTTGTAGGGGATGATAAAGTCACCTTTAATCTTAATGCTGCTCTTAAGAATCCTATAATAGAACAATCATGTTATGCAATTTATACTCTTAAAGAAATTGTTCTTAATGACTTGCCTCAATCACCTAATAAGGATCTTCTAGAGGCTCCTGTGTGTTTGGATTCTATTGCAGGTGACGAAGATAGTGTTAATAACAAGCTATGTCAGGATCAAAAGAAAAGGAAATCCCGTCCCAAGAAACGTCGGAAACCTCGATCACAATCTTCTCATGCTTGTAATATGAATACGAAAAATGATGAGGTTTTTAACAAGGAACGTGAAGCATTTGAGCAACCAGTAATTCCTAATTGCTTTGATTATTTAACTAAATGTGGTTCACGTTCACTCTTCGATCCTCCATAAGCTATGAGGTAACATGGTCAAGCTAATGACCTTAAACAAGCGCTTTGCGGGAGGCAACCCGTAGTTAGTTTAGTTTTTAGTAGCTTTTTCATTTTTATTTTCTTAGTTTAGTAGGGACTTTAACACTATTCTTGGTCTTGGTGAGGAGAGTGAGGGACTAATATTGTTTCCCAAGTGTTTTTGGGTGTTTTTGTAGGTGTTGAGTGACTTAAAACAGGGAAAAAGAGAGAAGAGTCGTATGCCCGGACCCCTCCGGGCGCCCAGCCCGCGGCCCGGGCGAATAGACTATTCGCGGCAGATTCAAAGGGTCAATTTTAAACGGCCATAACTTTTCTCCGGGACGTTCCACGAGGCTTAACACCTATCGTTGGAAAGATCTTTGAGTCTACTTTCCAATGAGACAAGAATCACGTTAATCCGAATTATATTCTGTGAGTTATGGTCGAAACAATGAGAGGTGGTCAAATTTCAATCCGTGTATGCTATATGCAATACCATCTACCACTCACGCTTCTTTCTTATCCTTGCACAACTTCATCCTCTCACCCATATGCATCATATTACACCCCCAGGACTCCCTAAAACCCTCCACCATCTCTCTTATCTCTCGCCTTACTTCCTTCAGCATGAGGACATTGCTGAGTCCGGCTTGGGGGAGGTAACTTTATTGCTTTCTTAGTTTAGATTTTATTGCTTTCTAGTGTAGTTTTATTGCTTTCTTAGGATAGTCATATGGTTTGTACTACTTGTTAGAAGTAGGAGTTTACATATGACCAAAAAAAAATGTACTGCTTTCATAGTTTAGATTTCTTTTTGCTTTTGTTAGTTAACTTTAGTTGATTGTTTGATTGATTGGTTTGATGAAACTTTGTGAATGGTGACTTCCCTGTGCCCCGTATTTTATTAAAAAAATGTTTTTGATTGATTTGGGCATGTGATGAGTTATGTGTTGGGAATTGCCAACTTGGACTTGAACTTGACTTAGCTTGAAACGATTTCTAATCTTGCCATTATAACCATGTGTAGAGTAGAGGCTTGAACTGTGTTAACGGGAGGATTTGAGCCGCATACATTATTTCTATGCTTATTTTCTTTCATGTGTGCTTAGTTCCTGGTGCATGTATGATCCATGTTTTTGGCTTTTGACTCTAGTAGCTTGGCTTTAATATGTTACATGCTGCGAATGATAAAAGGCATTCATTTCTTTTAGGAGCTTTCAGATTTTAGGCATTCCTTCACAAAATTTTCCCTTGGTCCTTATTTTGAGCTTTTACCCTTCATTTGCATTTTAGCCACATTACAACCCTATTTGGCCTTGTTCTAATCATTTGATATATGCCCAAGCTTGGCTTGGGGGAGTTGAGGAGTTGTTTTGTTGTTGTGTTGCATTTGATTGGAGGTTTTGGAGGATTGGAAAATTGTGAAAAGGTTGTTGTTAAAGTTTAATAATAGGTCTCACATTAAGGCTCTGCATACCAATGTCTAGGCCGGTTTAATGAAGAATTAAAATGTTATACATCTTTTATTGGCCTAGTTATGTATGTGTGATGATTTTGTCTTTGACATGTCATTAAGAGTCGTGAGCATAAGTTGAAAAAAAATCTTGAAAGTTGAAAAAAAAAGAACTGAAAAATGAAAAAAAAAAAAGAAATGAAAAAAAAAGAGTTGTAGAAAAAAAAAAGAGAAATTGAAAAGATGTTGAAAAAGAAAAGGCTTTAAATATTTGGAGTAGTTGAAATGTAAAGCTTTATGTGTGATGTGATTCTATGAGAATAGGCTTGATGTTGGAGTTGATGTTGGAGATGTTGATTTTGATTTTTGATTGCTACATGCGTATAGCCCGCATTTACCACCACATTATCCCAAATTATATCCTACCCATCACCCTAGCAACGTTACAAGCTTATAAAGACCTTTTTGATCAGTGTGTGCATGTTTTTAGTTCTTGTGAATTGAGTCAATTGCCAAAGCTATGGAGTATTACTTGCATTTCGAGTCGACATTCATACTAGGATTGAGTGACTACCTTTAAACACTTGCATGAGGTGTGAGATGTGGGTTTGGGTTCTCAAATTTTGCATTTAAACACTTATTGCATTTGCATTCTTATTTGGGATTAAGGGTGAGCTTCATTGTCTATGCTCAATTTTATGTGTGGAGTGACACCGAGTGAGCTACTCTAGTCATCGACTTCTATTTCTTACATGGTTGGCCTATTGATTTTGATTTGAGTGGATGGCGGTCAAGGGATTTTGATGGGTTGGTTGAGGATCTTGCATACTCGGAATTGCTTGGGTTAATCTTGTTTTGCAAAGTTAAAGGGGTGAAGTCATTGTTTGTTTAGTTGTTTCCTTGAGGACAAGCAAAGGTTTGGCTTGGGGGAGTTTGATAAGTTGATATTTTATATGTATTCTACCCCCGATCCCGAGTAATTTTTAGCTCTAATACGAATCTTTTGAGCCATTTCTACTAACTTTTGCTATTTCGAGTGTTTGTTGTGCTTTTTATTAGATTTTTGCAGGAATCGATGATTTATTGTTGTTTTCCGAGCCTTTTGAAGCACTTGAAAAAGTTAGTGAAGAGTTGAAGTCATTTGGGAAGCTTAACCGAAGACTAGAAGTGTTAAAACGAAGAATTAAAAAAGCAATTAAGGAAGAACGAGCAAAAACCGAGGAACGAAGGCAAACAAGCCATCCGCCCGGACCGAAGCTGTGCGCCCGGGTGAAGGCTGCACGCCCGGACCCTCCGGGCGGGTGGCTCTGAAGGAGGATTTCGCGTGTTTTTCCCCTTGTCCAGCCTAAGTATTTAAAGCTTTGTATTCCTAATTAGTCATTTTTACGCCTCTTTTGATTTTAGAACCCTAGCTTACTCTAAAATTCTCTCAAAGTGTAGAACTCTTTTCAATCATTCAATCAATAATATTCAGGTTCTATTTCAACCTTAATTCTTGTTCTTAGTTATGTTTATTATTATTTTCAATTTATGTTCTTAATTTTAATAGTTTTATGTTTAGATTTAATTTCTTGATTGTTGTTGGTTTTGTTTAGTTTAATATTTTAATTACTTTTATTGGTTTAGTTTTTGTTCCTTCAATTATGAGTGAGTAGTTCTTTTTCTAGGACTAGGGGATCCATGGATTAATTGGTGATGTTTTGCTCATAAATATTAGTTTAACTATTAATGTACTTGAATTCCTATTGTCAATTGTTATTGCTTTCAATTAAATACTGGCCAGGTTTAGTTGTTAGTTTGATATTGTTGAAATCGATGCCGAGAGGTAAGATTACCACAATTAGATCATAAGGACAATAGGCAAAACGAGTCTAAGTGAGCGAGAGCCATTAGAGGAGTTTTGAAGGGGACTAGATTCGAGAGAATTAGTGGACCTTAATTCAAGGAAATTGATAATCTAATTATTTATTTGTGTGCAATTCGTTGATTAAACTGTGGTGAACCGATGTCCTAGGTTTAGTCATTAATTAAATTCCTTAATCAATTTAGCTCTAATTCTAGTTAATTTCTTGGTCACAATTGTCACTCAAAGGCCCTTTGCACAGTTTAGACTTTTTAGAACTAATAGGTTTAATTGCTTCCCTGTGGATTCGATCCCTACTTCCCTAGCTGTATTAGTTAGAGTGGTTAGGTTTATTTTTGATAGGTGTGCGATAGCCTCATCAAGAGGCCGAAACCGATCGTGGTGATACATATCACGTGGTTAAAAAAAAAGAGAGAATATAAGACTAGGGGTGTGCATTAGCAGGTACCCGCACATTCTTGCGGGTACCCGACCTTCCGGGTAGTGTATTTTATTACCCAAGACATACCCGAAAATTTCGGGTACCCGGAATAATCAAGTCGAGTAAGCGGGTACCCGCAACTTCATTTGTTTTTCACTTAAGATATAAATAAAGCATAATTGTATAAAGTATAATTAAACGAAAAATTAATATTGTAGTTAGCATAATTGCATTGACCTCTAAACCAATGTAATGAATGTAGCTGAACATAAATAAATACATAAAATATGAAAAGCAAAAAATAAATAAAAAACAAATCATAAAAAACGAAGCAACACCGAAGAGAATCACAAAAAAAGAAAACATTACAAAAATAAGAAAAAAGGAAAGAGGTAGTGGCTAGTTAGAGTATAACAATGAGAAAGAAATATAATAGATTTTGGAGTTGAGGTAAAAAAGAAAAAGCCCAATTCAAAACAAAAAAAATATTTGAAAAACATAAAAGTAAAAAAAAATGAAGCGGGTACCCGGTTTTACCAAAATTTGGTGCCCGAACCCTAGGGGTGTGCATAAAAACCTGACCCGAAATACTTGGCCTGTAACCCGCACTACTCTCTCCTTAAAACCGGGTATTTTTTATGGCAAAAAATATATTTTGCGAACCGGTTACCCGGTTTGCGGGTACCCGATATATTTCGGGTTGGGTACGGGCACCAAATTTTGGTGCACCGGGTACCCGGTACCCCCTTCATTTTTTTACTTTTATGTTTTTCAAATTTTTTTTTTTTTTTAGTTTTGAATTGGCCTTTTTTTTTTTACCATAACTCCAAAATCTACTATATTTCTTTCTCATTGTTATACTCTAATTAGCTACTACCTCTTTCCTTTTTCTTATTTTTGTAATGTTTTCTTTGTTTGTGATTCTTTTCGGTGTTGCTTTATTTTTTTATGATTTGTTTATCAGTTATTTTTTGCTTTTCATATTTTATTTATTTATTTTTTTCAGCTACATCCATTACATTGTTTTAGAGGTTAATGCAATTATGCTAATCACAATATTAATTTTTTCGTTTAAGTATAATTTATAAAATTATGCTTTATTTATAACTTAAGTGAAAAAAAAAAGACGAAGTTGCGGGTACCCGCTTACCCGACCCGATTATTTCGGGTACTCGAAATTTTCGAGTAGGGCTTGGGTAATAAAATACACTACCCGGGAAGCCGGGTACCCGCACTTTCGGGTACCCGAAAATGCACACCCCTACCGTACCCGACCTGAAATATAGTGGGTACTTGCAAACCGGGTACCCGGCTCGCAAAATCTATTTTTTGCTCAAAAAATACCCGGTTTTAAGGGGCGTGTAGTGTGGTGACAGGCCGGGTATTTCTGGTCGGGTTTTTGTGCACACCCCTATATAAGACGGAGCCTGGGATTACCCCTGCAGGCTCCACAGGTCCAAAGCAAAGCTATTATTTACAGTTTTTTGAGGATCCGGGGTCCTGGAAAAATAGTTACCTAAAATTTTGTAGGGTGCCTAGATGATCGAGAAATGAACTCACTCATGCGATTTGGGGTTAAAAGGCCATAAGAGGTATTGTAAGTAGTTTTTAATGGGTCTTAGAAAAAGTTGTTTTTCCCTTCCTCCGAAAAGGCTATAAAAGAGATGATAACAAGGTTGAAACCGACCATGGGAAGTTTTCTGGTGATCCATAGCACGTGGTAAAAAAATAGGCGAAAAAAAGTCGGAGCTCGGAAAGCTCTCTCTAGAGGCCAATAACAAAAGCTATTATTCACAATTATTTGAGATTTTAGGGTCCCAGAAAAGAAATTGCCATAATTTTTCCGTGATGCCGGTGTGGTTGAAATATGAATCCACCCAAGGCAATTCGTGGTGAAAATGTCATAAAAGGGATGATAACAAATTTTTAAAGTGTCTTAGATAGGGGTGAAAGAAATTCGGATTAAAACCGAAGACCGAACCGAACCAAACCAAACCATATTGGAAATTTGGATCGGACTTTTTTGTAATTTGGTGCGGTTTGGATTGTAAATTTTTTTATATTTCGCTTTGAACTCGGACTGGACCCCTCAGTGGACAGTACACGGAACTTTAGACCGAATAGTAATAAACCTTTATGTCTTTAATGGCTAAAAGTCTACTACTTGTTTAGTAGTTATGCCCAAAACACCAAAAGCTAGCAAAATCCTAAAATTCTCTATCATCCTTTTTCAAAGTGTGAGTAGTATTTGATTTAGTGAATTATTGGATAGTGCTACATATTATTGCTACAAATATATTAAGTAGGAATTGTTGTACCAAAAAAAATATCTTTAAAATTCGGATTGGATTGGATCCAAAATCATAAGACCGAATTTAGGTGGATTGGATTGGATTGGACTGAAATTCAATATGGATTGGATTGGTCTCAAATTTCAAAGACCGAAAATATATAGTTTGGATTTGGATTGGGCAATAATCCAAACCATAGATCAAACTTTCACCCCTAGTCTTAGAAAAAGGTGTTTTTAGTTTTTTTTTCTGAAAAAGCCATAAGATAATAGTTAACAAGTTTTTAGAGGATGAAATTGGTCCTGGGGAGTCCTGCATTGGTCCATATCACATGGCAATTTAACAGTGTAAAATAAGGTATGACCCTTTAGGAGGTCAGAAACAAAGGTTATTATTCACAATTTTTTGAGGTTCCAGACTCCAAAAAAAAAGTAGATGGCGCAAATTTTACAGGGTCCTCATATAGTCAAAATATGAACCCACTCAGGCGGCTTGGGATGAAAATGTCATAAGAAGGATGATAACAAGTTTTTAAAGAGTCCCAGAGATAATGTTCTTTTTCCTTTCTTTCGAAAAGTCTATAACGGCGATGATAACATGTTTTTAGAGGTCGAAACCGATTGTAGGGAATTCCGTTGTGGTCCATATAACGTGATTAAAAAAGGAGTGAAAAAATTAGATGGAGCCCAGGATGGCCCCTCGAGGCTCCAGAGAACAAAAGCATAGCTATTATTCACAATTTTTTGAGAATCCGAGTCCCGGAAAAAAAAAATTAAAAGTTACCAAAAACTTTATAGGGTGCTCGTATGTTCAAGAAATGAACCCATTCATAAGATTTGGGGTGAAAAAGGCCATAAGAGGTATGATAAGTAGTTTTTGTAGGATCTTGGAAAAAACTGTTTTCCCTTCTTCTGAAAAGCTATAACAGGGATAATAACAAGTTTTTAGGGACTGAAACTGACCGTGGGGAGTTTGTAGTGGTTCATAGTATGTGGTACAAAAATAAGGCGAAAATAAGTCTGACACAAAACGTCCTCTTTGAAGGCTAGTGACAAATGTTATTATTATTCACTGTTTTTTGAGATTTTAGGGTCCCGAAAAAATAACTGCCAGATTTTTCCATGATGTCCACATGGTTAAAATATGAATCCAAACCATACGATTTTGGGTTAAAATGTCATAAAATGGATTATAACAAGTTTTTTATATATTTTTTAAAAAATGATTAAATGCGCAATGTCTTCCAAACCCAAGCCCAACCAAAATTTTCAGGACTTGTCCGATCTGCCCGGACACAAAGAATCCACAGAATTTCTGTCTAGGTGCACACCCCTAGACATGATTTTGCCATTGTTAGATGTTTGCTCAACATTTAACTGTCACAAATAGGGCACCTCTCCACACAAAGCTTTCCAATGGTTGTGTTTGTTATAAATTCATGCTCCAAAACTCTTGGGCTAGCCCTTAATATAGAGCACTAAATATATGATCTACTCCTTGAGTTTCCTTTTAACTTACTACACTAGAAATCTTTTTATCTAAAGCGTACTGAAATCAAATCTTTTTATGAGAGAGAAAGAGTCAAAGCATACTCAAATCAAAGAACGGAGGGAGTACAAGAGAAAAATCTCCCCATCCTCACTTTTGGTAATCACCAAAAAGACCGTACAACAAAATTTTTGAAGAAAAGAAATAACATTAAGCATAAACTAACGCTACCCCTGCAAACCCGACTCAGTCAATGATGCATTGTTTCATTGTCTATCACTTGGAACCAGTAGCAACTAGCCAAGAATCCTTAATGCAAGCCTAATAATAACAATATGCTCACCTGCTTGCCTACAAATAAACACAAACAGGAAAAACAAATTTCCAAATAACAATTGAACTATTATCTTCACCTCGGCGGGAGTAAACGGAAGCCTGCAAAGCTAAATTAATAGCCACATATATAAACACATTACAGAAGTATAGTTATTCTCAAGCTGAATGAAACCAACCTTCGACAAACCTCCTACTTTTCCAAGCATTTTATGAGTTGTAACAGACAAGAGTATATTAATATCTCAATTTCAGACCTAATAGCATCATAAACCCTACCAGCTATACAAAGAACAAACATAAAATAAAGTCAACAAGATGGAACATTAAAATCTACCGAATGATATCTCAGCCTCATTATCTTTGCCCTAACTAACCTAAAGCTCTGAACTACAGGAAAAACTAGAAACTGTACATAATCAAGAGGGTAAGCCGATAAGCACAAAAACCATTGAATTGCTAATCTGCTATCCAACTTTATCCTACTCTCCCTGCAAACCACAAGCACCATAAACCAGCCAAGAATGATTTGCCGCTCAGCCATTAAAGCCAAGAGAAGATCCAATCTGCCATCATAAGCTATGAGAGATAGGACATATACATCTTCTATCCAAGAAGTTGAGATCTTTGACCCACTCAAGATGTTCAAACTCATCAGATAGCTAAAGCACACTGCGGAGCTTTATCGGTGGACATGCTGCTACCCCATTTCTGGGTGGACTGACCTTCCCCAGCTCTACTTCCTCCTGAGCCATTGGAGATGTCTGTGTGTCCTTCACAGACGCCACGTGATTGCGCCCCTCCGGCATCTGTTGACGTATAAAAAATTTCAGTGGTTAAAAGAAAAAAAATTACAGGCTGTATCCAGAAAACTATCCAGATTTAAATGATCCGAAGATGAAGAAAAAAAATTCAAACCTGAATCTTTGCTTTTCTCATCAGCAGAGTGACTAGAACCTTCAGTTTCACCCTTCTTCGCAAATCGTCCACCTGTTCCCCTTGCTCTCCTCAAAGCATGTTGGTGACGAGACTCATGTAGATAAGGCTAGAGAAAACAATTCAAAAATAAAATAAAGTACAGGAGAAGTCATTCAGAGAACACAAACATTGTGACCGAAAAAGACAGCACGCAAAGAAAAAAAATCCAATTCCAAACTAAATTCTAATCAAAAAAGTAAGCAACTAGGGACTAAGAAAAACAATAAGAATAGACATGTAATGAATTTGCACAGATAAAAATTAACATTTAACTAAATGTAACAGAAGTAAAGAATAACCAACCCACACATCAGCAGTCAGCACTCAATGATACAAGTAAAGCCTTACCTTTCTGATTTTTATAAGTTTCCTTTCCAGCTCAGCTTTCGCGCGGACCTGCCTCCGTCTTAAGATCCCATGGTACTGCTTAGCATTAACATAAACAGGTTCTTGTGCCATCTCAAGAGGTAAAGGCATTCTAGGTTGATGCATCCCATAAAATTGAGCCGGAACCTGCTCATATCATAAAATAAGAAGGAAAGATTTGAGTGTATGTATTACACAAGATCCCCAAAGAAAAACAGAATTTTTTATATCCACAGCAAAGGTAATTAAAAAAAACAATGTTTTGATAAGTGTGACAATCAGTTTTATTCTATATGATTACATAACAAACTTTGAGCATACAAGCATGAAGAGGTCAACACCCCAACCCAACATTGGGAAAAAAATAAAGAGAAAGATGGAGCTGTTTAGTACGACGTTATCAGTGCAGGATAGATGAAAAGCATGCAAAAATAAGCCTAGGTACCAAAAAAGAAAATGGGGTTGGCTAGACAAGAATCAATAAGAGGAATTGCAAACAACGGTTAAATTCATTCAAGATCATCAATCTAGAAATAGCATTCAACACTTGATAATTGGCAACGACATGAGAATTTGAAAACCTAATAGCTATAATTGATGTGATCAGATTTCCAAAAATACTCAGAAATCAAAGCTTAAGCTTAAAAAAAATCTTCAAATGGTAACTAGTCATTATCTTTGCTAGAAGATGGTGAAAAAAAAAAAAACAAACAATTTAAGTAGGATACAAAGGAATCTCTAGTGTTAGCTCTAATTTTAAAAAATAAAATAAAAGCAGAGATCTCATGCATCTTGACACTTCAATCAATCAAAGCCTTAGTCCCATAATTGGGGTCGGGCTACATGAACCATAATTGATCATTCTAGGTGGTCATCCACATAAATTTTCCTCCTCCATCCCCTGCGATCGAGAACCTCATTCTCCTCTAAATCCAAAATTTTCATGTTTTTTAACACCTTCCAAAAGTCATGTTCGGTCCATCCTTACCTCGCTTAGGTTCTTCCTAATCACACTCCTCTGCTCTTTGCACCGGTGCTACATGAGGTCTCCATCTCATCTCCAAACCAACACAAGCATATTTCCCTCAGTTTGCTTGCAATGTTTGCGACTCCAACTTTCGTGCAGTCATTTTTAATCCAATCTCTCTTACACTTCCAATGTCCGCGACACCAACTTTCATGCAATCATTTTTGATCCAATCTCTTTTACACTATATTTGGATACAAAGATATGGAGGGAAAGGTACGGAAGAGAAAGGAAAGAGGACAAACCCAAACCCCCTTGTTTGAATACATAGTAGGGAAGAAAGCGGAGGGAGAAGAAAGAATTCATTTCCTCCCTCCTTTAATAAACACTATTTCTCCAAAAGTAGAGAGGTTTAGAGGGAAAATGGGACTCAACTTTCCCCTCCCTTTCCTCTCCTCCTATTTCCCTTCCTCTCCTTCCCTTTTACGTTGCTATCCAAAAAAAGTGTTATAATTGTTCATGCAAATATATCTCAACATTCATTTTGCGAAGCCCCTGCATCTTAAATGTGCTTCTTCTTATAAGACCTACATAAGATGCTTCTTCTTATAAGACCAACATTATGTATAGTACAGCAACACTCGTCATATAGTAGTCTTCTAAATTATTCCCCTAAACTTTAAAGGAATGCTTCCGTCACACAACACTCCCATGGCACATTTTGGTCAATATCTTACTTTTGAAAGGCGAGAGGCGCACCAAGGCGTAAAAGGGTTGTGCGCCTTGCGCCTAGGCGCACCACTGGTGCCTCAAAAAATTTAAAAAAAAAAAAATTAAATCCCAAAAAACCCTAGAGTTGCCCTCACATTTGAACCTCAGTGCACCTTTGGAAAAAATGCGCAAGTGCATTACAAAAGCCCCATGCCTGCACCCTATGCGCCTAGACGCGCGCTTTTTAAACTAGGTTAATATCACTATTTTTATGGATGAATAACCCAATGTCTAAATATTTTCCGTCCAACGGTCCAACCTCATCATGACATCGTTTGTCCTCCTCAGCTCCAAAGTGGCATTCCATATTCTTCGTCTTAGCTTAAACCCAATAGACTAATGCTTATGAAAAGTAAAATAATAAATAAATAAAAGATTAAATTCCAGCGCTTTGTGAGTCTTAGACTATAAGATGGTTAGCTTCTACTGATAAAGTATAAGATGGAGATACGATACAATAGAACAACATAAGGAGGTCAGAACAGTGACAACGTGAAGGACAACCAAGAGGTAGAAAACCGAAGCAAACATGGATCAAGGTGGAAACATGAGGTTTTCAAGGATTGAAGAAAATTTGGCGTTAAACGGCGAACAATGGAAAAAGAAGGGATTTTTGCAAATGATTCATGCGATACCTCTCATTGGTTGATATCAAAGCCGACCCAAATTATTTTGGCACTAAGGCCTTATTGTTTGTGTGTATCACTATCTGAAAATGGATTCACAAATGAGTATGACTACTGGTGGCAGATCTTGAACAATTTGCCTAGGGGGGCCAAGCAAAATTTTCAAATTGCATACATGTTAAATACTCATCAATTGCTTACAATGTCATTAATATCGATTGCGCACATCGGTCTAAAAAACTAATAATGTTAACACTAGCGCTTGTTCTAAATAATTGACACTAATGATATTAAGATCAACAATTTGTACTGCAGACAACATTTCAAGTTCATATATTCTCATTGGATTAATATCTTGTATCCTTTGTAACTTAGAAATATGATCTTCAAGTTGTATTCCCTTATACTCCGTAATTCAAATGTTCATTCAATAAACTTGCGTTCTACTCTTCTCTTTTTTATTAGTAAAGAATGAGTTACTCCATAATCAAACACCAGTAATATTAAATTTGTTAATATTGATTATAGTTATTAACATAAGAGTTTAGAAGGCATGTAAATTGTGTATTATGGAGATGTTGATTGTGCAAATATCAAAGAGGTTTAAGCAAGAATGATTTTTTGCTTAAAAAATTTACAAATTTGATAAGTGAGTTGCACATGATGATAGATTGATTGGGAATTACTAAACAATTAACCCTGAATATTGTACTAATTACTAAACAATTAACCCTGAATATTGCGTACTATTAGACTAGTAGTACATAGAAAAGTAGACAAGGAATTGAGACACCTGCAATAGAAATTTAAAAAAAAAAAAAATTTCTAGTATAGCACTATTACAACTAGAAAAGTAGGACTATTTATTTATTTTTTAATCTCTACAGCGTTTGTCTTGATTGTTGTGAATATTGTGTCAAGCCAAGTAGTATTTGATCCATATTACTAGCATTTTAGTTACTTCGTATTTCTTTTACAACTAATTAGTTGGGCTTTTTGTAGAAGGTTTGGGGGGCCCACAATATAAATATAGATCTGTTTATAATAAACTAAGGAGCTGGCCCCTACAGACCCCAACAAAGGTCCACCATATATTGATGACCATCAAAAGTGTTAAAAATTTATAAATTGATCATTAGATTCCTCAATGGAGATTGGGTAAAAACAGAAATGCATAACGCTATGTTTCAAAAGTCTCCGCCTCAACCAAAGAATCAAACTTAAGAAGTAGAAGCTGGTCATTGTTAGTACTCTAAAAGTACACTTTATACCATCAGTCTAGTAGCTACTAATTTTTGGTAAATGATCAGATCCTCATCAACTTTCCTACATAGTTAGTCAGGTTGGCGGTCTTTGCACTACAGTGTCAATGAAGAGAGATTGATGTTGGCTTAGATTTAAAAGGCGAGAGGCGCACCTAGGAGCAAGAGGGATGTGCGCCTTGCGCCTCTCACGGGACAAGCTCAAAAGGATGAAAAATTAAAAAACAAACAAAAAGCCACAAAAAAGCATGTGCCTCGCCTAGGTGTGCCTCGATATGCCTCTCGGAGGGGTTTTTCTTGGCGCCTTAGTGCACCTTGCGTCCCTATACTTTTAAAACTAAGGATGTTGCAAGAAAGATTTAAGGGTTTTCAAATTAGTGCCAAAATCAACAAAAACATATAACCAATTCAATCATGTTAACCCATGCCCAAAAACCAAATTATGTCAATCTTAAGCTATTATGAATGGGGCTTTTGGTATGACAAATAGGGGTAAGTAACTCCCCATCCACAGGTAACAAGTAACTCCCTCCAGAATAGAAACACCAAGTTACCTACCATAGGCTGAGGTCCATAGGCAGCCATCATTCCTCCATAATAGAGATCGGGATAAGGAGTTGATGCACACGCCTATAGAAAGAAAATTAGCATTAAAATAACAATAATATAATAATAAAACTAACTTCGCCACTCGAGCAAAGATCTAAGAAGGCTATAACTTACAATTGAGTGGCTAACAAGTTCTAGTGGTGGATGCTGAGAATAGTAATCCCCACTTCCAAGAGACATACTCGACTCACCGTATTGAGATTTCTGAAGCTCTTGCCCTGAGCTACCATCTGACATAGGACAAATCTTATTAGTACAATACAGTCCCTAATTTGTACCACAGCATCTTACAAATCAATCAACTTTACAAAACCATTCTAATTTGTTCAACAGCAACTGAGCAAAGAGAAAAAAAAAAAAAAAAGCTTGTTGATAATAACAAGAGAATGAAGTTATGTTTCTAAAACAGCACCAAACCCACCAAGTCACTAACCCCTTTGAACATTGTATTCAATAATGGTAAAAACAAATCCAAAAACTATACCTCGAGGGGTTGAAGTAGAACCCGTAGTTTCGGAGTCCTTGCTGGTCTCATCTTCATCATCCCCTGCATTTGACAGGGAATGGTCGTCTTTAGATGCCGACATGTCAACCGGATGACTTAAGAATGTATGCTTCGGAGCAATTACACCTGTATCAGATGAAGGAAATGGACCATATCCAGCTGCTCGCCACCACTGTTCAGAACAGCCCGCTGATGGAGAAGTAGTAGCAGTAGTGTGGGAATTGGGCTCAGGTTGATTTGCCAAAATAGACTTTGATGGCATGCTTCAATGAAAGCATCAATCTCCACAGAGTCAAGTTGGCACCTACAGGCTACAGCATGTTCAATCTAGATTACTCTATAGTACAAAATGGATCAATGTTATATATACTAGCCATTTTGCCAACATCCTTAAGCTAAGAAAATTGAGCAAACACATTTCAAACACTACATATATTCCACATAACAAACTCACTTTAATAGCTCCATTAAGAATCATGTAACTAAGTAGAAATAATTAATTTAAAAATCATGGAAAATCATTTTCCAGGAAAGAGTCATCCTCCAAAACAAATGGAGCCTAAATTACACTAAACAAATGCAATGTCAAATTACGATGATTACTTCGGTTTTTGGCATTTGTTTACTCTTTTAGAATCATGTAACCCTTTAGGAAATTAATTTTCACCCTTTACTAAAACAAACAAAAAAAATTTAAGATGATGAAAATCATTTTCCAGGAAAGAGTAATCCTCCAAAACAAATGGAGCCTAAATTCCACTAAACAAATGCAATGTCAAATTACGTTGATTACTTCGGTCTTTGGCATTTGTTTACTCTTTTAGAATCATTTATCATTCAAACTTGAAATTAAAGTGGGAAAAATTGCCAAAAAAAACCTTTCAAAAAAATATTTTTGCAAACTCAAACCTTATAAAAAAATTTTGGCAGACAAAACCTTAATGTAAATATTTTTTTTGCCAATTACAACCTTTCGGAGATTTTCCGGCGTTGATTGCAACAATCCTGCATTGATTGTTCTAAATGAGTGTTTGCTGATGTTTTTTTTGCTAAATGCACTCTTAATTCTCTCTCTTTAAAACAAACCCTTAATCTCCTTTGCAAAAAAAAATTTTACTCTTTTCTCTCTAATCTAAGTTTCTAACCTTGCAAAAAAATTGATCATCATCAATGGTAGAGCTTCCTTTGCAAATTTTCAGAAATATTCCCTCGTTCTAAATCTCCCTTCTTTCTTTTTCTATTTTGACATTTGAAAAATAAATAAAATAAATAAATAAATTAACCCCAACCACAAACAATTAGGGTTATCTCCATTTCCATTAATTTCCACCTATAATGAAGAACATCAGATGAAGACCATCACCATATCAGTCCATTGATTTTGGATTTCCATTGTCATTGATCTCCATTGATTCCTGAATTCCAGATTGATGAACATCAATGAGATCAATATGCCACAAAATTAATGGAAAGTGCGTTGTTGTCTATAAAAGGGGTGATTTGAAGGCGTTGTGTTGGTGTGAAATGCCCATTGTTCAATTTATCAGAAGAATTGAACAAAGAAGAGAGACAAAAAGAAGGAGATGAAAGAAGTGATTGTTGCAAGGAAGTATATCAGAGATTTTAAATGATTAATTGATAAAGAATTACAAACAAAGTGGAAAATTTTAACGTTTAGGAAGTCTAAATTTATTTATTGAAGAAAAGGATAAGATGAGAAAGAGTTGGAGGAAAAAACAGTGTGCAAAAAGAGGGTCAATGCCGGAAAATCCCTTTAAGGTTTTAGCTCGCAAAAAAACTTTGCATTAAGGTTTTCTTTGGCAACAAAATTATTGAAAGATTTGAGTTCGCAAAAAAAAAAAAAAAAAAAAAAAAATTAAAAAGTTTTTTTGGCATTTTTTCCTATGAAGTGTCATCTAGTTTAACTATCCAAATTATACTCAAATCACTGATTTAAAGTACTCAAGAAAAGCCTTTTCTTAGTCCAAAACAAGCCGAAACATAGTCAGACTTAACCAAACAATGAGTTCACTTCAAAGTTGTGCTTACTTGGATAAAATTAACCATCGTAACAGATTCTTAACGTTACAAGACTCTCCAATGAATCATGCACCAATCAAAATCATTACAAATAATTGCATGAAATAGATTCACTACATTTTGAGATATGATCATATAGCGTTTCGCTATCACCAATGTCAATTGTCACATATCCTGCTAAAAGCTCTCTCTTAGCTCTTCTCAAAGAAAAAGGATATCACCCAGGGTTTTTAAGACTTTATGCCGTCTACAAAACAGCTATACTGCACTAATATATATCTACTCAATTATTGAAACCTTTGAAACTTCATTGTATCATAACACTAATTTCACTGAAATTGTGAACTATAAACATGTTGAAATTGAGAAACCAATTAAGATGAAAAGATGCAACTTTAAATCAAATTAAAACCTAATTATCGCATACATCCGATATTTAATTCAATTCAATTCAATCAAATAACAGCGAATTTCAATGCAAATCAATTCATCCAAACAAATCCACAATTCAAGAACAATTGATCGTCGACTGTTATCAAACATGATTAAACAAAATCAGAGATAATTAACACGAAAATAAAAAAATTTTAAAAAAAAAAAAATTCGAACTTTGAATTATCGACATGCAGAAACCCTAACAATTCAGCAACTTAACAATTTTTGAAAAATAAAATTAAAAATTCCAAAATTCGCATCAAATTATAAGCACTGGAATCAATTGAAACCCAAATTAACACGAAAGAATCTCCAAAAAAAACAAAAAAGCAAAACAATTGGGGAAAAAAATAGAAATATAAATAAAAAATAAAAACTTACTTGTAACGAATTGTTTGGTGAGAGTAACGAGTAAGAACCCTAAAAATTTGGGGATTTTCGAATTTGGAAGAAACAAATAAAATTGGATTACTTGAGAAGATTATTCGGAACCCAAATAAAAAAAGAAAAAAAAAATCGAAATTAAATTTCTCTCTCCTCCAATCTTAAGAAGAAGAAAGTCGCAGCAAAGTCTTTCGTTGGGTGGTCTCACTTTTTTTTTTTTTTTTTTTCAATAAAATAAAAAGAATTTTGAAGAAGGAAAAAAAAAAAAAAAAAAAAA
>PYUH01000151.1:2162251-2188008 GCA_016808085.1 Suaeda aralocaspica
AAAAGAAGAAAATTAGATGAGAGGAGGAAAACAAACGACACCGCAACGTTGAAAAAGTGGCATCTGATTGACACGTTGAATTTAGGAGTGCTTCGTGTTACTTCACTATACCTTCCCTCTCCTTCGCCCGCCACTACTTTTCTTAGTTGTTTTTTTTTTTTTTAAAAATTAAATTAAATTAAATTTATTAGTATGTCATGTTCTTATATGGTGTCCCCATTGACATGTGCAATGCAAAGAGTGATGAGGTGGTGTTAATATAACCTATGGTATATACTTCCTATCGTTGTTGGCAAATAATACTGTCAAAATGAAATTTAAACATTTGGAAATGAGTGAAGGAGTGTTGTCTCGGGTTTAAATATATATAATTAAGTGTAATAGATACGTAGTATAAATAAATCACAGTTATATTCAATTAAGGTTAGTTCTCTTAATTGTTTATTTTCAGCAAAAGTAAATTCATTTCAGCAGAAGAAAGTTCAGATCAACAAATATAGTTCATTTACAAAAATCAGTTTCAATTCTCAATAAGTATTAATAATTTCAGCAAAAATAAGTTCGTTCAGCAAAATAAGTTCAGATAAGTAAAAATATGTTCAGATAAATAAAATAATTTCAAATCAACAAAAAAAATCGGCAAGAAGAGGACCTATAATAAGTTTCGAAAGTTTTTATTGTGATGAAGAATATACAACTATATAAGCCAACGGAAGTTCATAGTTTAACAATGACTGAAACAATAACATGGAGTTTGTTTAACCTTGTTTACAACCTATGTAGTGGGCATGTTCCACAATACTTACATGTAAATCTTGTTCTTTAGAGTTGAAGTTACTAAGTTAACCATCATGTACTACAGAGCATTAAATATGTCTGTACTGCATATATAATTACTCAAATAATGAAATGTATTGAAGAGAATAGAACAAAATAGAATTGAAAAGTAATTAAGTAGAGGAATGATATTCCTTAATCCGTTGGAGGAATCAAATAGGGGTAGAATGGTCTTTTTGCCTTTCATTATTTTTCTCACTTATCCTCATGTACACCTCTTAGTTACATATACCTACATACAATCACATTATCTGTTTAATAAATAACACTACAAAAGGAGATATACATATGCAGTAACTTATCTCATGTATCTACCTTTATCACATTTCCTATTACCATACAATACATTTTGTTTAATAAATAATGTATAAATAGAGAAAATCACATTATTATAGTAGTATATGTCTAAAAATTAAAAAAATGTAAAGAAAAGAAATACCTTATTTAATTATCCAACAGATTGAGATTTAGACCTTCATCAAGAACCAACAGAGTGTACTAGCGCTGTACAGTCTACATTTGATCTCTATTGAGTTGATTGATATGTTTGCTCATGTGGTCATGTCATATGCTTAACTAAATGTTAAGATGGACTCTAAGTCTCTAAGTTATAAGCCCACACGCGCAGGATGTCGCATCATTGAAATTTTGAAACATTTTACATGGGCTGCCTGCGTACTAAAGTCCATGTATTTGGCCACATTGTTATAGTTGTTGATCCAGCAATCGTTGGAAATTGGAATGCATTCTTTTCTTGCGTATTCGACAGATTCAGATTGGCTATCCCTACTATAACGGAGTACTGTATAAGATTAAGATTGTCATTTTTTATGGATTATTTTCCGTTCACCAATCAGCTTAAATTTCTAGCTAAGTTGAACCTCGAATATGTATCAAAACAACATAAATAAAGGTCACTAGTGTTAAAACTCATCTTGCCCCTTAAGTGGAGATACTAAACGCTAGCCGCTTAGGTATGGGAGATTCATGACGTATCTACATTTCAAGCCTAACAGATTCTCGTATAATGGGGCATGATAAAGTATATACTACCTCGGTAATCGATTACTTACAACAATGAATTTTTTATGTCTCACAATAATACCCTTTTGTTGCATAATTGATTGCGAAGGTAGTAATATATTCATGTGCTTCAACTTAATTTAGGCTTTTGATAGATTTGATTTTCCTATAATACTTTCTTATTTTTCATCTAGACTAGAAGTTTTATATTCACACTACACACTACGTTACTTTACACTTCCATACTTTACTAGACAAATTAAAGTATACGACATATATGGCGGATGGCCCTTGCTAGATTACTAGTAAAACGTATGTATGTTTTGCTAGTAATGGTTTTGACCCAAAAGCCAAAGAAAAAATAAAGCGCTAAAGGAGGCAAGGGAAGTAGGGAACCTCGGATTCTAGAATGCTTTGATGAGTTTCCTATGACACCTCCCTATTTTTTTTAATAATCCAAAGCTAAGAAGCATTTACTTTACTAAATTCACGAATTCCGATAAATTCACATATATTCTTGGAATTGCAAAAGGATTTGTGAACTTTAGCAAAAGAACAAATCCATATGCAATTTTTTTACTGGATGCAATAATTTTTGTCAACCCTCATTCCGAGAAACCTCTCACATTTTTTTCTTCCATTTTATTCATTAAATTTTGTTTCCCTAAAAAGTACGGTGTACACGTACAATAAAGTTCCTATAGATGCTTAATTTATGATGGAAGTAGGTTTTTAAAAAAAAAAAAAAAAAAAAAAGAAGAAAATTAGATGAGAGGAGGAAAACAAACGACACCGCAACGTTGAAAAAGTGGCATCTGATTGACACGTTGAATTTAGGAGTGCCTTCGTGTTACTTCACTATACCTTCCCTCTCCTTCTGCCCGCCACTACTTTTCTTACGTTGTTTTTTTTTTTTTTAAAAATTAAATTAAATTAAATTTATTAGTATGTCATGTTCTTATATGGTGTCCCCATTGACATGTGCAATGCAAAGAAGTGATGAGGTGGTGTTAATATAACCTATATGGTATATACTTCCTATCGTTGTTGGCAAATAATACTTGTCAAAATGAAATTTATAACATTTGGAAATGAGTGAAGGATGTGTTGTCTCGGGTTTTAAAATAATCATATAATTAAGTGTAATAGATACGTAGTATAAATAAATCACAGTTATATTCAATTAAGGTTAGTTCTCTTAATCTTGTTATTATTTTCAGCAAAAATAAATTCATTTCAGCAGAAGAAAGTTCAGATCAACAAATATATGTTCATTTAGCAAAAATCAGTTTCAATTCTCAATAAAGTATTAATAATTTCAGCAAAAATAAGTTCAGTTCAGCAAAAATAAGTTCAGATAAGTAAAAATATGTTCAGATAAATAAAATTAATTTCAAATCAACAAAAAAAAAAATCGGCAAGAAGAGGACCTAATTAATAAGTTTCGAAAGTTTTTATTGTGATGAAGAATATACATACTATATAAAGCCAACGGAAGTTCATAGTTTAACAATGACTGAAACAATCCAACATGGAGTTTGTTTAACCTTGTTTTACAACCTATGTAGTGGGCATGTTCCAACATACTTACATGTAAAATCTTGTTCTTTAGAGTTGAAGTTTACTAAAGTTAACCATCATGTACTACAGAGCACATTAAATATAGTCTGTACTGCATAATATAATTACTCAAATAATGAAATGTATTGAAGAGAATAGAACAAAATAGAATTGAAAAGTAATTAAGTAGAGGAATGATATTCCTTAATCCGTTGGAGGAATCAAATAGGGGTAGAATGGTCTTTTTGCATTTCATTATTTTTCTCCACTTATCCTCATGTACCCCTCTTAGTTACATTATACCTACATACAATCACATTATCTGTTTAATAAATAACACTACAAAAGGAGATATCACATATAGCAGTAACTTATCTCATGTATCTACCTTTATCACATTATACCTACGTACAATCACATTATTTGTTTAATAAATAATGTTATAAATAGAGAAAATCACATTATTATAGTAGTATATGTCTAAAAATTAAAAAATATGTAAAGAAAAGAAATACTCTTATTTAATTTATCCAACAGATTGAGATTTATCGACCTTCATCAAGAACCAACAGAGTGTACTAGCGCTGTACAGTCTACACTTTGATCTCTATTGAGTTGATTGATATGTTTGCTCATGTGGTCATGTCATATGCTTAACTAAATGTTAAGATGGACTCTAAGTCTCTAAGTATATAAGCCCACACGCGCAGGATGTCGCATCATTGAAATTTTGAAACATTTTTTAACATGGGCTTGCCTGCGTACTAAAGTCCATGTTATTTGGCCAACATTGTTAATTTGTTATAGTTTGTGATCCAGCAATCGTTGGAAATTGGAATGCATTTTACTTGCGTTATTCAGAAGTTCAGATTTGGCTATCCCTACATATAACGGAGTACTTTGTATAAGAATATAAGATTGTCATTTTTTATGGATTATTTTCCGTTCCAACAATCAGCTTAAATTTCTAGCTAAGTTGAACCTCGAATATAGTATCAAAACAAACATAAAATAAAGGTCACTAGTGTTAAACTCATCTTGCCCCTTAAGTGGAGATACTAAACGCTTAGCCGCTTAGGTATGGGAGATTCATGACGTATCTACATTTCAAGCCTAACAGATTCTCGTATAATGGGGCATGATAAAGTATATACTACCTCGGTAATCGATTACTTACAACAAATGAATTTTTTATGTCTCACAAATAATACCCTTTTGTTGCAAGTAATTGATTGCGAAGGTAGTAATATATTCATGTGCTTCAACCCTTAATTTAGGCTTTTGATAGATTTGATTTTCCTATAATACTTTCTTATTTTTCATCTAGACTAGAAGTTGATATAATCAACACTACACACTACGTTACTTACACTTCCATACTTTACTAGACAAATTAAAGTATACGACATATATGGCCGGATGGCCCTTGCTAGATTACATAGTAAAAACGTACTGTATGTTTTGCTAGTAATGGTTTTGACCCAAAAGCCAAAGAAAAAATAAAAACTTTGCTAAAGGAGGCAAAGGGAAGTAGGGAACCTCGGATTCTAGAAATGCTTTGATGAGTTTCCTATGACACCTCCCTATTTTTTTTAATAATCCAAAGCTAAAGAAGCATTTACTTTACTAAATTCACGAATTCACGAATAAATTCACATTATATTCTTGGAATTGCAAAAGGATTTTGTGAACTTTAGCAAAAAGACACAAATCCATATGCAATTTTTTTACTGGATGCAATAATTTTTGTCAACCCTCATTCCGAGAACCTACTCACATTTTTTTTTCTTCCATTTTATTCATTAAATTTTGTTTCCCTAAATAAAGTACGGTGTACACGTACAATAAAGTTCCTATAGATGCTTAATTTATGATGGAAGTAGGTTTTTAATTGAGAGAATTCCCGAGTTAGAGTCTGTTCATATTTATTGAAATTGAATTGAATTAATTGAAACTGAATGGTATTGAATTGATTAAAACTGAATTGATTTGTTTATGAAAGGAGGGAATAAGATTTGAACTGAACTGATTGGAGTTTGATCGTATCAATTAGGGATGAATTGAATCCATTATAATTGAGCCGAATTGAAATTAAGCTGAAATGAATAGACCCTTAATCAATTGATTTTTACCGAGTATATTAAACAAATCAGGTGATACTTTCATAATATTTGTATACAATCTTAACAAGGAACTAATTAATACATAAAAAAAATTACAAAAGTGTCACTTGATTTGCATAGCAAATGATTAACTAGAAATTCCTTTTTTAATTACCTTAAGTTTTTGATATGCACCCTCAACAATCACAAGTTTATCATATATATTCAAAATTTTAGGTCATGGTTTTGTAGTGATCCCACTATAATAAGTTACGTACAATTGAATCAGTTTGACACAATACTTTCTTTCTTGAAAATCTTTTGAGTTTCATTCTATTGTACGTGTCTTTTGGGTGTAGACTACAACTTTGATATTGTTTTTACTTTGATGTTCTATGCCCATTTGTAATGTACAGTACAGTAATAATGTTTATTGTTATGCAATATATAAACCTCGTAATTAATCAATCACAAAGTTTAATTTGGATCTTTCCTTCATTAAATAGCTTTTTTTAAGGATCAATGGACTATATACATGTAAAATTTTCAAATAACACAATAAACTTAAGCTAACATGCAATATGTTAGTTTATTCTCCTCCCTATGTTCCTAAATATTTGATACATTTGAAATCTTGATACTATTCATAAGATGAGAGAATCTTTTTAACTACATTCAATATATAAAGCATAACCTAGTCATATGGGGTCTTGTTTCATTTGTCTTAATGTGCATGTGTATGTTATTAATATTCGATCATTATAATTTTTACATATATGCAATAAAAGATATCTAAGGTCAAACAAATGTATTGACATATATGCAAGTCACAACTTATCAAACAAAAGGGAACGAAGGGAGTAGCATATAACATTACAGAGTAAAAAAGATGGAGACTTAATTTTAAGGTAATATCGCAGACATTAGCTAGTGAAAGTGATTACATGAATATGCACATACATAAAGATTAAAACTTTAGCTAATCTTTTTCTTTTCAACAATTGAACGTACTCTTAAGTCTTAACTATCCAAGACCAACAAATAAGAGGCCAGCAATATTAGTGCTTGTAATTAGCTTTAAAAGCTTACTTATTATCAGCCCTAACTTTGAGAATGATTCAGATCTTGGCTTTCGTAATTTGATACCAAAAGAAAAAACAAAAGCAATAGACAAATTACATTACAAAGAAAATAACATTCCGTACAACCCCATAAAAAATATTTAGGGAAATGCAATCTTTTTCACTACCATTAATGTAATTAAATGCATGAAAGGAGCCCCACTATATTATATTCTCAAATTTTATAAAAATGTCACTTGAAGTTGGGGTTTTCAAAGATACAATTCCAAGGAAAATAACGTAATTCACTACAACAAAACAGCTTTTTTGCGACGGAATAATTCCGTCGCAAAAACGGTAATTTCCGTCGCAAAATGTAATTTGCGACGGACTTTCGTCGCAAATGGTCCGTCGCTATTTTTTTTGTCGCAAACTTCCATTTTTGCGACGGAATTTCCGTCGCAAACTTTTTGCGACGGAATTACGTTTCATTTGCGACGGAAATTTTCCTCGCAAAATTTGCGACGGAATTACGTTTCATTTGCGACGGAATTTTCCCTCGCAAAATTTGCGACGGAATTTCCGTCGCAAGTCTGGACTTTTGCGACGGAATTTCCGTCGCGCCAAAATTATGCAGGAAGGGAATTCCGTCGCAAAATTTCCCTCGCAAAAATTCGTGACGGAATTTCCCTCGCAATTCCCTCGCAGATTTGTGCGACGGAAAATCCGTCGCAAACGGTATATTCCGTCGTAAAAAAAACTGCCGGATTTTTAATGTTTCGATTGTTTTTTGTATTTGTGCCTGTGAACCTGACGACCTGACGCGTTATGTATTCTAATCAAATAAGGACAATTTATAATTTCCAACAATTATATATTTCAAATGTAACATATGCTACAAAGTTATACCGCCTTTAAATGTTTCGTTTTAAAGTTTAACATGATAATAATGGAGCTAAGGTATGTATATGGAACAAGACATCTATCTACAGCTGCATCCCTTGCCCGGCGCCGCTGCCGTCGTCGTCCGTTGAGTCCCGACGCTGAATTGGAAGGTGAACAAGCTGTCGCTACCGAATCGACTCATCATCTGCTCCTAAACTCCTTCTGTGTCCTCTGCATTGCCTCAAACTCGGGCGCGCATCTTCTCCTCAATCTCGGCTCGCACTTCTCCTCAAACTCAGCCCGCACCTCCTCCGCACCTCCTCCGCCCCTTCTCACAGTTTTCTCTAAATGTTCTTTCATTTGAGAAAGCACAGATGGCGTGTATTGCTTCGATGATCCAGATCTTTCGAAGAGCTTGAAGAGCTGTAATACAGGTCCGCACACTACCAAGACCCTTCACGCGACCTTCTTGCTACGACCACAGATGCCTCCCAATATAACTCATCGGGGGTTCTGACTCCCGTCACTGCTTGTTCCTCAAGCTTCTTCTGGTAGGTTCCTAACAAAACACAATTAAAATTAAATTAAGCATAATTTCATATAAGTCTAAAAGGCAAAATTTTGTGTTACACCCTATAAATTCAATAAAACATCCTTAAAAGGACTAACTACAAGTGTTACAAAGTCTACATTTTACCAACGTACCCCTTTACATGGTTTTAGGTTCAAATGGCCCGAAATGGCCCGAAATGGGTCAAATGTGCCATTTTTCACATATCTCTTCATTTAACCTATAACAAGCTAAACATCCTTAAAAGGACTAACTACAAGGTTACAAAGTCTACATTTTACCAAAGACCCTTTACATGTGTTTTAGGTTCAAATTGGCCCGAAATGGCCCGAAATGGGTCAAAATTGTGCCCATTTTTCACATATCTCTTCATTTTAACCTATAACAAAGCTAAACATCCTTAAAAGGACTAACTAACAAGTGTTACAAAGTCTACATATTTCCAAAGTACCCTTTACATGTGTTTTAGGTTCAAATTGGGCCGAAATGGCCCGAAATGGGTCAAAATGTGCCATTTTTCACATATCTCTTCATTTTAACCTATAAATAACTAAAATCCTTAAAAGGACTAACTACAAGTGTTACAAAGTCTACATTTTACCAAAGTACCCCTTACATGTGTTTTAGGTTCAAATTGGCCCGAAATGGCCCGAAATGGTCAAAATGTGCCCATTTTCACATATCTCTTCATTTTAAACTATACAAAGCTTAAACATCCTTAAAGGACTAACTACAAGTGTTACAAAGTCTACATTTTACCAAAGTACCCTTTACATGTGTTTTAGGTTCAAATTGGCCCGAAATGGCCCGAAATGGGTCAAAATGTGGCCATTTTTCACATATCTCTTCTTTTAACTATACAAGCTAAACATCCTTAAAAGGACTAACTACAAGTGTGTACAAAGTCTACATTTTACCAAAGTACCTTCACATGTGTTTTAGGTTCAAATTGGCCCGAAATGGGTCAAATGTGCCCATTTTTCACATATCTCTTCATTTTAACCTATAACTATGCTAAACCTCTTAAAAGGACTCACAAGTGTTCAAAGTCTACATTTTACCAAAGTACCCTTTACATGTGTTTTAGGTTCAAATTGGCCCGAAATGGCCCGCGAATGGGTCAAAATGTGCCCATTTTTCACATATCTCTTCATTTAAACCTATAACTAAGCTAAACATCCTTAAAAGGCATATTACAAGTGTTAAAAACTTACTGCAATTTGCTTTGCTGTGTGGTTCGCAGGCACCTTTCCTTTTCCCGGGAATCCTTGAAATGCGTACGGAGGAGCAGATCAACTGGGGATGGGAGCTTTCTCATTCTCCTTCGCCTGTAAATGATAATGAAAACCAAATAGTATAATTAAAGATAGAGATAGATTTCAAATGGTAGAAAATGTAAATGACAATAGTAGAAGATATACCATCTTCTTAGCATGCTGCACTGCTGAAGAAGACCCTTGATAGTGGGTAGGTTCAATGGCATTTTCCATTGAACCACCCCTTCTGTTCTTTGTTTGTGCCGATCTTTTCTTGAACGTTTCATCACCCGATATCACATCGTTTCCGGGACTTCGTTGTTGCTTACGTCATCCTCAATATCAGGGTTGACATTTCGACCAAGATCTCTTGCTTTTGTGTCGAACTTGGGGTCAAAGTAATGGGAGCAGAAGTTTGCTACTCTTCAATTAGGTAAGCATTGCATATTGAACCTTCGACACGAGCTTTGTTACCAATCTTTCCTTTTAATGATTCAGGAACCTATGGTTTTAAAAAGCATCAACACAGGTTTAGTATTAGTAGCGGCTTATGCAACTTAGGAAAAAACTTTATGAAATTTTGCACAGTAACAAACTACTTACCTTTCGAATGGATACATCCATCGGTATTGAACAGGTCCACACACTTTGGCCTCATAAGGCAAGTGTATCGGCAAATGCTCCATAGAGTTGAAGAACGAAGGGGGGAAAATCTTTTCAAGCTTGCAAAATGATCTCTGCAATGTTTCTCTCCAATCGTTCCTGTCAGTGACTTTGATTGTGTAACAACAAAAATCTCGGAAAAATGGCTTATCTCTGTAATAGCATTCCAGACATGGGTAGGGAGAAATTCTTTTAAAGCAACAGGCAACAACCTTTCCATGAAACATGACAATCATGACTCTTCATTCCAGTTAGTTTACAACTTTTAAATCAACACATCTCCTCAAATTGGACGCATAGCCATCAGGAAACGCAACTGCTTAACCCACTCACACAGAACCTTTCTTTGATCTCTATTAGAGTGAATGGTGCACTCGGCCTGACATCTTTCCTCTGTCATCTGCTGTGATGTAGCTCGGGACGTTTACAAACAGCCTCGATGTCGAGTCTAGCCGCGGGTGTATCACAAGTTTGGTTTTGACATCCATAATAGTGTGGATGAGTTGATCAAAAAAGTTCTTCTCAATGTGCATCACGTCTAAGTTATGGCGAAGGATAAGATGCTTCCAATAGGGCAGGTCCAAAAAAATGCTCCTCTTGACCAACCAGATTTAGCCTTTTTCACAGAATTAAGTGCTTCGGCCCATCAGTCGCCTTAGGAAGGTCTTTCACACATTCCCATAGTTCATCTCCTGACATGATATGGGGAGGATCACCTTTCTGAACTTTGTTCTTACAAAAAGCTGTCTTGCTGTTCCTGAACGGGTGATCCGGTGAAAGGAATGCCTGGCAGTCAAACCAAGACACCTTGCCACTATTTTTCAACCAGAACGATTTGCTTTTCTCATGCAATAGGACAAGCTTTAAACCATGTGTAGACCAACCCGACATCATCCATAAGCGGAAAGTCACCAATAGTCCATAAGATGGCAGCTCGAAGATTGAAATTTGTTTACTTGAAATGTCGTAAGTAGTAACACCCTCCCACAACGTTTCAACTCTTCTATTAGTGGTTGCATGTAAACATCTAGGTTTCCTTTGGGGTTGTGGGACCGGGATATATCAATGATAGGAACATGAATTCTCTTTTCATACACATCGATGGGGGCAAGTTATATGGGGTCAATATGACTGGCCAACAAGAATAGTTACCCCCAAACTTCCATGAGGATCAAACCCATCCGTACACAAACCGAGCCTACATACTAGCGCAGGTTCAAACGCAAACTTGTGAGCAACTATCCAACCTTTTCCACGCTTCAGTGTCGCTAGGGTGTGCCATGTACCTTGCAACCGGATTTTTTGCATGCCATGACATTTCCTCCGCAATGTCCTGGTGGCAAACATTTTGTAGCCTAGGACTGATGGAAGATGAATGAGAACATTATGAGGAACGCATTCCCTTCGAAGTCTTCTTGTAACGGTCGCTGCCGCAAACAGTACATTAGACAAGTGAGCATCACCTTTCCAAAACAACATACACCCTTTCGGGCATGCATCAATCTTCTTAGCAGGCACCAACCTTGAACAATTTTCTTGACCTCGTAGAATGTCTCCCCTATATAGGTGTTCTTAGGAGACGAATCATAAACAAAGACACAATGGCATCTACACCCGTTGGGGCATATTGAACTCGGATTTAATACTAGTTATTTTTGAGGCCATCTCTAATCTAGACATTGAACTCCCTTCAACCAAGGTTGTTCAGAAGCCTTAGCATATCATAGAACTGCTTGGCCTCGGGGTTAGGTTCCTCCTCTGTTGGGTACCCGATTGATCTTGGTTATGTCCAAAAGCATCCATAACCATTTCGCGATAGTCATTGGATTGCGGTCGGAGGACTCAGGTAACCCTTCCCATGACAATGCCACTTAAATAATCCGTGTAAACCCCTTGGCATACAAATGATACTTTACTGTGTCCGGATCATAGATGCGTTTGTTCTTGCATTTACACACGGACACCTAACTTCATTTGGATCAGTTGTCTGCGGATGATGTTTACAATATTGAAGGAATTCTCAACTCCTTCCTTAAAAGCAGGGTTCATAGAAGATCCGACCTTCCTACAATACATCCAACCGTTCCCTTCTTTTCATGTGAAAACTTCTACACATTCACGCATATATTATTTTAGTCTAAATGGCAAAATTAAACATTTAAAACTGCATAGGGTTGTATTATAATTATTCTATAATGATTGAACAATAGTACTTGATTACAACGAAGAAAAATGAAAAAGTTCAAAATGAAGTAATTACAACGAAGTCCGTCGCAAAATTAGAAAGACAACAATCTTAAATGAAAGAAAAACTAGTAGTTCCTGTGATTAATAATCTTGTTCATAATCTTTGTTCTTTGAGTTGTTCCTGCTGATTATAGTAACTTGAGGTCTAATTTTAATGCTCTTGCTAAACGTTTCGAAGATCTCAAGAAAGAAAAACAATCTCTTGTTAACAGGTATGTTATTATTTACTTTACTTTGATTCTGAGTTTTTTCAATTCTTTGTACAACCGGTGTCGTATTATTATATATATATACTGGTTCATGTTAGTTTAAAGTTTAATGTTGTGTTAATTATATGGCCTGCAGCTCGAAGAATTGAAAGATTAGTAGAAAAGGATGGAGAGGTGAAAAGTGAGTGTAAAACAAAGAGTGGAAGTGCAAGTGGAAGTGAAAGTCAACAAGAAGATGAGAAATCAGAGAGTGAAAATTATGAGGATGATAATAAAAATGGAATAAAGATGGAAGAATGTGAAGAAAAACCAACTTTATCAATGGAATAAAAAATGGCGCTTTACTTCTTGATCTTAAATATTAGATCAAAGTCAAGTTAAGTTTAAGTTATGATCTACTAAATAATTAAGATTTTATAGTAAAAAAAATCTTGTTCTATAATCTTAGTCCGTAGTTTGTCTGAAATCAAAATAATAAGGTACATCTCAGAAAGTAGCTAAGGCAATACTATCTATTTGTGTTAGTTAATGTTGATTTTTAAAACATACACCACACTAGTTTTTATGATTGTATGAAAAACTATAGAATGGCCTTGTTAAGTCGATTCGCCACATATAGAAGAACGTAGTTAATCCAATTAAGTAACAGATAGAGTGGTACAAGCAATAACATAATTAGATTGATGATATTAAAATTGAATGTAGTTATGATTTATGGGAAGTGAATTAACCCAGATTAGCAGATTAGCAGATTAGCATAATTAAATTGTAAAGAAAGTAGCATATTATTAACCCAGATTAGCAACTTCAAGTTGATTATAGTAACTAGTAGTTGCTGCTGATTAATGCTCGAAAACCACAATCACAGATTAGCAACTTCAAGTTGATTATAGTAACAAGTTGATTATAGTAACCCAGATTCGCAACTTCAACTTGATTATAGTAACAAGTTGATCTTTGTTGTTTGAGTTGTTTCAGCATACAACCAAATGAAAAACCACAATCACAAATCGATACAACCAATGCTCGAAAAAAACCAAATCAACAACCAAAATCACATAAGAATTCGCATAAAGAAAATGAAATTAAAACCAAATCAACAACCAAAAATCCGAAAATAAATTAAAAAAAAAAAGATAAAAATTAAAACAAACGAAATTAAAATCAAGAAATTACAAACCCTAACACGAAATTAAAACCCTAACACGAAATGAATTGAGTTTGCAAGAAATTAAAAAGACGAAAATAATAACAAAAAATTAAAAAAACGAAATTAAAATAACGAAATTAAAAACACGAAATTAAGTATATTTACCACAATCACTACAACGGAATAAGAAAGGAAGAAGAGCGCCGGAAATTTGCAAGAAGACCGCCGGAAATAACCTTAAAACCGTTGAGAAGTTCGCCGGAAAAAAAAAAAAAAAACGGAAAAATTAAAAAAAAAAAACGACAGCAACGTATTAAGGACAGAAGGGCGCCGGAATAAGGCCGGAAAACCGCCGGAAAAGAAGGAGAAGAAGAAGGAGTGTTTTTGTAGAAGGAGTGTTAGGCAGAAGGACGGTTTAAGGAGAAGGGTTTGCGTTGTATTCTGTTTTTGAAGGAAAATCAGGTATTTTGCTGTTTGATATATGCGACGACATTTGCGACGGATTTTGCGACGGAATATTCCGTCGCAAAAAAAAAAATTCCGTCGCAAATACCCTCACTGCTTTGATTTTTTTTTGTCACTTTTTTGCGACGAAATAGTCCGTCGCAAAAACTCCGAATTCCCTCGCAAAATTTGCGACGGAAATATTTCCGTCGCAAAATCTTGAAAATCCGTCGCAAAATTTGCGACGGAATGAAATTCCGTCGCAAATATCCGTCGCTATTTGGTCGTTTTCTTGTAGTGATTGTAATGTCTTCAATAGGATAGACATACATAATTAAAGACCTCCTTATATATATATACATATGTTGTGGATTTATGGCTTAGTTTATGATCATTTGACATCAGTAAGTGAAGTAGATTCCCTTGATACTTAATGATGTTTTGCTGATACGAGTGCATAAGAATTAGGAAGTAGACATATATGGTGTAGAGAAAGTGCCCATTAAGTTAGTTTTGTTGATTTTTTTTGTTTTATAAGGAAAGAAAAATGGACGGTTAGGTTCTTAAATTAAAAAAGGCCAACCTATAGCATCCATACAAATGGTTAAAGAAAGTGAAGATTCATAATGAGTAAACCAAAACATCATATTAAGATGTAAAAAATCAGCAGCTTGGTTTGCTTCCCTATGACGAACAATGATTTATACTTATTATTATATAAAGTTTTCTTTGATCAATTTCCGCCCTGCATTTAGAATCAAGTTATTGACTTCCCATGGGGTTTGCCACGCCCTACAAATAACATTAAGTACTAGGAAATTGTCACCTTCTATTAACAAATGGTCAATGCCAAGGAAAATAGCACACTAGATTAATACCGACCTTCTCTAAGAGCAAAACATTAGAAATGTAGAGAAACAAAAGGAAATACGAAGTAAATTACACACGGTGTAGTATGAAGTTATCATCAAGATATATTCCCTTTGAAAATTTACATGATAAATCAAAAGCAAGATATTCTGAAATGCCCAAAGGTTTGTTTAGTTCAAATGAAAACAACTGAACTGAAAGTTTTTTGTGAAGGATTAATGAGTAGCAAAATAAAAGAAGAATTGAGCTGAACTGAAATGAACTGAACGAAGTTGCGCTGAACGGAATTTAAACAGGCCCTAAGTTTAGAAAAGTACGGAGTAAAAATTTTAGCGAAGGGTTTAATCTTTTAGAAATTCAATTAATACGCATGTACATGTTAGTCTATAATGTTGTTATTTGCTATCAAGTTGAAAAGTACGTATACTCTAATACTCGTATATATTTATATATTCCATATTGTTCCTCTTTGGATTAATTAATTTATTCTTCTAGCATTTGACTCCGTGAATGCTAACTTAGGTTCAATTTAATTATATACATATAGTTGTAATTAAGATAATGATAGGGCTCATTTATATAGGAGTTTGTAGAAAGGGATTGTTGTGTTCAAGATAATTGATGCTAAAATCTAGCGTGCTACATGCTAAATTAGTTTTATGACAAATAGTCTCACGGCTCAAAGGCAACTAACTACTTAACGAATATCAGCAGAATTTCACCAACAATACTAATGTTTTGTAATTATATGGGAAGTGTACGAGGGGATGAAGTAGTATATATAGCTATAGTCTATAAACACACTTAACTTACATGTCTTTTGATGTTAAGAGTAGTGCTTTCTTTGCACTCATAGCTAGGCCTACTACAGCATACAGTTACATATGAAAGTTGGTCATGATCGAATGTTTTCGAAAAAACAAAAAACAAAAAAAGAAAAACTCGTGTACTAAGCAAGTTTAGTTCACTTGATAAGATTCTTATTCTAAATAACGGAGTATAAAGAAATATGATTTGAACCTTTCCTATTTTTAGTGAAATGTTTATTTGTTGATGACTTTACACAAAATTAAAGAATGAAAAGAAATGTATAAGATGTGATTGTAGTGTTTAGTTTAGCATTCCAGCTATAAACAAAAATTAGCATTCCAATAATGAGAATCACAATGCCTTAATCCTCAAACTAGTCACAAAAAGCTATTTTTATCGACTTTATTGTACAAATATCACTTTTGCGTAGCCATAGTCCAATAGTTTTATAGAGTTAAAATTCATAATTGATAGAGATAGAATATTCATCAAAATATTCTATTCATAGACTTATGATATTATATTTAGAAATAATATCTTATGTAAAGTAGTATATATTTATAATATCGTTAGGATAATATTTAGGAAACTATATTGTTTGTCATTGTAACCCTATAAATATGATCAAACTATATTCTTTGTCATTGTAACCCTATAAATATGATCAATGAAAATCACCCTAAGCAAGGGAGTTTACACAATCTAATACGGTATCAAGAGCAGGTTAGATCTTGGGTTCTTCTAAAAATAATTTTTTTTTCTTTTTCCCTGCCGGTGGGTAGGTGTTAAACCCACCGGCAGGATTCACAAACAAATTCTCTACTGGTCTACCACTACTCTTCAGCAAATGAGCACTTTCTTGCTCTTCTAATTCCCCTTCCTGCTTCAGATAGTAAACCAAATTAAAGACACCTGCTACCTCACTCCATGCATGGTGATCAATTCACTTATTCCTTTATTTGCTTATGCGTGCCTAATGCATAGCAAGTCTTTACTCCCTTCGTTTCCATCTTCATGGCTAGGTAGTATGTGTTTGAGTAATTGAGACTTAGAGAGTGTTACTCTAATTCATTATAACCAATTATTCCTTTCTCCTCTTAAGTTCGTCCATAAATTAATCTCATGCAATCTACAAACAATGTTCTAGCCTCCGCATACTAAGTGAGCTATGTTTTTTTTTTTTTTTTTTTTTTTTTTTTTTTTTTTTTTTTNTTTTTTTTTTTGTTTTTGTGTTGGACAAGATAAACATTCATCCTTTTGCTTGTATATTTTCACACATTTAATGTGGTCAAGCAAACCTCCCCTTTTCTTCCACGTAGCTAATTGTTTTCTTCCCTTTGCACAACAATCCTGTATATATACCACAGTATAAAAGTCCAACACCAAAGGTAGCCTCATGGGCTCGTAGATGCATGAATGTGATTTCCTGCAACAATATATATATTCTAGATGATATGATTTGATCCCCTCTTCTCCTATGGATCCACAACTTGGCCAATATCTACCACTGCACGTGGCCCTTCTCCTCTTCCTCCTTTGGCATAGCAACGCTCTATTCTCCTCTACGTAGATTTTGGCACTTGCTCTTCATCATCATCAATACACTATTGTTACTATTATATTTTATCGTGGGTTACCTATATTATCCTACACAATTCGATGCCTCCTTCAGACGTAGATTTGATCCAGTCAAAGCGTCCACTTTTCTCCCGCTTCGACTGCGGGGGTGTGATAGAGATAAAATATTCATCAAAATATTCTATCCATAGATTTATGATATTATATTTAGAAATAATATCTTATGTAAAGTATTATATATTTATAATATCGTTAGGATAATATTTAGGAAACTATATTGTTTGTCATTGTAACCCTATAAATATGATCAAACTATATTCTTTGTCATTGTAACCCTATAAATATGATCAATGAAAATCACCCTAATCAAGGGAGTTTACACAATCTAATAATAATAGTGAATTAGTGACATAGTCACAAAAAAAAAATATTTAAAAAAATTAGTAATAAAAAAAAACACGCATCTCACTATTATACACATGAAGGAGTTTCTTTAACATCATTAATGATACAAATTATTATTCACACTCATCTCTCAAATTTGATTACAAAATAATCTATGGAGTAATACTCAATAGCATTATTGTATTTCTTTTGTTTTAAAAAAATTTGTTATATTGGCTATTCAGAGAATTTTTTTTTTAATAAAATATAGTGAAAATGCTAATGTTTATACATGTACATTTGTCATCTCTTGGTTAAAAATATTTGGCCTTTTCTTAAAAGTTAACATAAGAAGAAAAAATCTTGAATATAATGTAGTCGGTAACTTATTACTCTTTCCTTTTACATGAAACACATAACATCCGAAGTACCGAGTAATATCTTTAATTACATAGGTACTATTCTTCTACATACATAATATGTGTGAACTAATGACAACATACTTTTTTTTTTTGAAATAAATGACAAAATACTTAAATGAGTAATTAATTTGATTTTAATAATAACCATGAATCACACGACTGTTTAATGTTTAAACTATAAAAAAGTTTAAGTCTGTATTTCATTTTTGTATTATAACTTATAAGTGCAATACACGTATTGGTAAGAGCTCTTGTTCGAATTATGTGTAGTGCACCATGTATCAAATTAGCAATCCACAACAACATAAAACTTTTGAGTTAAAATTAAACTACGCATCTTGAACATATATAACATAATTAGTAATCCTTCCTTTAATTTGATCACAATGGAGTTTTAAGAAACTCATGTAAGTAAGCAAGCAAAAGGTTCACAGTTATATAGCAAGTGATTAGTACATGTAATTAAAGAAGAGAAAATATCTACTTGATATAACAATATTTATTTTGAAAACGCTCAACGTCAATACAAAATCCCGCTCGATCATCTACTCGTAGATTTACCAATATTGTGTATTTGTGTTGGTGATCGAACAATTAATTTTTTATTCATATGTCAATGTTTTTTTTATTAATTTTAAACTCTTTTACACTTGTCTGATCGTATACATATTTATTCCAATTAATTTTAAGCTAAGGAGTACATATATAAAAAATAAAAATGAAAAAAAAAAACTAAATAGTCATCAATATAATTTAACGTAACTATTCCGTATTATGTATATATTCTCAATTTCTCATAAACAAACATCAACATCATTATTTTTCTATTGTTTGATAGACAATACTAGTTTTAATATATCCAACAAAAGTTGGCTCAAGTGGTAAGCAATTTGATGCCGCTTAAGGGAGGCCTTGGGTTTGAATTTCACCAAATTCAAAAGTCTCCTGTTGGGAGACTCAGCCACTATAAACTAGGTGCACGACACGGATTGGATCCGAATATAGTTGGAGCTAAACTCCAATAAACCGGATGGGCATACTAAAAAATAAAAAATTCTTAATCTATCCATATATGAGCAAATAAAAATGAAACAAAAGAATGACAATACAATTATATCGGTACTCATATTTTATATATAAGGCGAAAAAAAAGGGGGAATGGTTGGTTAATATTTGTTAGAATCATAACTAAAAAAGTATTGAGGGTATTTATGTCTTTTGTTTCCACAAGTTTCAAATACTTATTATATACTTCTAAAAATACTACCTTTACACTACATCAAAAATTACAAAAATGCCACCATATAAACATAATATATTTCTAACAAATATTAACTCGATAACCCAAGAAAAAGGTTAGATTAAAACAGCAACACTTGAATAAGGAGGCAATGCCTTGTTACAAGGAATCTAAAGCAGAACACATGTCAAATCAAACATTAAATAAGTTGAGAGTAACATTGACTTTTTATGATCATATTAAACAAGTGAAATTTCTGATCATATTCTAAGAATGGAAACCAAATTTATTAGAGCTCAGTTACTGACTTAACGCCTTACTGCTACAAAAACCCTGCAGAGATCGCGGGGGTACAACACCTTATTTACCTACAATAGCACAAAAATAATCTAACTATTACATAGTACACACTCCCTTTAATATAATCTTGTTACAATATACATGTTAATTTGCAATTAAATTAATTAAAGTCTACTTTAAATCAGTTTCAATAAATTTTAGGAAAAATTGATAAAAATAATCCTAACTTTGGTCGGTCTTTTTATAAAAGACCCAACTTTGGATTATTCAAATTTGGACCCAACTTTTAAATAGATTATTTAGTTTTAGACCTTAATAAATGATTACCTGTAAAATCAGGTGAATGTTATTTATTATCCGTTTTTGTTGACTTTTGCAATGTGTTTTATTGACCTCTTCATTCATTCTCCCATTTCATCTTCTTCTACCCTTCGCTCTCTATTTTTCTCCCTTTCTTTCTTTGTTTCCCCGTTCGATCTCCACTAACACAATGGAACACCTTTTCCAGATTTGGAACATAAACCTTTAAACTCCTTTGAACTAGAAACCCCCCATCGACAAAATTGCTTCAGTTGGTAATTGTTCATAGAACACCATCACCACTCGAATTATATAGTATGTCCAAAATCGTCATTTATCAGGTGATTTTTAAAATTTTTTCATCAGATTTAGGTCAAATTATTCATTAAAGATGGTTAAAACCTTCAAATTTATTAGTTGTTGCTGAATCGGTTTTCTGGGTCGATTTTTTGTTGTTAACGGTAGTGGATCGACATGGTTATGTCGAAATTAGTGGTGGATGTCGATTTTGATTGAGGTCGTATGTTCAGAGTTGATAGTGGGTGGTTTTGGAATTGGTGGTGGGATGCTGGGGGTGGCTGAATCTATCGGTGTTGTCATATTGGTTGCAGAGTTGTGGTGGCGATGGTGACTTGGTTTGGTGGTGGTAGACCTGATTGTGGGGCTTAACTTGGTGGAGTTAGTGGTAGTGGTATACCCATTGCTATACAGATTCACTAACCTTACTAATTTACTTTGAAATCATTACGAAATGTTGTACAAATAGAAACATAATTAGTCAAAAAATAATTCACCAACCTTGCTAATTTTCAAGTTTGAGTTTTGTTGATGTCGAAATTGGCAATTTCTTGGGGATTTTGGAAGTGTGAGGAAGAAGATGAAAGAGTGGCATTGAATTGATTTGAATAAACAAACCAAAATAACAACAAGAGTCAAATAAATCGAAAAAATTAAAAAAGAAAAATAAGCTTACCACTTCTTCAGGTCACAAGTAAAGTAGTCCAAACTAAATAATCCATTTTAAAGTTGGGTCCAAATTTGAATAATCCAAAGTTGAGTCTTTTATTAAAAGACTGACCAAAGTTAGGATTATTTTTATCAATTTTTCCTAAATTTTATCCGATTAATAAGTTTAATTATAAACTCAATTAAGATTGAATAACTTCGATCAAATAATTTATAATTAGTTGCATTTAAATATATCTATATCTGGCCTCTATGTAGTTGAAATTAATATCAAATGAGAAGTACACACTCCGCAACTCTTTGGTGTGGTTGAGACTCGAGACTCACAACCTAAGATTCGATACAACATAAATTTTTATTTAATTTGGAGAAATGATCTATACAATAAGGTTTTATTCCAAAATGAATTAGCAATCAAAGAAATAAACCCATGTTCATAAAAATAATTTAGAATTGGTCCATCTAAGTTACCTTCTTCTTTTTTACACTTTTTATTTGGTACGTTCACCTAATCCATCGAAAGGTACCTCTAGATACATTGGAATCAAACTCTAATTACGTATTTAATTTTTGGGGGCAAGAATTATCGCAAATTCTTGTTGGTAAGCTATTGTTTCTTAGATGTGAGATAAGTTCATAACAAAACATAAAGGTCGGACCGCCGGAAGAAATACTGTAAAAAAGGAGAAAAAAAAAAAAGTGAGTATTTCTTGAGATTCCCTACTAACAAGGACAATGATCACTACCCGCACGAGACCCTCCCCTTCTTTGGATTCCCTTCTAATTGATGGCTATCTCTCTGACTCATACATCACCCTTCCTCCTTTTTTTTTTTTTTTTTTTTTTTTTTTTTTTTTTTTTTAATNTTTTATTATCAATGTATAAAACATAAAGAAAATCCCATGTATTATGATTGTCATCCATTACTTTATACTACTAGTATTATATCTAAAATAAACAAACATCAATTATTCATCCTTCTATCATCATGTCCCACGCGTTAACTATTAAACTGTATAATATTGAATTTTCTTTCTTTCTTTTTTGTTTTGTTTTGTTTTTTTTTTTTTTTTTCCCCCTTCCCTCCAACAACTCCATTGCAATAAAAAGACAAATTTAAATTATATTTTTGAGGGTCTAATATGGTCCATTTAGGAGGTTACTATATCTTTACAAATCATGCTTATAGTGCTTACTTGAAGTTTTCCACGTACTTATGTATGATAAGAGTGGTGTATTCACACTATTTTGATGTGTCAACCAAAGCATTACATTTAATTGTATTTACTGTTTTAATTTGAATTAAAGTCAAATGATTGTTAATTTGTTGCATCAACCATAGTGTAAGATATAGTCTATACACATTATTTATATTTTATAATTAGGATATTTAGGCCCATATACAAAAGCACAAATTATGTATTAGTTGACTAATTGAAAAGAAGAAGTTGATCTAGGTTACTTATCATATACTTTCCTGTGGATTTGGAGTTTTTAACATTATTCACTTGTAGTTAGAATTTTCATTATATCTATCAATATATAAGTATGAATATAGTTAAGCGGGGTTTTGTTTAATTCATCTTGATGTATGCATTATTAATATTAATCTGTTATTTTATGAAACTCCTTAATTTGGAGAGCTTACATTCATGTATATATATAGGATTACAATTCAAAGATTTTAGGAAAGATTACATCAAAATATATCTTGTAGAATATTTCAATAATATTCTACCTATCATACCCCCGCAGTCATAGCGGGAGGAGGGCGGATGCTAAGACTATTTTCTGAAATCTAAGAATATTACCCTAGACAAGCCTTTAGTGAAGATATCAGCAAACTGGTGTCTGGAGGGAACATGAAGGACACGAACCTGGCCCAAAGCCACTTTTTCACAAACAAAGTGAATATCTAACTCAACATGCTTAGTTCGTTGGTGTTGAATTGGATTGGAAGACAAATAAATAGCACTGATATTATCACAATATATTATAATGGCTTGACGAAGGGCAATAAAGTTGAAGAAGAAGATTTCGAAACCAACAAGCTTCAGACACAACATTAGCGACGCCTCGATACTTTGCCTCAGCACTGGATTTAGATATCGTATGTTGTCGTTTTGAAGACCAGGAGATAAGGTTGTCACCCAAAAAACAACAAACAATTTTTGCAAACATACAATTCTAGATATTAGTAATATAAAATGTGCATTGAATTACGTAATGAATAGATTTTGCACGAGTCAATGTAGAAGGGAGGGAGTGCTTTGTATATCTCAAGTCCCATCCCACATATAGGTCTCTCATAACAACAATGTAAAATGAATAGTTTCAAAGATACGAACCCAACTACAAATGGTTTATACATCAATTAGTAAAATGGCAATACAACACTTACTACTCTATGGGAATTTAGACTTTAAAAAGTTCTAAAATTTGACTAGTCTTAACATCATTGTCTTAAAATACTTGAATAAGCTTGAATTCCAATTGTGCATAACACATTATAAAGCAATTCTACAAACTATATATATATATATATATATATATATATATATATAAAGAGTTCACTTTCCATCAAACAAATCAAGGTTTTGTTTCTTAAGGCCTGTTTACTTCAATTGAAAACAGTTGAACTGAACTGAAATGAAAGTTTTTTTTTTTTTTTTTTTAAGGATTAATGAGTAGCAAAATAAGNTTTGTTTCTTAAGGCCTGTTTACTTCAATTGAAAACAGTTGAACTGAACTGAAATGAAAGTTTTTTTTTTTTTTTTTTGAAGGATTAATGAGTAGCAAAATAAAAAAAAAAAAAATCTGAATTGAACTGAACTAAACTGAATTGAGTTGAGCTGAACTGAACTGATTTTAATCTGAAGTAAACAGGCCCTTAGATTCAATTAATCAAAATTGTTTTGCTTTCACAAATCACAATTTTGAAGGTTTCATTTAATCATTTCCTAAATCGATGCTTATATAATGCAAAAACAAGTCTACCCAAATACCTTATACTTTAAATCAAATTCACTTGAGGAGAGGAGTTGAGGTTACCCGTTGTAGCTTACTACAGGATTACAGAGCTAATGACACATATGGCCCATACGTGACAATGAATTAACAAAAGCAAAGTTATAAATGTTTTCAAGTGCATCTAGTGAATAATTAGATTAACAAGTTTTCTTATTGCCTCATAAATATAAAGTTTAGATTAAAATGATAAGTTTATATTGATCTTATGAGTTATAAACCAATACCATAAGCTTTTAACTTAATAAAATAAAATTTGCAAAGTGGGGATACTTAAAGCTGAATGTTAGCTACTAGAAGTAAAAAAATTTGATGAATAAATAAGTACCCAAAAGTGAAATTCTAGAGCTAGTTGAATACTTTTTTTGGAATGTGGAAGTCGGCCTTTTCATTGATCAGAAAATAAGGTAGACATGCATGCATATAGAATAGTAGAATCCAAAACATTCCATTGCAAATTACTACACAATCTTAAGTTACTGCAAATGCCATCATATGTTTGTTCTTGGTGCTTACTGAATGGTGGACCAATTCACTCTCAATCTCTCATACTAGTGCTTAATTATGGCCATTTATTCATCATTGACTTAATATTTGAACTTGATTAATCATTTTATGATATAAAGTTTATTAGACTATGGAATGCATCTTTGAATATCATATAGTCTTGCTAATTTCTACTCCAATATAACTAAAATTAAGTCGAAAAACATTAACTTTCTTATTATATCCAAAACTTAAATTTCATTTCTAGTCTAATACTATTTAATTCTATCGGAATTTCGGTTTATCAAGTGTCAACTGCTAAAGTCGTTGCCGAATCAAATTGATTAAAGAGATGATTGTTGTATACAAGATATTCTTGGTCACATAATGCCAAATTAATTGTTGTTACAAGGAGATTGTATGACTATGGATTAGTTGTCATACATTGACCTAGTTGTCATCTTCATCATCACCTCGAAAAATTAATGTAGCCCCTAAGGAGAGATTTCAGATTTATGCCGATAAATATTAATTTGACTGTAGGGAGATATTATGGAGAGATTTATAGACCGTTGTGACTTAGTCATTGCATATTGACCTATCTAGCTATGTGATAGAGTCATACTTATTCTTGACGCAAACTAAAAAATGCAATACCGCACCTAAGAAAAAATTACATAGGAGAGATTGTGTTACAAAGTTAATATCGAAATAAATCATATATACGTGGTTAAATATTTATACTCCGTATATTTGTTAAGAAGTGATTAAGTAGCCATTATTTACCAAATATTATAATTATTGGGTTAGGGCGATATCCTTAGGAATAATTTGATTCCAAAGATAGCTTTATTGTTTGCCCAATATAAACTCAAATAACATTCCACCAACCAAGAAAGCAGCAAAATAAAAATAAAATTAAGCAGCAGACATTAAGGAACAGGATTATGGGCGGCACAAAGAAAGAAGACTCCAAAAGCATTTTGCTTTCTTTTGATTTGACCACATAACTAGAAAAATAAACTCAAAAGAAATTAAAACGAAAAAAAATAAACACAACATTTAATTTACAATTTCACACCATTAATTAATTTACACAGTAAGATTCTTCTCCAAGGTCCTCTTCTTCACTACAACTAAAATAAAACAAACAAACAAAGCCCTTTGCTTGATTTTTATCATATGGTCAGTAAGATTATGACCTCTTTCATATCATATTTGATATCAAGTCCCTATAATTGTTAAAATTAATTAATTAAAAAAAAAAAAAAAAAACCCCTTTGCCAAAAAGGGCTTTTGCTAATTGCCTCCTTCATCAATCATTCACACTATTTTTCAAAAAAAAAAAAAAAAAAAAAAAAAAAAA
>PYUH01000151.1:2193746-2258184 GCA_016808085.1 Suaeda aralocaspica
TTTTTTTTTTTTTTTTACTACCTCCATTTCCAACCTTAAATCAGAAAAGGGAAATAAACAAAAATAGTTTCCAATTGCAATTTGCAAATTAACTTCCTTCACTTTATAAAGGGTGGGTCCAAATAAGTATTTCACGCGTTGATTACTTAATTAAACATGAATATAAACGGCATAATCTGCGCAAAACTGTTGTTTTAATTTTTGTAAGGAAACCATTGAAGCTATAAAGTTCTTGTCAAATATAAGAAAAGACTATGAAATTTATATATAACATCATGTTGGTTTAACAATTGATAGTTGATACCATGCATCTAAAACCATGATGATCAGAATATAATTTCTTAAAAATTAATAGCCTAAAACAAGCAACAATATATACAATAACATATACAAAATGCGGCTCTGTATTGTTCATCTTTAGCCTTGCCAGTGCAGAGTGCAGAGTGCAGGCAAAAAGAACACCTTGACAGAGTAACTGATGAGGAGCGAAAAATAGCCATTCTCCGATGAAAATTATCCGATCTTTTCAGTGTTTGTGTCATCTGAAGGCCATATAATGGTCTCCAAGAGCCTTTCACGCATCAACTCCAAGTTTTCATCTGATATTTCTTGATATATTTCAGCATGGTCACATTTCTACATCAAGATGACAGGTAGAAAAAGGGACTGGTTAAAAAAATATATTCACAGGAATCATATTAGCACCTTGTATGGAAAATGGAACTAAGAAGGAAAAGATGAGAAGTGCACACCTTAATCCATTTTCCATACAAATGAAGGCGTGTTACCATTATTCTCTCAGCAAGGTCTTGTTTTTCCTGTCAATTATAAGAGATGTATGTCTCATGAGTTCTCCCGGCATTAGGTAGTTATGTTGTGCACGTAGCAGTTTGAACTGTCTGACATTTGCACTTCATATTTTGAGATGAATATTTAATGTATTATGCATCACAAATGAATGTTATAGGACACTGTTTTCAGAATATTTACCTTCCCAAGCTTACGGATGAATAACTTCCCATCTCCAGGCTTGTTAGCAACGATATAGCTGCATAAATTAAACTCAAGTTCATAAATTTTGAAAAACCACTGTTATCTACTTCTCTTGAATGTTGAAACTCTTAAATTAACGCTACAAACAAACTCCTAACTGTGATCATTTTACCTACAAATGCAATTTTGAAGCCATTCTGTCATCTGTCCAGAAGTTTTTACAGTAACTATATAATTATATAGCTATATACACAATATCCATCTTACAAGAAGCCTAGTCTTATGAAAGTAGAATATTACAATATAAAACCCCAATACAAATGGCCTCTTGATCTAAAGTGCAAAAAAACTTTAAGCCAACAACGTTGACTCTAACTTCTCAAGAGCACCAGCATCCAATGAAAAGAAAATGGATGCATAAATACATTGTATATAGTTGGGTACTTGGGTAAAACAAACACTGAGAGCCATATACTTACTTGTAGAGCCAAGTATATTGTGGAGGGTTCATCTCATACAGCTGGTTTAAAACAGTCCTTGTAGCTTTGTATGTAAAATAATTGAGAATTTGCTGCAAGGAAAATAAGCAATAATCCATGTCAAATGTAATGATGAAAAACAATTGACTGAGAAGAGCCGCAGTATAGGCAGTCATTTACTCATCAACAAAGAAAAGTATTGAAAGTTTATCTAGTATAAAAGTAGTAGAGAGTCGCATCATGATGTTTAATTAAAGCAACGAAAATATATTAATCAATATTATCCTCAATGTAAGTAGTCCATTATAGAGGCAAAACACTCACTGTTCATGGGAATCGTGGCATTGGATTCTAATGTGCAAGATCAAGAGGTTTTCATGGTAAATATTCACCCATAGGCATGTTATCAAACCCCCCTACACCTTGCCTTGGGTGCCTCTTTAAAGGCATAGGCAATGCAAGTATATATCCGATATTCTATTCAGTTATCATGTACAAGTTTAATGCTTTCCTAACATTCAGCTGAAAACTACTATGAGTATAGCAACTTAGCAAGTACATAGCTGCTATACAGATCACTCCACCTAATACCGCCTTCAAATGAAGCAACTTTACAAGGTGTGATAGCAAGGTCCTGTTCTAGTGTTCTCCTTGCTTTATTTTTACTTATTTTCAGCAAAAATAAGTTCAGTTCAGTAAAAGTAAGTTCAGATTACCAAAAATAAGTTTACTTCATTAAGAATAAGTTCAATTTAACATTATTCAGTCTCAATTCTCAATAAATTGCTTATGATTTCAGCAAAAATAAATAAATTCAGTTTAGCAAAAATAAGTTCAGTTAAGCAAAAATAAGCAATCTTAGCCTCATAGAGTTATAGTTGATTAGGGTAGAGTATGAGCCTGTAACACAACAACTGGTGACAGCCTATAGCATATTACCAGATTTAAAGACACTTAAGCCATAAATCAAAGATAATTTACGATATGAATTCGCAAGACCGACACAAAGACTAGAGAGAAAAATGGACTAAAAAGAAGTAGAGGAAGACAGGAAGTATGCACTTAATACATTTGACTCCGTGAAGAACATACCATTCAACGAAACTCAGTACTTTCAAAAATAAAAGAGCATATATGTGTGACAAAAAGAACATTACTTGGGAGTCATTAATGCAATACACACCATACTTTATAATTCTTGAGTGCATAACCCCTATAAAAAAATAGTCGCCTATAGTATCCAAAACAATCATGGAATGTACAAATTACACATGCATTACTATAATTACACATGCATTAATGCATACATCAACACACAAATTAGGAAGTATATATTAATCATTTAACTAATAACATGAATCAACTTAGCTTAAAATTTGATACCATAAGATCATTATTAAACTAAAAGCTTCATTTCAAAAAAATTGAAAGTTACCGTCTTAACATCCTCAAAATTGTCTTCATACTGCCCTCCAAGATTACCAACAATCACAGGGTTTCGCGGTTTTCGATGCTTTGTTGAGCTCCTCTTATTCACAACACCCAAAAATTCTTTCCCTGAATCAACAAAAGAGCTACTAAGGTCCAATGATTCAATCTGCCTACTTATTGAATGCTTTTTAACCATTGATTTCCTGCTTAACCCAACATCTCCACCTCCCTTGAGACTCATGGTATCCAAACAAATACATGGACAAACATGTGGAGAATCTATCACAGGGGAACTTAGGAGAGACAAAGCTCCAACCATGATTATGAAAATTAAACAACAACCCAATTCAATTCACAAGAAAATAATAATACCCAGATGTTCAAAATCTGAAATTGAGCAAATGAGATTCAGTGAGGAATTTAATCAAACAGTTGGTAGGCGTTCAAAAAAGGTAGATATTTTAGAATTTTTTAAAAGGGGGTTATTGGAATGAGGAAGGGTGGCAGCAGAAAGCAAGATTTGGGTAGAAAGACAGACAATTGAATCTACAAATAGAAGGTGTGATTGTATTTGTTGTTGAATTGATGAATATTCAATTAAAAGTGATGACCAGAGAAAATTATGAGGTCCAAATTAACGGAAAAATGTAGACTTTACAAAAATAAACGCAAAATTAAAAGGTGGGTTTTAGTTTTGGAAGAGTCGTTGAAGTTAGATTAACAGTTTCCCAAGCAAATTGTGTTCACCTGGACGGTTAATAGGGTTCCAACATTATGGTATTGTCAAGTTTAAGCAACGTGTTAGAATCTTGTTTTTAGGGGGTTTTACATGTTTACTTTCCTTGCGTATTTGAACTGTTGTTGTTTACTTGCTTCAAAGACATTGTTTGTCCCACGGCCCTAACTTTGTGCGTTGAAGTTACTCAACTCATGTGGGTATTCAAGTTGCCAATAGAGCTAAGTTAGATGGGTGAAAGAAATGCACGTTTTATCATACTGTTGAGTGTACGATTGCACATGTGGTTTGTCGTGGTATTTAACTATTTATATCATTGTATATTGTGTATCATGTGTGAAGCGTGTTATATTGAGAACAAGTATGATGCATATGATTTATAAATGTGTCGATGTACGACTATATGCTTGAGTGAGGGTAGGAGTGATGCTCCTTGCAAGCATACAACCAAGCATTACTATATCTGAGTAACCTGTAGTTTTTGTACTAATTTTTATAATCAATGAAGACTCAAGAATACAATAGGATCATCAAACAACAACGTTTACAAAACTACAACACTTAAAATAACTAATAATTACAAGTCTATGAGACATTTAGCCAATTCTAATTTATAAGATTTGTATGGTATTCATATGACCAAAAAAAGGTTTTAAATGAGCAAAAAAATACGCTAAAATGCACAAATCTCTCGATATACCCAATACCAGATAACACAATAGAATAATAGACGAGCCATCAATTGTTATACTTCACCGTTATACCAAAGTAAGATCGTAGCTAGTGTACTTGATAACTGACTGACCGGCATAGTTACAGATCCTTGAATTCAAAGAAAGGCAGCCTAAAACTCTACCTACAAAAAGCCAATTCAAAATTCTCCTTGTTCATCATACTCACGTTATAGATACGATACATGGTATGCGAGTGGTTGTTATTGTTAGAATCTTCTTCCAACACTTTTGGAATCCACTGCAACAACCATCTCACCTTTTTCAGTAAAAGATCCATATTCCAACACTTTCTCACATTTAATTGGGCCTCCATTAAAAAACCCAAGCCCAATATCTTAAATTTCGGCCCAATTAATATAAGCCCATCAAAGTAGTATTATCGCCTTTGAACGTCACACTGACTTTCAATGAAAAATCACCCTAGAGGGAGAAAGAAAGAAAATCTAACACAAAACTATGTTTTACAACAGAGGAGGGTAAGTTCTATGATTTTACTCAATTTTTAATTTTAATTTTATGATTATGATTATATACTATGATTTTATTTCTGATAATCTTGCATATGAAATCTTGATTATTTAAGTTTATGCTTTATTTTTCTGAGCAAATTCATATGTTTCTTTTCTTTTTTTTTTTTTTTTTCTGTTATTGTTATATTTCCATTATATTTGACTTTGGTTTGTTTTTAATCTTGTTTTATTAGATCTTTAATTTGTAATATGACGGTTGAATATCATGATTTTTTTTTATCATTGCATAAAATATAAAATATTATTAAAAAAAGCTGGGAGATTGCAATTTTGAATTGAAAGAATTTGTGGGGTTTTATTTGTTGTGATTATGATTCTAATTGGGAGTTTGTGAGATTGAAAGAGTGCTAAACGATTTATTAAATTAAAAGGTAGAGATTAATCAGTGGTAATTGAAAGAATTAGGGTTTTGGTGATATTGGGTGTTTTGATTATGGGAAAATTGTATTGGGGTTACTTGAGTTAACAATCGCAGTTGACATTAGTACTAATTTAGCTGTTTGTTTGGTTTTATCATAATGTTGTGTGTCATAGGAGTGATTGTAGATTTGGGGAGTCAGTAGAAAGACACTTTTTTTTTTCGGCGAGGCGAGTCACTATTGAATGATGTACTTTATGTTACTAATCTAATTGAAGTTAGTAGTGTCTTTGTTGTTGTTGGTTTGTAAATTAGGCGGCTTGCTCTCTGCACGTTTACTAGGCTACTATTTTTTGAACTAGAACTTCTTTTTTTGGGATGTAGTTGCTTACTTTTGGTATTGGAATGGTGGTTAGATATGGAGATTATGCCGATGGGCGTGAAATGCCCCCAAAGAGACAACGGTTGATAGACCAAGGATCTTCATATTATGGAGCTTCACCTGGTTATGGGGCTTCTACTGCCTACGGAGCCTCACCTGCGTATGGAGCCTCGGCTGGTTCCAGTTTTATGTATGATCCTTCTCCCTATGCAGGATATGTCAGCCAACTTCCTCCTTTTCCTGTTGTGCGACTCCGTGGTCTTCCCTTTGACTGCACGGAAGCTGATGTTCAAGAGTTTCTTCGCGGTCTAGACCTTGTTGATATCCTTTTTGTTCATAAAGGTGGCCGCTTCTCTGGAGAAGCATATTGTGTTTTGGGCTATCCTATGCAAGTAGATTTTGCCCTTCAAAGAAATCGGCAGAATATTGGTCGGAGATATGTTGAAGTTTTTCGAGGCAAGAGACATGACTATTATAAGGCTATTTCAAATGAAGTTTCAGAGGCCAGTGGTGTCTCACCACATCGGGGTTCTAGAGCAAAGTCTTATGATGAAGGGAAGGAACATTTGGAGCACACGGGAATATTGAGACTCAGAGGTCTGCCCTTTTCTGCAAGAAGAGAGGATATCAAGAACTTCTTTAAAGATTTTGTTCTTGCAGATGGTGCCATTCACATCACGTACAATTCTGCTGGTAGACCATCTGGGGAAGCTTTTGTAGAGTTTCCTAGTCCAGATGATTCTAAGACTGCAATGGTGAAAGACAAAATGACTCTCGGGAGTCGATATATCGAGCTGTTTCCTGCGTTACGGGAAGAAATGGATGATGCAATTGCTAAAGGAAGGTGTTTTTCTGTTGTCCCTCTTTTTTATTTTCCTTCAAATTCTAATCTATTCTACTCTAGCTAGCATTCACTATTTACGTGTTTCCATTTTAACAGCTAACACTACTTGTCTTGAAATTGATCATTGTAGATCTGTAGTACCCTATTGAACTGTTTTCTGTGAAAGCAAATGATTTTGTAAAGAATGTTAATCCCATATGCTTTTGGTGAACCTTTATATTCTTTCTGAGCACAATTACAAGAGAATTGTATTAATTAATCTTTATGACAAGGAGACTAGAGGAGCCACGTGTTATCTTGGTGTCTACTGAGCGATGATTTATTCTTTTGATCTGTGTATGCTGTAGTTTGTCATGTTGTTGGCACTGTTTTTTCCAAACGGTTTATTGTTGACACTTCTGTGATTCAAAGTGTTATACACTAAATTTTTGACAATATATTTAGCTCACAGCTTTATCTAAATCTGCACCTCTTAATTTGTTTGTTTAACATGCAGGGCAAATTCTCAAGACGACCTAAATGAACCAGTGAAACATACAGGAATCTTAAAATTAAGGGGATTGCCCTTTTCAGCCACAAAAGAGGACATTGTAGAATTCTTCAGTGGATTTGTTTTGTCTGAAGATTCAATCCACATTACTTCAATGTCAGATGGGAGGCCAACTGGTGAAGCTTTTGTGGAGTTTGCCAGTGCCGAGGATTCAGAGGCTGCAATGGAAAAGGACAGAAAGACCCTTGGAAGTCGCTACATTGAACTCTTTGCGTCATCACAGGAAGATTTAAAGGATGCACTTTCCAAGGGACGGTGATTTTAGTCAGTGTTGTTCCTTTACTCCATTCTCTTCTTATATCTTCTGGGATATATATTAGGGTAACATATAGATCCTCTTTGTATTTGTAGTTATATACACTCTGGATTTTGAGTTTTAGAATTATTGAAGCAAGTTGTAGTCCTTTAATATTTATTGTTGAACTCCCTCTTAAGTAGTTTTGTATCGGTTCAGATAACTTCATGAATAGTTTAAGATAACTTCATGAACTTGATGTCTTAAATTTAAGCTTCAATCTTACTTTGTATTTTTCTTACAGGTTTAAATTTCAGTTTTTACTTTTTAGTTGAATTAGCAATTTTCTATTGCAAGTTCGAAACTATTAGGTGAGGATCTATCAAGTGTTTGATATTATTGTCAAATATGAATTTACAGGTCAAGGTATCTAGAGACAGCAACTCCAAACATGAAGGTTTAGTCTCTCATAAGATGGATTCCCCTTTTCAACCCTCTCCCACATGGTTGCACCCAAGGGTTCCTTGAAAATATGTACATTTGTATAATACAATTTAAAGAATTGAAGAACTTGAAACCAAGTAATAGTATAACTTGCAGTGGTTAAGACTTGAGATGTGATATAAGTACACAAGTTAATAGTGGTGCACAGATTATACTAATTTAACCTTAGTGAATTCAACCAATTAAGCACAACAAAGTAATTTTTGTGCCCCAAGTTTTCTTGCTCAAGCAACAATTACACTAGTTACAACATACAACATGACACGGGCAATGTCACTGACAGAGGCTGTAATCTTAGAAAATTAGTTTCACATGGCTCAAAATACAGCTCATTTAATCTCAAAAATCTAAAAAACAACCTCTAATCTACAACAAATTTCTATAATAGGTAAATAGGCGCTATAAATATTGCAGTGGTACAAATCTAGGTGCTTTCATTGAGAATACCAGAAACCCCTTTAATGCTTCTAACTATGAGCGCTTCTCTAATACATTGCTGACCGGCCCGACTATGTGCAACAGTTTAACAATTCAATTCTTTCAGCCTTTCAGGTCCATGTGACCATGTGGATGAATGTTTCTTCTGTCATGCCCAATTACTGAACGCAGGGGTGAATAAATTTGTTGCAAAAGAATATGAAACTCTTGGACTTTATATTACATCAGGGCCTATTCTTGGTCACAAGGACTAGGTAGAGTTGTCGCCAAATGTCACGAACTGCCCCAATGCAGTTTTGACACGGAGCTGCAAAGCAAGAAAAAGGGGCAAACACAAAAAATTTAAGACGCAGCTCACAAATATGATAGAAGAACATAGCTTCAGACAAATGATTTCAATAGCATTATGTTGATTGATTCACCTTCACATCAAGGCAAGAGTCATTTGCCATACTCTTTATCTGAGAATGTACACCAGCATTACGTAGCTTCACAAACCGACCATATGCACCAGGGCTGCTGGGAAAAGTGAGATTTACCACAGTCCAAACCGTTGCGGTGCGCAATTTATTGTCACTGCTCTGCAAAAGCTTGATTATAACAGATTGGTCATTGCTACCAGATGATGGGAGGAGTTGCTGCAGTACAGTTTCTTTGTGGAATTCAGTTCCAGATGCCACATTTGCAAGTACATACATTCCCTAGCAGATGGGAAAAATAAATCAAAATTAAAAAACACCAAAAGAAAGCAGTCGAACGAGGAAGTTTGAGAATACATTGACCAGTGGTACAAGACTCACATAAGTTTTGTAAGAATGCGTTGGTCTTATATGAATATATGATCCTTTCCATTGAGTGAGTATGCAAAATCGCAAACTAGTGGCAAAATGCACTCGTAAATTTGGAAGAAGTTACATGAAGAATATGAGTCATCAGGCTGAGGTTTTATACAGTATATGAGTCAACACATGAAGTGCATGTAGTCTAAAAAATACAGTTCGTAAGATTGTGCAAAGTATTTGTATGCATCAAGGATGTTTAATTCTATGCAGCAATTGCAGGGAGGATTCTCAATGATGAAAGATAGACCATCACAGAGAATAAACCATCTCTTTTACAAGTGCAAACCTCATATTATGAAATGCTGACAGATTAAAAGCATCAGAATTAAGGAATATCAACAGCATGCTAAAATCATAAGTCACATTTTCCTCGGTCAATAGACACCTATATCCATTACAACTTTAAAGAGAGATCTTAACCTGAATGCAAACCTCAGAATTGCAACCATTCCAGAGTTGTCTTCCAATAGCGTGTAATATAATAGCCTCTTCGGTGAAGACGTACTCGATTGAATCAATACAACCGTCAACAAGATTGCGAACGAAACTAATAGCTTGTTCTTGGACAGCAGGCTCAGGATCTGCGCAGACACGCATCGTGCAAACGAGGTGAAAAATCCGCATATTAAGGTCTCATGCTTCTTTTCTTTTTCTTTTTCTTTTTATATATATAAAAAAAAATTATTCCCGTAACTAGCTAATTAAAAAGATTACCGCATATTAGACTGGATAGTGTCGAAGTAGTCAGTTCCAGAAATATTGTTTCTTTAAACTGGTTCTCAGCAAGAAAGACCAGGTTTTTCAGAGCCCATACGGCATTTAACCTGACAGTAGAATCCATTGATGTGGATAGATGAACAAGTTGTTTGACACCTCCATATTGAAGAAAGATTGACTTACGTGTTGTGAACTCCACCACTACATTACTTAAAGCATTAAGTGCCGCAGCCTAAACAAGAACAGAAAATAAAAAGTATTTTGAGAAGATTCCACTGAAATTCATCTAAAAAGCAATATCTAATGTACATGTCTAATTATTTATAAAGACTCATGACAGACTCAAATGTTAAATGAAGGCAAGTACAAGTGTATAACAATGAAAGTATCCGCTCATAGATGTACAAAGGTGAAAGTTTAGTGTCTGCGTTTAGCAATAGGCTAGACACAGTATGGCATAACCATACAACAGCCCAGTTTATCAAAGTCGGAATTCTTTTGAGAGAGGGCAAGAGAGCTTGCCTAAACAGCTAAGCAAAAGAGTACGTCTAATCACTCTACTTTTAATTACCCTTTTTACACTCAATGCAAACAAGAAGGTATGGAGGTTTGAGTCAATGGAAAGAAATTTCATTTTCCCAAAACCATGGATGTTCAAAGAATTAAAAAAGCCTCTAAAATTAGACTTAAGTATAAGCATTTTTGCTAATGTATTCCTAGTTTCCCACATTAAACCTGCATGGCTTCCACGATTTTAAAGGGCCAAAGCAGCAACTAAAAACAATCTTATTTCCTAACAATCAGAGATATAGAGCTATGATGAAATGTGAACACATGGCACAAAGCAAATGGCAAAAAGGATAGAGCAGTACCTGGACAGAAAGAGAAGCATCATCTAAAAGCTGAATTAATGGAATCATGATCATTTCATTCATGAAAAAACCTGCACTCAAATTCTGAAAACAATTTCATACAAGATCATAAGTTCAAGATTAGCTGTCAACACATCAATGCAAAGCAACCCGTCATGGAGATCAAAAGTCCAAACCTTGACTGACCGAGAAACACTCCGCAAACACGTGCAAGCTGCAACACGTACTTCAGGGCAGTCATGATTTAATGCCTCAGCTATCAGTTTAAGGACCTAAATCAATAGGGTTAATGATTAGGCAAGATATGAGAATGCTAACTTTGTACTTTCAGAATAACACAACTGTTACAATGATACATATACTGGAATGCCCTATTGCCCTAAGGACTGTCCAGTGTCAAATAATAATGGTGATACGTCTTGCTATCTTTCTTATTACTTCCACACTAACATCCATTAAAATTTAAAGTACATTAGCCCTAGGTTATACACTTTGAAGGATCCTAAAGGGTGTTGATGCTGCAGTCGTGTTATGTGTATGATGAGGTCAACAGCTCCCTTTGCCTCCATACTGCAAAAAATATTAAAATCAAACTCTCGCCACCCCTCAATCATTGCCCCTGTCATTTTTCAGTATCAGGAATGCGTGGATTGGTGATTAGTGAGAGGGATAGAACTTTCTTACTACCTCCAATCTGAATTATTTGCAACGATTTGACAGAAACCATGAATGGAAAATGTCTAATTGTTGGCAAATAATTTGGAACGAAAGTCGTATTTATTATGAGGCAATTAAAAGGGGGCATCCAAAAAGGAAAATGGGGCAGCTGTAGAGAAATAGAGGGAGTAGAAATGATCAATTTCTTATAAATTTGACTCTGGCAAGAATAGTTGTAGTAGTAGTAGCTCAATTAGGCAAATTTTGTTCCCTGGTAATCTTGGAAAAAGAGTGTGAACTACATTAATGATGATATAATGTCTATTAATACATTACAATAGGGAAAATATGTGAAAGTCGTATATTGGCAAATGGAGGATGCAAATGCTTCTGAAACTACAAGTCTTGCTAATTTTATTTTCATAAACCAAACAAGTCATAACGTTGCACTAGCTTTTAGAAATGGGTCATTGAAATGACTGAATTGTCTTGACCAAATTGTAACACGAGTTGGGACAGGATATACTTATCTAATACTGATAATTGATCCAATTACATAACACTACAAACACAACAAACGCAAAAAGCACGAACCTCAAGAGATAAAAGTTTTGCCCTGCAGACTTCCAACTTCGAGCATATATCAGCAAGAGCCAAGAATATCCCTTCTAAACGTCTAGCCTGTAATGGCTCTTTTTTGAGATGCTGGCTCATTTTGTCAATAACCTCTGCTTCAAAGGCTAGTTTTTGTAGGTCCTCTTTCCCAACAATCAAACTGGACAAAGCAAACGGAGCTTCATCGCCAACTTGCCCAGGATCATCAAAAAGCTCAATCAGTATATGTATTAGCTTTGTTCTTAGTGCAACGTCTTGAAGATGGTTAGGTGATGTATTCCATATAGCAATCAAGCATGTGGAAGCTAGAAGTCTTGTCCGAGGATACTTATCCTTAGTTAATTCACATACAGCTCTAAAAGCTCTTCCATTATCTGCTTCAACAAACTCTGAATTTACATCATGATTATTCTTAATGACAGCGGCTAAAGCCTCCAGACTAGCATCTCTCTGGCTCAAAGAGCCTTGCAGAAGATTTGTAAGTTTTTTAAGAATGCCAGCCTCACACAACGTACTTTTCTCAGCATTTGTCTGACAAGAATGTGATACAATAGTAGCACCAAGCCCTGTAAGATTCTCACTCTCGCTATTCAATAGTGAAACGAGGAAGCACATCTTTTCTTTTGAAAGAAAATCATACTTGGGGGCCCACTTTGATTGATAAATCATTTTCAGTGATCGAGCAGCAGCATCCACAACCTGCAAAAAACTCAAGGCTTTAGAAATGGATTCCTGATGATACTGCAAATAATTCAAAATTGCAAACCATTGAAGATGGCGAAGCAACTCCATATGCAGTAAGAGAACCCAACCTTGAGGTTAATTTCAGATAACAAAACAACCAACTGAGAAACAAATAATTAAGATTTTGTCTCACCAAACACTTCTGAGGTCAGCTTATTAACATATTACTTATATATTCAGCAACTGTTCTTACATTGCTTCATTAACAGATATAAGAGTACTTTCGTATGAGCAATAGCACCGGAAAGAACTTTATAACACTGGTTTTCATATCATCCCGAAAAAAGCTTTAAAAATGAAAAAAAAAACCCGCTAAGGGAATAAGGGAGAACTCACTCAAAATCACCAACAAAGATTTAGTCCCAAAAATAATCACATAGGATTAAAAATAAAAAAAAACAAAAAAAAATTAAAAAAAAAAACCCTTTGATTACATTTATAGACTTCAAACCATATCATTTGCACATAAGATTGGGGCTGCAAGTAAAATCATAATTTGATCCTTGTTTTGAACTTAGCTCAATTCAGGTCTTCAAGTGCAACAACCTTTGCTAGAACTATCTACAATAGCTACTCAAGAAAGAGAGAAACGAAAGGGTAATTGAATCATCTCAACAAAACAGTTTTGTGATGATCAGTGCCTTTACAAGTATCTGATTTCCTCAGCTTCTCTATCAGTCTATTCACTAATGCTTTCCATCAATTCACATCCCTCTCAGAGGTATCAAAGGTTTACATCATCTATAAGAAGTGTTCAAAAAAGTGGAGCATAGTGAAAAAGTTCACAAAACTCAACCCTTTTATGTAAATAAATATACTCAAAATCAGTAGAACTTTGAAACAGCATATCTTTGGTTGTTTTTCATTTGCCTTCATATGGACGTAAGTACAACTGTAGAAGTCCGACATTGACCTCAAACAGAGAAACTTGGTGTCTAACTGTCTCATTGTCACACATTCAACACTCATTCACATCAATTCCACAACCATCACAAAATAAGCTGAAATTTCAGAATGAGAACAAACTCAAATTGGAACTGAACCAAAAGTCGAGCAATAGATTATGGAGCATAACTTAACATATAGGGGTGTGTGCTCGTACTCACAATTCAACAAAATAACAAAATACAAACATAAAACAGAGACAAACAAATTTCCCCCCCTCATACTTCTAAAACCATCATGAAACTGAATCATTTCCACCATTCACTCATTCATCAAACAAAATTTAAACTGATGTCCAATAACCTAGAATCCTAGTCAAAACAATTCACAATTCAACACCTTTCACTTCTGCTCAAGCCCCAATCACACCAACATTCAAATCATCCTTGTTTTTTAAACTGCATCAATTCGCATTCCAAAATCAACTCAATTTTCAATATTAATCTATTCCTCAAACAAAATTCCAGCAGAAAATTGAAATACTCAACTCTTCAATCAAGTCATCATTCAATATTCCATCTCAATCCAAAAGTCACCAATTCATTTCATATTTCCCCTAGCACTAACACCATGTGAAACGAGCTCAATTACCACAATTCAAACAGATGTCCAAAAATCCTAGAATCCTAGTCAAAAGAATTTCACAATTTAACACTTACCAATCCAAGCTCCTACTACAACAAACATAAATCATCATCATTTCTAAAACCAAATCAAAATCAAAATCAATCATTCTCACATCATAGTTTCAGCTGCTCAATTCGCATTCCAAAATCAACTCAATTTTCACACCATTTCTCAAACAGAATTCCAGCAGAAAATTTAAATACTCAATTCCTCCCAAGCCATCATTCAATATTCAGTCTCATTTCAAAAATCACCAATTCATTTCACATTTCACCTCACACCTCGAATTCTCGAAACAAGCTAAATTTCCACAATTCACACTTTATCTGGTCAAGTAACCCTAGAATCCTAATCAGAAGAGTTCACAAATCAACACTTTTCAGCTTCACTCAACCTCCTACTAAAACAAACATTCAATTCCAAAACCGCATCACAGGAAATCGCTCACATATCATAATTCCAGCAGCTCAATCACCATTCCAGTAAACATCTCAAATTTTCACAATTCAATCATTCTTCATTCAATTTTGCCGCAGAAAATCAAAAACCTCAATTCATCAAATCATAATTCATCATTTCAACACAATTCTGAAAATCATCATTTCATTTCATTTCAAATTTCCTATCACCTTCAAAAAAACCTCAATTTCCACAATTCAAACTTTCATCAAATCAAAATCTAAACACAATAACAATACAACTCCAAAATCAAAAAAAAAAAAAAAAAAAAAAACCTTCGAATAGAATGAGAGATGAGGCGAAAGAGGAGAGAGAAAGCGCCAGCATCAAGAACAGCTTTAACACCAGCATCAACACCACAAGCGAAGCTTCCAACAACAGCAGAAGCTTGAACGACGAGAGAACAATCAGAAGAAGAGAGAGAATTGACAACAATAGGAATTACGACGCCATGTTTAACATACGAAAGCTTTTTGGTGCGATTTCCGATGATTTGATTCTTCAGTTCACGAAGTGCTTTGAATTTGATTAGATTATCTGAAGATGATAATCGGAAAATTAGGTTTTCGGAAAGGTTGTTCGTCGCTGATGTCGGCATTTCGCTTTACCTCCGCCGTAGACGGCGATTTTCATGTAGTGTGCGGAGGATAGAAGGTGACTAAATTGAGAAGATGTGTTTCTCCTTTTTTTTTTTTTTTTTTTTTCTTGCCTTTTGACTTATGATTTGTACTTTTGTTTTTATTTAAAAGAGCAAAAAAAAAAAAAAAAAGTGAAAATCAAGTTTTTTGGAGCAAATTTAAAGGATGTGTATACAATATTGATATTCATAAGTTTAATATTTGTGTACAAAGATTAAAATAATGGGTTGTTAAAGTAATGAAGTGATCATATGGAATTTTTTTAAGTGGCATTAAAATGATACTTGACATATGAAGTGTGGAGGATACTCAAACTTTATTAATTAATGGAGATTAAATTTGTATTTGGAAGTTAAATATGAGTTTCAAGGCTATGAAAACGACAATAATTTTAAACAAAATATTAGTTAATTAGTATAGTATAATGATTTTAACTAACTAAATTTGTTACACCATCAATTGATGATCGACACCATAAGATATTGTAAAAACATGTCTTGCACATTGAAATCTTCTAAATTTCTTCAAGAAATGGATGATGAAGATTTAAAAATAAGACAAAAGGGATGAAGCTTGGATTAGTTTATGAAATTTTGGATGTAATAATTATGTAAGTAATTAAACGATTGCATTGTGATGACTGGTCACTAATTTTAATTATTTTTAACGACACAATCAATTTTAAAACGTTCTTTTTTTATTGTTATTTGTTGATGCCCAAATTATAACTTCTCTCTTATACAAAAGATCCGATCTTCACACATTGATTGATGAAGTAAAGTTCTTAGAAAGTTAAAATTCTATTTAACAAAAAACACCTACGATCAAATAGCATTTATATGCATCATATCCAACAAAATTAGCATTATTTGATTTTAACCCCTAAACACACATACACTTTAACTCACGAAATCATCTTAGACATCTTAAGTAGTTATCTCTCACTACACTTCTCACCTTAACTCAAAAGAAGTTAAGAATGTTTTATTTGGTTAACACTTAAAAACCTTAAACAATGTAATTTGACTACAACAATGACTTAACTTTGACCAAAAGTAACCTCCTAAATCCACTCCTCGGACATCAAATAAAGCCCAATCTCCAATTTCAATTCACTTGAATTATCCACCAAAAGTCCACAAAACGGTCCACCGGTTTATCCGGTCACCAAACCCATACTCCCACACTCACCTACCCTCTATATTACTAACCGGTTATCCCAGTAACCCACTTCCCCATTACCCCCCACTCACTTCTGTAAATTTAAACGACTCCCTTTCTTTCTCTCTCTTCAATTCCCTTTCTCTCTCTTTTAAATACATCTTCACTCTTTAAACTAATTTGAGTGAAGAAATTTTAGTAATTTTTATTCATTCATTTATCAACAAATCAGAAATTTAAATTAATTAATTAACTATACCTTATTCAATTGAAGCTCAAAAGTTGCAAGCTTTAATTAATTAATCTTCTTTTTAATTTTTTTTTTTACTAATTACTGTAATACGTTACTTTGTATATTTATGTGATTTTCATCTGAATAGTTTAAGGAAAAAGAAGAAAGAAGAAAGAAGAAAGAAGAAGAAATGATGATTAATTTCAGTTGCTTGAAAATGGGTATTGAAGATTTTTTTCTGGGGAACTTTCTAGCTTCAATAGATCCATGATTTTTTTTTTTATTTTTTTTATATTTTAATTTTTGTGGGGTTCAAGAAATTTCAGAGGATGAATACTCAACTTCTGTCAATCAAAGTTATTCCTACAAATTTTGTGAGTAATTTTATTTTTATTGTCATTTATTTATTATTTGTTTTTCCTTTATTCTTTTTATATGATATGATATGATATGATATGATGATTTTTGGATTATCTTGTGATATTTTTAGTTAAAGTGTTCATATTTTGTTTGTTTAATGAAATCAAATTCTGGGATTTTGATTTTATTCATACTTAGTAATAATAAAGTATATATTTATGATGTTATCATTCTTTTTTGGGTGGTAAAGTTGTTTCCTTTTTTCTGTAATTTTGATATATTTGTGTCATTTTAGTTGCTGTTATCTTAAAGGATTGTTTTTTCACTAGATTTTGTGCATTAGTTAACAATTTGGATAAAGTCACTTTTTTTTTTTATGTATAAATATATTTTGCTAAACACATTTCATATTTGTGGTAAACCAATGTATTTTTTATTTTTTTTTTTTAATTTTGTTTTCTGAACGTCTTTTTCTGAGACTTGGATGAATTTGGATCCATTATTTTAATTGCTTAGTTATTTTATATTTGTAATAAAGGGTTTGAACTTTGAATATTTGCTGATATTAGTCCTGGTTTTCTGGGAGGTTGTTTTACAGATTGTTTCCGGGTAATTGAATCATGTATGTAGAACAAGAGCAAGTGAATTTGGAAAGTTTTGCTCCAATCATGGATGCGAATTCGAGTGATTCGAGGGAAATCTTTGAAGCTAAGGTTTGCTTTTCTCATTTGCTTGAGGTTGCAGCTGATAATGATGTTGAAGGGTTCAAAGGGTACATAGCATCAAAGTCAAATGTAATGGATGAGATTGGTTTATGGTATGGCCGGCAGTTAGGTGATCGGGGGATGATATTGGAGTATAGGACGCCGTTGATGGTTGCAGCCATGTATGGAAGCTTGGATGTGATGAAGGTTATTCTGTCTCTTCCGGAGGTGGCTGTGAACCGTTCTTGTGGTTCTGACAAGTGCACTGCCCTTCACTGTGCTGCTTTTGGAGGATCTGTTGACGCCGTCGATGCAGTGGAACTACTTGTAGCGAATGGTGCTGATCTGAACCTAGTCGATGCTAAAGGGAATCGGGCATATGATGTGATCACTGTGTCTCGGCTGCTTCCTGAGCTCCGAGTCAACCTCGAAAAAGTGCTTTGTTGTGATGGATCTACTGATCAGAACGATTTCCGTGATTTAGGGAACGGTTTGAAGGTTGCACCTTTGGTTATCCCATCCTTTTCAGAGAGCAAATCTGTTTCTTCTGAGCTGGAGGCTCTATCTTCTCCTTTGGCTTCAAAGTCTGAAAAGAAGGAATATCCGGTAGATCCATCTTTGCCTGATATAAAGAACAGTATTTATGCTACTGATGAATTTCGGATGTACTCTTTTAAGGTCCGACCTTGTTCAAGAGCTTATTCCCATGATTGGACTGAGTGTCCGTTTGTCCATCCGGGGGAAAATGCCAGGAGAAGGGACCCCAGGAAATATCATTACAGCTGTGTCCCTTGCCATGAGTTTCGTAAGGGTTCTTGTAGGCGTGGTGATATGTGTGAATATGCTCATGGTGTGTTTGAGTGTTGGCTACATCCAGCACAATATAGGACTAGACTTTGCAAGGATGGAACTGGATGTAATCGCCGTGTTTGCTTCTTTGCACACATCCCCGAGGAACTTCGACCACTTTATCCATCAACAGGATCTGCTGTTCCTTCACCCCGTTCTGTGGCCTCCGCTGCTGCTGTTATGGATATGGCTGCTGCTCTAAACCTCTTTCCTGGTTCACCATCTGCTGCATCTGCCATGTCACCTTCACCGTTCACACCACCACTTTCCCCTTCTGGGAATGGGATTTCTCACAACTCTGCAGGTTGGCAACAGCAGAATATGCCTGCCCTGCATCTCTCAGGGAGCAATATTCAGGCCAACAGTATGCAAACTAGCCGTCTCAGATCATCCCTTAATGCTAGAGATATCCCAGTTGGGGAGATGAGTGCGCTGCAAGATCTGGAGATGGAGCAGCGCCATATGCTTAGTGATATGTCTTGCTTTTCACAGTCGCAGTTCAACTCGCCTTCTGCTCGACCCAAAACCTTGGCACCGTCAAACCTTGATGAGCTTTTCTCATCCGAAATTTCATCCCCTCGATTTTCAGACCCACATGCAGCTTCGTCTGTATTTTCTCCTTCTCACAAGTCTGCTGTTTTTAACCATTTTCAGCAGCAGCAGCAGAGCATGTTGTCACCTATAAACACCAAAGTTTTCTCCCCCAAATCCATGGATCATACCCTTTTACAGCCTTCATTCGGGCCATCTTCACCAGGAATGATGTCTTCTTCACCTAGAGGTGTGGAGCCTCAGTCTTCTTTCAATGCTCGGTTGTCTGCACTAGCTCTGCGTGACAAGCAGCAGCAGATGCGCAGTTTGAGTGCACGTGATCTTGGTACTAATTTGCCTCGGGATCTTATCCCAGAGAGCGGTGGAATGGCAGGTTCTCCTGTGAGTATGGGTATGGGGTCATGGTCTAAATGGGGGGAATCTTCACCCAATGCAAGAGCGGATTGGTCGGTCAACAATGACGAGTTGGCCCGTTTGAAGAGATCATATACGGTTGGACACAATGGTGAGGAGCCTGATCTTTCTTGGGTTCAATCATTGGTCAAGGATTCACCATCCGTCGAAAACAAAGAGGTGCAGAAAAATGCAGTATCAGGTTCAATGCTTTGTGCTGATGGTTCGAGTTCTAACTCTCAGGCCGAAACCGTGGACCATTCTGGTTTGGGAGCATGGCTTGATCAAATTGCTGCTCAGTAATACATACATATGCATGCTTGAAGCTTGAATTGGAAAATTTTATTATCCAAATACAAGATCAAAATTCATAAGACTACAGTTTAACAATAGAAGGAAACTGGGGATCAACATTCATCAAGTTTTTTTTTTCTTTTTTTTTTCTATATTATTATTTGATTATTTATTATTACTACAGAAATTTAAAAGAAAAAGATAAAAAGGAACCTATATGGGTTATTTGCAAAGTTGTTACTCATTTAGGTGATTCTTTTAGTATTTTTTTTTACATATAATCAATTGATCAATCTCTATGTGTTATATGTTTGTTCATGATCTTGATAATAAAATACTTCGGTTTTTTTAGCTCTTCTTACCTTTGTACCTTAAACTTTATCGGAAGATAACTAAACAAGGAGTATGATATATGTAACCCTTTATTTTTATTTTTTTTCGACTTTTGTAGTTTTAAATGAGGATGGAATATAAAATCATAAAATGATGCGGCTTCTTTTTTCTCCATATAAGTAAATGAATTATTGTAGGGTTGGAAAATGATGGGTGGGTGGGGCATTTGGGTTTTAATTGATGTGCATTAAATCAAAGTTTGAGTATAATGGGTATTGTTTGTTTTAAATTTCCATCAATGTCCTTTGGTCTATCTTTGGATGATCTCTGATTCATTTAACTTCCTCTTTTTCTTGTTTGTTCCTATCTCTCTCTTTCCATTTTCATGAAAGCATGGAATCTATGATGTGGATCCCAATGATAGATGGTGGGTGGGAACTTTAAGAGAGGAGAGACTTAAGATGGAATGTAAAAGGGTGTTTTCAAAAATTGATATTACGCACCACCACTCTTATAAAGTACGAGTATTATTTGAGAATTACGGGTGCTTCTTCTAGGGTTTTATGGGTATAGGCTAAGCGAGTGAATTTTAAGAAAGATAGGCAATTAGGCAGTATGAAGGGTTTTTACCTTCGACTCTATCCGGTCCTAAATAGTTAATACGTTTAGGATTTTCACACTATTTATGTGATTGAGATAATTTTTTAAATTTCTTCAATATCCAATTATTATAATTTTTACATATACATAATAAAAGATATTTAAGATCAAACAAGAGCAAGTCAAAACGTACTAAACAAATGGAAACGAAGGGAGTACTTTCAAAGTAAGGTGAAGGTAATATATGAATCGGAGAATTTTAAGAAATTGAGGGAATGAAGTGAGAATAATGTAATCTTTTTATTTGAAAAAAATAAAAAATTAATTACTCTATAGTTTATTTAAGTTTTGAGTTGAAAAATAATGCAATATTTACATTGTCAATCACTCGATTATATGATCCTTAAAACTAAATGTCTTGCGAATTTTAGCAATACGAAGAAACTGTATAATCTTATGAAGAATGCAATTTAAAAAGCGATAATTAATTTTTCAAATGAAATTTCTATTTTTATTAGATATTTCTAATAGTGCATGGTATAATATATATTAAATCAATGATATTTTAATCTACTATTACTAATGCAACAATATAAAAATAAAAATTGTTAATTAGACAATTTCAAAGATAAATCTCTTTCATAAAGGAGGTGACCTAATTTTTTAAGCTTTAACTAGTAGACAAACCTTTGTTTGTCATAAATTTATTTTAAACAAGAATGTAAAGCTACCATCTTAATAAGGAGGGCACCATTTTAGACAAGAAGAAAAGGCCGATTTGTGACTATGTATCATGCATCAAAATTACATCTTTAGTTAGGGGTCATTTTCTTTGGAATTTTGTTGAGAGAAATAATATTATTTGGGGATATGGGATGAGTCATGTACATTGTACAAGATAGTTCAACTTTTAACATTTTCTTTTAAAAATGAAACTCCAGTTCTTGAAAAATAAATTGCCACGACAGGATATATGTCAGAAATAATAAGAAAGTTATCTACATATTTTTGTTTTAAATTAATGGTTTGCAACAATTTTGAAAAAAAAAATGTCTAATTGATGTAAACAATCTAAAACGGAAGTTGTACGTAAAACTAGTTTCTTTTAATTGGTTTAATTTTTTACTCTATGCCTTCATTATTCGTTTCTTTCCTTGTTTTTAATTATCCATTTTTCGATCTTATCATGCTTTGTTTTATTTCGAGAAAACACTTATTTAGGGGACTAAAGTTTGGTTTTACTTTGGTTTTGGGGACTCAAATTTATTTGTTTAGGTTTAGGGGACTAAAATTAAACCCCGTTAACTTTGATGTTAAAAGTTAAAAAAAAAAAAAAGACATTTATTAGTACAAATCTACATTAGATAAATAATATAAAAAACAGCTAATTGTTCATCCTTATTCTGAAGTCTTGTTACTAAATACCTAAAATAAATTTATTATAAGCTATCCTAAAGTTGATTGTCCATGTTCTTCCTTTAATAAAATTATCAAACCTGTAAATAAAAATAGAAAATTTGTATCAGCATATAAATCCAAGTTGCTTATCAATAACTAGAGTTAAATTAGGCACAAGCTAAGATTGAATGCATATAAATATAGTACTTAAGACTTTACTCACCTTAATTTTTTTTTTTTTTTTTTTTTACAATTCAACGAAAAAAATTATAATTCATTATCAAAGGCATATATAAAATTAGGAGAAGATAAAATTACCAACACAATTTATAGTCAAAATTATATCAACTCCGGTAAAAATTACTTCGCAATTTAACTCTATTTATTTCTAGTAGTAATAGTAGAAGGGAAAGCATTTATTATTATTTTTAGTTTTTTTTTAATTTTTGTTTTTGTCATGACATAGTTGTAGAAGGAGAATAGATGTACTTTGATAATAAACTGCTAATGTGTTGCACAAGTTAACGGCGTTTAAGTTAGACCCCTAACACTAAGTAAAAAAATTTGAGTCCCCAAAACCAAACTTTAGTCCCCTAATTAGTTGTTAACTCGTTTTTTTCAACCAAATTTCCTCTAAAGTTATCCCTTCCTACCTCACATACACTATTTTTCCTGCATATTTTTTCTCACACAAACCCTACACATAATATCACCATTTGAATTTGATAAGCTATCATGCATTTAACAACTACTGGTAGTAAACTAATTAAGGTTGCCTTTTCTTCAAAAGGAAATGGAAAAAACAAATTAGTTTGTTTAGGCAAAAGAAGCTCAAGGTATAATGGCCAATGAGCCACTTTAATTGGCACTCCTCACATAAACCTCATATAGTTGGCTTCTTTTCCTCAAGTGGAGAACTATTTTAATACAAACAACTTTCTAGTGATTTAACTAATGATGTTGTGTTCAATGACTCAATCCACGCCATAATCTAGTAATTTTTAATTTTAACAGATTTTGCGCATGGTGGAAGAATCATTAGCAGTTTTTGAGGGAACATTATCACCTTTGATGCGATTTTTATGGATGGATTGTATATTTTATGTTAATTAGTTAGTATTGAAGTTTGGGTTACTTTGATTTTGGAGCTTCAATTACTGCTTAGGACTATTGGTTCATGATCAATTTTAAAGTCGGTTTTTATATCATTAGTGTTACTTATCATTCCAGCGAGATACGTTACCACCATGGTACAGTGTACAACCTATTTAAACTAACCATATAGATTTGTGATTCTATTTATTAAAGAATGCTTCGTACTTAACAAAATATATTATAGTGATTTTTTTGAAAAACTTCAAAATTAATGTTTCATTTAGCTTGATTTAGAGGGTCTTCTTATTATAGGATACGCTTTTTGCTTAGAACGGATGATAGGTTGCTTAGAACGTATAATTCAGTATTATTGTACAAAATTAATTGGGTTCGAATGCTTATACTTTAGTATGTGGATAACACTTCCTATGTCCCAAATCATATCTATATTAAGCATCAAACGGTTGATTATATAATAAAGATCAAAACTTGAAATTGTAACCCTGACTTCTCTTGGATCATTCCCTGAAAGAGTAGTCATTTCTATCTCCTCTATGCACAATTTTGATTTTGGTTGGGGGTAATTGGAATAAATAATTCAAGTGAGATTCAATCTCAAATGTGTTATACCCTATGGATTGATTTAATTGCATATGCGACATCAATAAAATGGTTACCTTCCCATATAAAATACCATCAGTTGTGTTTCTTCTCTTTCACGTACAAATGAAAGGATTTTAAATTCTCATATCATTTCCAATTTTTTGCAAGAGGTTCTGATTCAAAGATAAAATCTAATCCAATTCTATATTGAATGTCACTCTATAAAAGAATGATCAATATGAAATAGACTAGTTTAAACTCCAGGTCAAATTACCGTACAAGACGTGTATTGAATACTTAAATTCATAAATTGCAATACTAAGCATTGATAAAAATTAGAAAATTACTAAATAGAAATTGGTGAGCTTCCAACACACAGAGGAATTTTAACGCACACAAAATCCTACACGTCATGATAATAACAATAATAAAATTATAAAAAAGGTTATTAAGTTATGTGATATTTTATGATAAACAATATAAATTGGGAGTAACTTGTTGAGTTGACAACAACAATGACACCATTTATTGCATTCTTTAGCAAAGACATGGGTGCAAAAATTATAGCATGAAAAGGACATCATGAAATGAGGTTAGCAAGTACAATGTACATGCATGTCTATAATATAAGTGCAAGTATTAGTTTTTGTTATCACTCAACAATCAATTAAAAAGAATAGAAGCTATGTCGTCTTACATAGTAAAGATTTTATTGTTTATGACATTATAGATTGCGAAAGATAACTGCTTTAGATAGCATTAGCATTAAACTATTACAGTGACGAATTAATGATCCTAAGAACCTAAACAATCTTAGGTAGGTTTTATTTTTAATTTATATTGTATGATGATAGCATGCATTATTATAATTATAATTATAATTATAATTATAATTATAATTATTTCTAAAACATGCATGAAAGCAACTATCTATTCAATTTCGTCCGCCCATCAACTAATTGGAGATGATTCCATCCCAACAAACTTGTACTATCTTTTTTAACTCCAAAGGATAGGCACACACCATTCATCTAATCCTTTACACATCATAGATAATGAAAACTTGGTCCGATTCAACCAATCGGTCCTTTGTTTTGGGGGTGAAAGGGTGTCGCGGATTTACACAAGCATCACTGTTGACAGACGAATTGTTCTTACCAGTTAACATAGCCAGGCGCTCAGGCCGAACCTATGAACTTAATTATAATCTGATCATCTCTAATATTTGAAGAATTATAAAGACAAGAAAGTGTTATGACTAAGTTCTAAATGATGCACCAATAATATGCACTTAAGAGGTCCCCCAACAGGTGTTCATAATGGTATAGTGTTGGTTGTTGCACAACCAACCACCTTCTGATGTGGTAGTTGGATATTTTAGTGACATTTGGATTGTAGGACAAGGAGAGTAGGACAATGAAAAAGAAAATAAGATATTAAGAAGGGAAACTTTAAAATTATTGCAGTAGAGTATCTCCAAATGCATTAGATTGTTTTGTTTTAATTAAAGATATGGTTAGAATTGGCCTTATTATTGGATACACACCCCCAATAAATCATAGGGCTACACTTTCACCCCACAAATTTGGCATTATAACATTGCATTATGAGTTATGAATCTAAAATCATACTATGGTTGCTCAGAAAACAGATAAAAGGTGTTTCAAGCCGTGGCTCGTTTGATCTGGCAATATTGAGTGATCAAATTGCTGTCATAATCAACAAAATCAGATAAATAAACAATAACTGGTGAAACTAGAGTTCAAAATTTTGGGTATTGACGGGTAATGCTAAGTTCTATCCCAAAGTTATCTCCCGAAAACCAGGAGTAATATCAGTAAATGTTCAAATAAACTATTAAGCATGGCTATGCTTATAATTGGTAGAGTATAAAGCTTTTTGGTTAAGTTGGTCCTTTAATAATAATAACGATTCCATATTATGAATCCTAGAAAAGAACGTTCAGAAAGTTAGAAATAATGAATCACATAAACATGTGTTGTTTTTCCCTTGTCCTATCTTCTGAGAATGTCCAATGCATGATGCATCATGGAGGACTAGAATATAAAAAGTATAAGTCTGTTGGAGTTTTTTTATTGTAGTAAAGTTATAACCTCAATTATTACACTATATTAGGACATAAAGTTGGACTGATATTTACTTCATGATGTTTTAATTGTTAGAACAGAAACAAATTTTGTACAGTAGCAGACCAGTAGTAGATCCTTTAAAAAAAAATACTAGTTGTAGATCATTTAGGTTTTCGCTTAATACCAGTGTATGTCGAAAAACTAGGTAGTTAAGTGTATTCGCCATATACCACAGCATATGGGAATTTAGATAACACTAAACAGAAATTTTGAGCATGTGAATCACATTTTTTTTGCCACCAGATAAGGCCCAGCAGTATTTCGACATTGCCAGTACTATACTGATAAGGCTTCAGTAGTGAGCTGGGAATTCCATTAGTTTTCTTTCATATTCAAACTTGAGAATAATGAAGAATTATGACTACCTCAAACCAATAATCAGCTTAGAAAATGGCAAAACAAAAAAGAGTGTAACCTTGACTATTTTGTGATGAACAATTCAAACAGGAAAAAAACAATATCAGTGGTCTATGTTTGTTGCATATAAGCCCCCGCCAAATAGTTATTTTGGATGAGGGAGGTTATTGGAGATACGAGGCTAGTGGTGCTAAAGAAGAAATTGGCATTAAATAGGGAAGGATAAAGGGAGCGATTTTATGCAGATGGATTTTGTGATTCATGTCTAGCCAACCCCAATTTATTGTGGAACTAAGGCTATATTGTTGCTATTGCAATGCAATTTGCTCTTGTTACAATGGCCAAAAATGAGAATATAATCTCTTAAAGAATTCTGTAACTCCAATAACATGGCAAACACAATTTAGTTCTCCAATTTTTCAGAATAATTCAATGGTTCAAACTTCAAATCAGGCTAAAGCTTAACATGCAGCATGTAAGATGACTTTGTTATCAGTTTGTGATTCAGTTTTTAGATCATAAAATAACGAATAAGCATTGTGTGTTAAAAATTTAAGTGAAATTTATCTTGGATGCTCAAGGAAGGTAGTCTCTACTGGTTAGAGATAGGTTGCATACATAAAATAAAACGTTGAAAATGGTAATTAGTACCAGAATGTGAAGAAAGGCACATATAAAATCATGTTATATACATAGACAATGAATTGAGTATGTACTTACTTATGTGTGCTGGCAATTCTTGTACAAGTTAGAGGCAATTCTAACTCCAGTGATCAATCCCCAAAGCAACTTCCACTGTGGTCAGAGCTCAGAAACACCTCATTCATCCTCTTCCTCATGTTCAGCCCACAAATAATCAGGGATGTACCTGGCATCCTTAAGTGCGAACGATAGAGAGTCAAGAGTTGCATAAACTTCAGCATTTTTGAAGCACAACGGATCTCCAGCAACAAAAAAGTGAACTTGATTTCTGACAAAAATCCAACTCATCCCTGGATTCTTCCTCAGACCCTTTTCCTTGAGATTCATTCTTAGATCTCTTACGTCTGACCAAAGGCCTGCATCAGCATAGATGTTTGATAACATAATATAATTTCCTGGATCGGTAGGTTCTACTTCCAGAAGCTTTTGGAAGATAATTCTGGCCAATTGCAGGTTAGAGTGCGCTCTGCAAGCATTGAGAAGAGCTCTCCATACAGAAGCATCTGGTTTTAATGGCATTGAATCAATGATTTTCTTTGCTTCGTCAATGTATCCAGCACGCCCTAGCAAATCCACCATACAACCATAGTGAACAAGCACCGGGGTTACTTTTAAATCATACACCATAGACCTAAAAAGCTGCAACCCCTTTTCCACCATACCAGAATGACTACAGGCAAACAACAATGATGATAAAGTCCTCCCATCTGGTTTAAATCCAACACCTAACATCTGTGTGTAGGCATATAGAGCATCATTTACTTGACCGTTCAATCCATATCCAGCCATCAAAGCATTCCAAGAGCTAATATTCCTCCGTTGCATGCTTTTGAATATCTTCGCTGCATTCTCCATATTGCCACATCTTGCATACATTGATAGCAAGGCATTCGCAAGTGACAAGTTCAAGCCACCAAAATAATCTTTACGTATTGTGTAAGCATGTAGGCATTGGCCTAAAGGAAGACTGGCTACATCAGTGCATGACGAGAGAATGTTTATTATTGTGACAGAGTTGGGTTCCCGCTCTAAGATCATTCGCTTAAATAGTGGCAGAGCTTCATGGGCTAAGTTATTTTGAACATAACTAACAATCAAAGAATTCCACAGTATTAAATCTCTGTTTGAGCACCTATCAAATAGATTCCTAGCAGCTGCCTCATCACCACAGTTCATATACATCTCTATAAGTGCAGTACTCAGTTCTGTAGTTGCTTCAATTCCATGTTTCACTGCATAACTATGTAATGCCCGGCCCAAATTTAGATAAGCTTCATCCTCACAAACTGTAAGAAAAGCAATAAATGTGTGCGAGTTAGGCTTGATTTCCAAATTCAGCATCTTCTTATAGTAGTTCCAAGCATGATTTCGTAACCCATTACTTGCCAAAGCAGAGATCATAATGTTCCACGACACTACATCTGGTCTAATCAACCCATTAAACAGCATCATTGCGTCATTGATGCAGCCACAATTCTCATAGATTCTCAGTAGTGAATTCACAATTGATGTATTGTTAGAAAGCCGATGTTTAATTATATAAGCATGTATGGACCTACTGATTCTCAATTCACAGTCCATTTCAAAGCAGATAGTTAGCAGAATGTTAATTGTAGCTTCATTTACTCCGAATCCTTCAGACTGCATCCTCGCATACACACTCCAGGCCTCCTCATAGCATCCACACCCTAAGCAAACAGATATCATTGAATTCCATATGGCGATATCATATTTAGTAGTAGATTCAAAGATCTTATATGCAGAGTCCAAACAAGTTTTCCCATACAAAATAAGCAACGCAGTAACGATATGTAGGTCCTGAGCATACCCAAACTTCAAAGCCAATTGATGAAGTTGTACCCCCAATTCTAGACACCCAAGTTCAGAGCATGCTTGTACGGCAGCCAAAATTGAAACAATGTCACACCTAATCCCTTCTATCAGCATTTGAACAAAAAGATTTAGAGTTTCAAGTTGATCTCCAACACTTAAGTAGGCATTCATCATCGTGTTCCAACTAACAACATTCTTCATAGTCATCAAATCAAACACGACACGAGAAGCCCTCACATCAAATTTACCATAAAACCCAATCAAAGCAGCCCCAAGGTAAAAATTTGAAGGAAAAACACCATTTCTCAAACAATACCCATGTATCTCTTTCCCTAACCTCAACTGCTCGATCTCCTCACACGCGATAAGCAATGCCACCAATGTCACCGAGGTAGGCTGCAAATTCTCACCCCACATTTGTTTAAACAACAACAGTGCTTCCTCGTAGCAACGACATCCTACATAGCTATTAATCATCACATTCCACAAAATTACATTTTTTTCAGACGCTTCGTCAAACACGTGGCGTGCATCTTCAAGGAACCCACATTTCCCATAGAAGTCGACGAGGGAAGATCGTACCTTAACATCATTGATTGATTCCTGACCCTTAATCTTAGAATGAATTCTTTTTCCTATTTCAACGGCACGAAGCTTTGAGCAAGCTTTCAAAATCAGTGGCAAAGTTGTGGAATCAGGTGAAATGCGCAAAGTTTCCATCTGGGAAAATGTATCAAGTATTGATTGATCATCCTTAAGCTTAGCATGATCTTTAATTCTTGAATTCCAGTGTTTTGGGTTGTATATGGGGGTGTTATTGAACAAGGAACAAAAGCTGTTAAGCATTTCAAAAGATTAGTTAATACAGTTAATATTTGGCGGGAAATAAGGGTGATTTTGGAATGAGAAAATTTAAGGATTAGAGGGTATTATAGAGAATTGATAAGGGAGTTGGAATTTTTTTTATTATTAAAAAATTATTTCTATTGAGAAAGTTTGAGAGTTCGGAATCATATATATTGAATAATAAATGGATAAGGTGTATCCTTTTAAAAAAAAAATGGATAAGGTGTATGAAAAAAATATGAAAATTCTCATTATTAACTATTTACTAGACTAATACTTCTTACACAACTTGCATTTTTAATTATGCAAGATATTGTGATTAGGTACTGTACTCTTACGTTTCCTCTTAAAAAATATTCGGTACAAGACTAGTAGCATGAAGTATGGAGTATATGTTTAGAGAGAATCCTCAAGCTCGCTATATTCTGTACAAGTCGTCGTTTCTGTTGTAGAGTTTCACAGGAACATCCTGATCTCTGATTCTCAGACAGGACACGATTGCAATACCGCCAACACCAGCAAAGAATGCAAAGCTGTCAAGCAGGTGGTAGCTTTTCAAATGCGTCTCTAATCCTCCTCCTATCTCTAGTAGCCATTTTCTCTCCATACCTCACAAATATGTCTGCTAAGTCATATAATCCGACTTCTCTGAATTTCTTTCCAACTTCCTCAAACATTACTACACCTTCTTCATTTGAGTAATACTGCAAAAATTTGTTATAATCAAATTTTGGCACATCAAGTCCTCTTTTCAAGGTTCTTTCAGTGTACTTGGTGGCTTCCAGAAATTTTCCAGCTTTAACTAAACCACCAACAAATATGGAATCGAAATTTACTAGGGGGTCATCACCCTTCCTTCCTCTCCTCCCTAGATGGCCTTGCAACAACATGATATAGGTATGCATTATAGGCTCACACCCTTTTCTTATCATCTCTCTAAAAACTTCTGTTGCCTCTGCAGCCTTCTTACATTTCAGAAATCCCTTGATCAAGGCATGGTACATGCTTATATCTGGTTTCTCGGAATTTTCCATAATCAAACATGCATCCTGAACTCGATTTTTAGACACAAGCCCATACATTATTGATGCCAATGTTCCATTATCTGCTTGGATTTTCCTTTGTTGCATTTCCTCAAACACCACTTGAGCCTGATAAAGTTTTCCTCTTTTACACATCCATTTGATAACAATACTATAAGTAGAAAGTCCAACTTGCTCCATCCTTTTAACTCTCATTGTTTGAAAAAGTCTTAGTCCTTGATCAAACCGATTATCCTTGAATAACCTCTCCATCATTGTATTTACAGCGTCTACATCAGCATCAATACCTTCATCCACCATCAAATTCCACAACTTCGAAGCCTCTACTACATCTCCAACATCACAAAACCCACAAATTAAGTGCTTATAAGTAACCTGATTTGGCTTAATCCAATCCTTCAACTTCACCACAACATACTTAGCCTCCTCAACTAGTTTTTCCTTACAAAGAGTCGCAACAACCTTATTTAAAGTATCTACACTATAGCCATACTCATGAGAATTCATCAAGTGGAAATATTCTACACATTTCTTCAACTCCCTGGCAGCAGCCAATGTCTTCAAAGCAATTCTAAATGTCTTATCATCAGCCATTTTTAGCTTAGCCACTTCGTGTAATAATTCCCAAAACAGATCAATGTTTCTAGCCTTGCCGATCACATCAAGCATCTTATTGAACGTAACAGGGGTATGGGTGAACTCAGGACAGGTCAACGTAAACTGATAAAATCGGTAAACTGGTCGCCATGAAAGGGGAAACTTGTTGCATACTTGGAGGAAAAATTCACGGTTAAGACTAAATTCAGTTTTCACAAGGTGTGTTTTAAGCTTGGAATTTGATGCATCTTGCTGTTGGTACAGTGTTGTGCAGACCCTAAGAAGATGTTCCGAGTTGACAGGAGTCAACGGGTTATTGGACAACGGAGCAAGGGAGTGATTGATAGGGATAGTAGTATGTGTTTGTAATGTTCGAGTGCGTGTTAAGAGGTTGATTAACAGCCTTGTATTAGTGATTCCTCGACAATTCATCTGGCCTGATTCAAAGAGCATATAGACAAGAATGAGCATGATTTACACCAACGGAACAGAAAAAACTGAAAAGGCTCACATGCTATCACCAAATACAAAATTACTATTTCTCCACAAAGCTTTGAAAGCAATACGAAACTAAAAATTAATGATAAGAATTGCCAAAATTTTATCAGTAACATGTGTTTCATTATTTTCTTCACAAATTTCAAGAGACAAAATAGTTTAAGAGTCACCTCATTATGCAAAAAGTATTTAAAGAATACCCCAGAAATGAGGAACTTCAGGACATCAAACCTTTTGCAGGAATTTCATCGAACAGTTTATGGGCATAATTTCATGGAACACTAACTTTAGTCGAGCAGTAAGTAAGGTTACGAGTTACGTGTGATTTACAGTGCAAAAGTGGTGATGTTGTTACCTGGTTTTATTGGTGCCTGGTGTGATGGGCTTCACCACACATTCAAGTAATACTGTGTGAGAGTTTTATTTAATAAGGTTGAGTTACCTGGGCAGGCTCCTGGCAGCTCTAATTTCGATCCCGAACTATTTTCTGTATAAAGTACATAGACCAAGTTCCACTTGTTTTCTTGCTATGCCCGTTGGCGGGACTTTATCTTTTGGTGTATCCTTTTTACTGCAAAACGATCTAAAATGGGATTTTGGTGATTTAACTGTACCCAAAGTTATTGAAGGAAAAGAGTTTGGAGTTTAAGTAGTTTTTAATGCTGTTTATCGATATGGGTGATGGACTCTTACCGTGTAGTTTAGTTTATCATGAAGCAATGACGTTGATTATTTTTGTTAATTATAATTATGTTTTCTGTGTTATCAATCGTGGGTTTCCAAGTACCTAAGCTCAAAATATATCCGGTGCACTGCTAGGTTGCTATTTTTGTGCAAGTAAGAACTAGAGGCGAACTTGGTTCAAACAACACAAGCTATTGTTCCGGTGCACTGGACAATGCCAACTAAATGAAGGTATGACATCTAACTTTCATTGCCACCTAAAAACACAAGTTTTAACATTTGGGTGCAACACACAACACACATTAAAATGTAAAGGACAGTGATGTTCTTTACTGCACCCACTCCCTGAACTCTGAATTTTGCACTATACAAATTACAATACAGCTTGTTTAGATAATGTATTTATGTTGTTCAATGCGCTCAAGCAATAGACTGGGTAGTTAGTTTGTTACTCAGGTTGAAACAGCGTTGCCTTTACTAATTTTCTAAACTATGAAGTACTTCCTATATGAGGAAATTATCATGATTCTCAAAGAGCCCATAAAAAATCCTATTCTACAAAGTGCAAGCATCCCTAAATAAATATATGCATACAAAGGTAGGCAAAATGAATTATGGACCAATATTTTCAACTCCTAAGGAAGTTCCATGGTCCTGTTCCTGTTCCAATTCTGCAAGAAAAATCCCAGAAAAAAAGTTATTAGTCAGTAAGGACTGAAGGAAACGCCATTTTCAAGTGTTGAATTGTGTAGTAACATATCAAGATTACCTCCAAAATCCAGCAAATGCTCGAAGGCTCATGTAAATAGTTAGAGCCACCCAGATGCCGATAAAACCATAATGTGCAGAAAGAAATACTAAACACAAAATGCTCACAGCAGCCACCATCACCTGAAAAAAATTGCAAATTAGAGCATGAAGTTTGTCTCAATTTATTACAATTGAAGAAAAGGAAAATAAACATGTATGAAGATTACCATGGACAAGGCTGAGTATGCAAAATCAGATGCTCCAAAGTTGATGCCATCAAAAACAAAGGCCAATGCATTTATAGGTTGTGTAAGTGCAACAAACTGTGGTGAAGATTACATGATTAGCTTCACTTTCTCATAATTTTACAAATGAACTAGAAATAATAAAAAAATTTAAAGAAAAATGGAAATACGTACAGGAATGCCTATTGTAATTAGGTTTAGGACATTCACATCTTTGGTGAATAATCTTGCTGCAAACTTCAAGCCAAATCCGAGCATGAAAGACAAGATCAATCCTAGAACAAAACCGAGCTGCATATGAAAAGCAACAAACCTCAGTCAAATAATGACATGCTTTTACATAACAACAATCTCAAAAATCACTTGATGCAGAGCTGCTCATTCTTACCTGTAAGACTCTTGATGCAGTGGAAGTTACTCTCTCCAAATCATTCTTTGCAAAAGCACTAGCAAGTATTGCCTGCAAAATGTGTAGAACATCTTAAGTGGGGCAATAGACTTAAATGTATAGTATATACTTAAGAGCGTTGATACTAATTGCAAATCAAGTTACTAGCAATGCATTAGAGAATAAGATCAAGTATAAAAAATAACCTGGCCAGCAACAGCGAGCCCATCAGCAAGAAGGGATGTCGCCAACCAAACTTGCAAGCAGACCTGAAATGCGGCCATTTTTGTGGGCCCTAAGCGTGCAGCCATAGACGCAGCTAAGGTGACACAGAATGTTACAGCTATAACCCTCATCAATAGAAGAAAACCTGCCAAAATAAACTAGTTAAATTTGAACCTCTTTTTTTGTAAAGGCACTTAAGATGAAGTGATGTTGGCGCTCCTTACCGTTTTTGAGAAAACGTCCGAACTTTAGGTTTTTCAAGCTTGGAGGTAAGAGGTCGACTAGCTGGATTAATCTCCAGAATAGTATGATTGAGATCAAGTACCTATTAAGATCAACATTGCAGGTTGAACTATAGAAGAGGCAAATAACATCAAAATATTAGTATAGTTACATAAACTTACTGTGATATGACATGGGCAATCGCTGCACCACTAACACCCAGCCGAAAAACAAACATAAAGATCGGGTCAAGAATTATGTTGGTTACATCCCCTGCCACTGTAAAATCCAAGTGCAAATAGCAGTTAGTGATAGAAGATATAGGCATATAGCAGCTTACACAACATATCAGATTGCTGGATGGTTATGCTTGCTCCTTTTATTACTCACCAGTGGCATATAGAGGTGTTGTCGTATCCTTGAAACCACGGAAAATTCCTTGCATGGCTAGTGAAAGCAGAACAGCCGGTGCACCAAGGGATCTTAATGTCAAGTACTTTTGAGCCGGGGATAGCATAGGTGAGGCCTGGTAACACATTATGATGATTATCTCAAGTCTCAACAAGATTTGGAAAAAAAAAAAAAATGAAGTAAATAGAAGGCATGTAATTGAACAAATGATAGACAAGTAACAAGGTGTCAGAGTTTATTATTTCTTAGTTATAGCTTTGTCTGTTAACAGCATACTGGCATATTTGCCCCTTTTAGTAGCCTGATTTGTTAGCATATTGGTAAGTTTTCCTAATTTTTGTAATTAATTAGCATACTTGTATGTTTGGAACTGAATTGTCTCTGTTAGTTGACTAACTTGTTAGGAATAGTCTTCCTAGAAACATACATACACACTATAGAAAAGGTTTTCACGTCATATTTGAGTTAAATGTGCTTACAGATCTGACACCCATATAGTTCAATAATGGCTTTGCTAAAGAAATGAGGAAAATTGCTTGAAGAAGGCCGAGGATTGCACCAATGACCAATGCTGAAGAAGCAGATGGAATGTGCCTCCTCTGAAGCTTGGAACTTTCAACATTTGAGTTACTTGTTTCGGACTTGCAGCTGTCTCCCGAACCTAATACAAGATATCATACAAACCCTTAATGTAAGTGATTTGCGATAAGTTAGCATTGCAACTTTAACAAATTCTAGAAACAAATATAACCTGATTGAGGCAGTAGTTCTTTTGCTTCATTATTACAATTAGAGTTGGATTCCAAGCATTCAAGCTCTTGTTGTTCAGAATTTAATTCACTCACAGCATCTTCCTCGGCCACAAAAGATGTTGTCACACTTACAAGAGGGAAAATGGCAATTCGAGACACTTGATTAAAAAGAGCTATTGAGACCCCAACAGCAGCTAGTTCAATAGGCCCTGCAAAGTGCACATGGAACATCAAACTTATAAAAACTAACAAACAAACAAAGAAAAAGAAAGACTTCAAGCCAAATATCAATACAGCATATAATTGAGAAAACCCTTTCCAGTGAAAAGAAAAGCAGGTGTTTTCTATAGAACCCGTTGTCCAAATTTAGCCAAACCCTTTGCAAAATCATTGCAACAATTTCGACGAATTTTAATGAAATACTTGACAGTTGCAGTGTTGAAGACCTGGAAATTTTAACTGAGGCTTGTAGTTGACTATATCAAAGTGGACGGTTCTTTTGATTTTTTGAAGCTAAAGGGAGTATAGCTTGAACTTTTCTTCTGTTATTCTCTTTAAATAATTGAATTTCAACACGTACAAAAGGCACAAAAATATGCATTGTACATAAAACTATAGGAAGTGCTAATACTACAATATTCCAAGAGAATTATAAGTGAATGCATACATACAAGTATACAACACACTCGGTCTCATAATCTTTGCCCCATTCGACCAAAAAAAAAAAAAAACAAAACAAAACTCGAAAAAGATGTGCATTCAAACAACAAAGCTTATAGGAAAGCAGGGGTAATTAATTAGTAGAAAAAGATAGTTACCAATTTGACCAATGAAAGCAGTGTCAACAAGAGAGGCAATGGGATCAGCAGTCAAAGCCAGTGCAGCAGGAAATGCAATCTGTGCTATTTCAATTCCAAGCTCATCCATCCTAAACACCTGCCTATTTACCAATTTAAACATTTTAACATACTTTTATTCTTTTTTTCTTAAACAAATATAATCACTGTTTCATTAAAAAAAACTATGAACAAATTTAATCAACTAAACCAATAAACAAACAAACATATGACATCAGAAAAAACTCTAAGTTTACTCAATACTCATTAAAACAATTAATAATATACTCCAAAACCCCACTTTTTAGTTTTTACCCCTTTATTAAAGAAAGAAATCTAATAAAGTGACATTAACAAGAAAGGTATTAGTTAAAGATTGAAAATATTAAGACCAGAGAAGGGTAAAAAGGGAAGTTATAAAATGGTACCTTGCATTCTTGAAGAAGATGAAGAGAGGAATTTTACTCTTGGTATGTGAAAAGCTTAATCCTTCTTCCTCTGCCATGGCTATTATCAATTTTTTTAACTAAAATCTTTTTTCACAAGTTCAAATTCATTTTTGGTGAGCTACTACAATTTTATTTGTTAATGATGACTAAAGCTAAAAAGCAAATTATATGCCTTATTTAACTAAAATGCAAACATACAAATGATTTTACCTCCCAAAAAAAAAAATTAATGGAGGTTAATAAATATTTTTGTTTTTTTTATCCAATTAGAACTGAATTTAAGTGGAGGTTTATAAATAGAGGAATAGAGAAAAACCCAAGTGCCAAACTTTTCCAAAACAGCAAGAAAGAAGATAGAATTGGAGAAGAAAAAGTGGGTGTTTGGGTTTTTAAGTTTTCAAAGTATGTGAATTTGTTACCTCCAGTATAACAGAAGCTTGCATGCAAACAATTAAAAAAAATAAAATAAAATGATTATGTTGTTAGAAAATAAGAAAGATGTTCACCTGTAAATATGATGGTCCAAATAATAATAATAATAAGTTTGTAGAAAAAAACAGGTTAATTTTGGAAATTAGTATTTAGTTTTTTTTTTTAAAAAAAAAAAAAGAGAATCATATTATTTATGGTGAGTTAAAGCTTATAAAAGAAAGGGGAATGAAAAAAAATGGTTGTAGAAGACTAGAAGAGAGACATTTGGACTCAGTTGTCAGTGGAGTCGATTACGTTGACGAATGTCTCTCCATGCACAGAATCATTTCTGACCTGCTTTCTCATGCTACAGATTATCTACGACTATTATATTTACTAAACAATATCAAACAATGCTACATTTATCCATTATTTATCTTATCTATATGTTCATATTACCGTAGTAAGAGCATGTTTACTTTAACTGAAAAGTACAGCTGAATTGAATTGAAAGTTTTTTCACGAAGGATTAATAAATAACAAAATAAGAGAAGAGCTAAACAGAACTGAACGGATTTTAAACAAAAGTAAACAGGCCCTAAAATACGAGTAATATTATCATCATCATTAAAACTTCAATTCTAAAAAATTAGGGTCGGTCGTAAGTTGATATCCTCAATTAGTAGGTATCTATGTTTATTTCGATGAGGCCACTTTTTCTTTGAATTGTAAATTTTGCATGAAAGGAGGAAACTCCTACGAGAAGAAAATTAAATTCAATTACACAATTCTTCAGCAAACTCACCCATAATTCAGTTATGTGAACCAAATTTAAATTTTCTTGCACATTATAAGAAGAAAATTGTCACACTTCAAAGAATTAAAGTTGAAGCATTTCATCAAAATGAAGTTAGTGAAAATACTACCTAGTCTATGCTTGCTTGAGACTTCTATACGCCAACAACGGCAACAAGTTTCATAAGGTTGTTAGCCCAATTGTTCTTCTTAGAACACGTAAAACCTTTCAATTTAAAGAAACATATTAATTAAACAAATGTTGATATAAGAGATCGCAAATTAGCACGCTATGCATGTTGTTAGTTGTTGCTTGTAAATTGATACAACTAATTAGAAGACATTGCCATCTAACTTCTAAGGTCTTGCCGTCTTGTTCTTTTGGACTGCAATTCAAAATACTTTATTTCAATTCAACTTAATACTATTTTCGAAAATTTTGCAATTCAGCTAATTTTAATTCAATCGTTTTCAATTGAATTAGTTTTCTTGCAATCCAAATAAAGAGTCTAATACAAAGTATAGCCTTGATACTTTGGGATGTTTGATTCATTTGGTGGTATACAGGTTTGGAATCCGAAATTAAACCAAAGTGATACAGGGCTAGAACTGAATTTTAGTTACCTTGTCTTTGGTTTTCATGGAGGAATGAATTAAACATTGGATTTTATGTAAGAGTTTTCATTTCTCGATTGACCGCAATACTTTCATTTTCAATATCAAAGAAAAGATATATATGATTTATCATATTTTCTTTCACCCACAGAAGAATACTTGCAAGGAAACAGCAGCAACTGCACAATTGTTTTGCGATAAATCTTTGTCTTGACTACACTACATCATTCAGTAACAACTTTAGCAAATGGTACAGAGGAAGATATCACTCTGTAAGCGGTTTTGCGACATGGGATGGATACTTGGATTATTAATTACTGGATATAACTACAACAAGCCATCAGGTGGATTACCGGTCAACAATTAGACCATCTGCTTGTGCTTCGCACCATGCTCATGGCATAGGCTACGCTGCAGCCCATGGGCTGGTCGTCACATCGCACTAGCATTATTTCATCACAATAGCCAGGCCAGTTTCCCACATTAGAAGGGGAATAGTGAAGCATTAGGAGAAAAAGGTGGAAAAACAATTCAATTATGGAATTCCTTCAATTATATAAGAATTAATGATGAACACAAAAAAGGCATTTAGCAAACAGCCAAAGGAGATGCTAAATTCTTCAACATTGATGAAGATAAGTTGCCAAGTATACAGGTTCTGTGGCAATCAGTTTTGCTATCTTTAGTCTTCTCATCTCAACATCAACTTTTTTCCAAAAAATAAAAATAAAAAAAAGCTTGTCACTGAAAGAAATGTTAATGGTATAAAATTTCTTGGGGCCCTTGGTTGTTGGTACTGGCCTCACAAATAGCTTCTCAGTTCTTTATCAACCACAAATCAAAACAAAAGCAAAATAGTGAGTAGTATGAATCATTATCTTCCGAGATGACGAATGTGAGAAGGCACATCAAGGATACAAATTTCTTTGATACGATTCCACGACAACTTATATTCTACATTTCTACGGGCAAGGGGTTTAGTTTGTAATTTCTCACGATATACTAGTGTGTATCGTGAGAAAATTGGTTTTGCTTAAAACTACCTCAACATATATAATGGACATATCGCTCACCCCAATCTAACACATGTCATCTTCTCAGATTCTATAAGTTACAAGCTCACAAGATAACAGAAGAAAAGGGGGGGTTTCATGAATGATTGTGGTCCATAAACAAAATCAAAAACCTTGTTCCCCACTAGATTTATGTATGTGGCTTCATTCAACAAGTTCCGATTAAAAATCATGGGTAGAAGGTTTTACTACAAAGTATGTGATATTGTGATGTTAACATAACTTCCCCACTTATCAACAACTAAAGGCATGTGCAAAGTCACAATACAGAGGTATATACTCACAACCATCAAGATTGATGGAATTATCCAGCCAAACGGGTCACAATTCACAGATTGCATTATCATATAAACCACAATGTGCACAGAAGAGCAATACTCACAATTACAGCTATGATATTGAGGAATTTTTCTTGATTATATAATCAAAAATTGATCGAAACATATATGTATATATATTATAAGTACCCAAGCAATCGGTTAGTCAGGAAATGAAAGCAATTTTCACGGTCTTACAAAAAGTAGTACTATATAAACCTCTTTTTTCACTCTTTATGTTTTCATTGTCTGTTCATTTTGCAGAGGAAAAGAAAATTTATGAGATCAAAGAATCGTAAACAAAAATTTAGAGGCTACCTCTAGGAATTTGTGTAGCAAGAACTACTTGTGAGAAATACTGAATTGTAGAGTCAACAGATTCAATAAGCAGCTGATCACCATAGTCCAATGGCCTTCCACCAAATGCCTCCAACTCCAAGCCAAATCACGATGTTGACTACCGAGATGAGGAAACCGTATCCCCACCATTGAGGAAGGGGAACATAATTAGCGCCATAGAAAACAGGGGCAGAACCAATACCATAATGAGTGAGGCCACCCATAAGGTTGGAGAGGAATGCAAGAACTATGGCTGCCAAGAAAGGCGGAGTCCCTAGAGCGCTTGCGACAGATAGGAAAGCTGTGAACATGGCACCTATGTGTGCAGCTCCACTTGCAAAGAAGTAGTGAGAGTAGAAGTAAAGAAGAACAAGAATTCCAAAGGACATTTGCCATGAAAGACCTAAACCACCAACAACCTGCAAAAGAAAATCCATATTAGGGTGATGTAGCATATTGCAGCAAATTCTCATCAGTTATGTAAAACAAATATCACCTCAGTCATCTTCATTATTTGTCAACACCTAAAATTCAGTAATATAAAAGAACTAAAACAATATTGTAGTTTAGATTCAAGAAAATCTTTCTTTAAAAACATGCAAAACATTATTATTAATGACAGATTTCAATCTTCAATAAGCAATTTTTCGAATCAGACATTGACTGCTTGAACAGCACAAAATCGCAGAGAAGATAAATAATCATTTCAATAATACTGGTGCAGCTAGAACTGAAGAAAGAATAGAAAATTTATGCAGGGAAAACAAAAGAACACAAACCTTGACCACAGTTTCACTGAACCAGGAAATGAGACCATACTTGTTAAGATAACCAGCCATGGCAATAAGTGCTGCGAACCATGTCAGAGTATCCCAAGCCACTGACTCAGCTAAGCACTCCTTCCAGGTGACAACACCAGTTATGAGGAGCACAGATAATCCAAGAATTGCAGCTGTGACTGCATCAACTTTCAATACTCCTCCAAAAATCCATAGTCCAACCTGAAATGACATCATATCAGTATAGCATGACATGGTCACTTTACAGTACAACAGAAGCACGATTAAAATTTTGCACACTAAGATTTATATATGGAAAATCAACTTTTCTACAAAGAATCCAACTTATGATGGTAGAAGCTCCTCAAGGAAATCAAAGATACAAAACAATTGGGCCCAACACTTCAGCCGAGCTGCTCAAACATTCTTAACAAAACGCAAGCAGACATACATAACCCACGAGTAACCATGAATAACTAAACAACAGGCAAAAAATCCCAGTAAAATGTCTATGATTTCAGGATGCAAGAAAATACTCCGTCCTAATCATGGGCCAAACCTTCACATTCGAAATAGAAATGCATGCTTAGCTCCCAATATAACTATATACCAACTTAAGTAGGTTTTTAAGAACATTACCATGGCGTATTTAATGCTCAGCCTATCCCATAGTGTTTGCAAGAGTTTGAAAGACATCAAGTTCAATAAATAGCCAACCAACATAAATTCCATAATCGAAAGAACGAGATATATCCGATTGAAGATTAATAAACTATCTCATTCAACTACACCAACCACAAAATGATGACATAAATTCATCAAGATTACTTTAGCAAAGGTTAGAATAAAAAGGTTATGCAATAAATTCCGAATAACGTTGACTAAAATTGGGTACAAAATACGGCAATCTCTCCAAAAGAATCATCCAACTCAACCAAACAAACTAATATGACACATTCATATCATATCACCACATAAAATTGCAGCCTAAACCGACACACACACACATATATATATATATATAGCTAATAAAATTCAAATAAAACGACGAAAAAAAGAGATAATACCGTGAGAAGCAAAGTGACACCCATAATGATCTCATTCTTAGACATAGGACCCATACTATCCAACTTCTCCTTAGCCAACCGCGGCGCATCAGGACTACTCTTAATCTCAGGAGGATAAACTACATACAAAATCAAAGGAACAAGAATCAACGAAAGTAAACCCGGAACAAACGCAGCTTTAGCCCAATCCATCCATCCAATAGTCTTATTAATCGTATTCAAAGTCAAATTAACACTCAATGGATTTGCCGCCATTGCGGTTAAAAACATAGAGCTAGAAATTACAGACGTCTGAAAACACGTCAGCATTAACCACGCCCCTAATTTCCTCTCAGTACCATCACCTACATTACTCCCACAAGCAATACACAATGACTTCACCAATGGTAAGAATATTCCACCCGCTCGAGCCGATACCGACGGAATAGCTGGCGCTAATAGCGCCTCGCTGAATACAAGACTGTATCCTAATCCAAGTGTTGAACTGCCGAAGAGCTTAACGAACTGGTAAGCGATTCGGTTACCCAGACCCGTTTTGATGAACCCACGGGCGAAGAAGAATGCGAGAGCTATTAGCCATGGGATCGGGTCACCGAAAGCGGAGAATGCGCCGGAGAATGTCAGGGTTTTCGTTAAGACCGATGCACCTAATCCCATGAGTGCGACTGCACCTAGTGGAAGAGGTTGAGTGATGATTCCTACGATTGTTGATAGGAAGATGGCGAGTAATTGCCACGCGTTTTTGGTAACGCCGTTTGGGGTAGGGATAAACCAGATGATTAAGCCCGTTAGAATTGACGCCGTTAAGGGTTTGAGTGAAGCTCCTTGCCATGGTTGTGGTGGAGGCGAAGAAGGTGGGTTAGTGGTGGTTGAAGAGGCGGAGATGCGGTGGAGTTTGGTGACGTGGAGGAGAGAAGGAGGAGAGAGAAAGCGGTGGTGAGAGAGTGAGGAAGGTGATGATGATGATGTGGAGGATTTGAGAGCGTTGGATCTGAGGGAAATGATGGACGGTGGAGATTTAAAGGAGGGTTTGAGAGATGGGAAGGAGAGAGAGTTGGTTGGAGAGGAAGTTAGAGTTAGTGACATTGACGCCATTGTTGAGTAGTCGATCTTCCTCTGAATTGAAGAAGAAAATGGAAGTGGGTGATTGATTTTTACGAAGTGATGTTTATTTGTTTTTGAATTTTTTTTAAGGGGGTGAAATTTAGTGGTAGAGTTTTTAGCCGTTGGATGTGGATCGTAGGGTGGTGGACCACGAAACATGGGGAGTGAGGTTGAGGTGAGGTGAACACTTTTTTTTTTTTTTTTTTTTTGGANGGAAGGAGCTATGTTTTGGATTTTTGAAGGATGGATAATTGGACACGTGATTATTTGGGCTTTGTTTGTTAATCCACTTTTGGGTGAAGGGTTAACCCATGATATTCATTTGGGCCTTTTTCTCTCACTTTAATAAATAAAATTGGCTATTGTTTATCGGTAATACCAAGATTAGTTTAGACGTAATAAGTTTAATTCAATAACAATATAGTAAGGTCATGTTCTCCTCGTCTTATTTTTACTTATTTTCAGCAAGAATAAGTTCAGTTCAGCAAAAATAAGTTTTGATCAGCAAATATAAGTTCAGTTCAGCAAAATTGAGTTCGGTTAAAAAAAAAAACAAAAATCTATATCTATCATGCAAATTAATTTGTACATGGATATTTATTTGTGTACATCTTTTTAAATGAGAAATTATGGTATAAAAACAGTAGAATATTATTTTTAAAATATTTAGGTAGCATTTTCGAAGAGAATATGTATTGTATGGAAATAATATGTAAAATAAATATTTACATATGATTTTATATTTTTGATGGAAAATTGGAAATATATTATTTTATATGAAAATAAATATATGTTAATATAGATATATGATAATATTATAATACAGGGAAACTATATGATACTAAAAAGAAGATGATAAAATATTATGCATTCCTTTGTCCATAGGAAATTTGAGGGAAAAAATCATATTATATATAATTTAGAGATTATAATAAATCAATTATTTTCACCTAAATAAAATTCAATTATAGTATATAATTACCCTATAATTTTAAATTAGTATAAAATAAATTCAGCAAAAATAAGTGCAGATCAGCAAAAATAAGTTCAGTTCAGCAAAAATAAGTTCAGATCAGCAAAAATAGGTTTAGATCAGCAAAAATAAGTTCAGTTCAGCAAAAATAAGTTCAAATCAGCAAAAATAAGTCCAGTTCAACAAAAATAAGTTCAGATAAGCAAAAATAAGACGAGGAGAACAGGGCCTAAGGTTAGTAAGAATAAGGTAATAAGAGTAAGGTATTTGTATTGTTTTTACGCACCATTAGCTTTTGATAAGAGGATTTAAGAAGGGAAAAGTGAAGAGGAACATGTTATAGGATTACAGTAGACCCTATTAAAGTAGATAGGTACTAAATTTTCAACTTTGTACCCCTTCAAATTTAAAATTTCATATAATAGCCCTTAGATTTTATTATTAAGCACAAGGCACCCCTAAAGTTGATTAGTAAGCACCTAAGAATATTTCCAATTGTCATATATTGCTATGTCATGTCATATTCTCTAGCTACATATTGTCCCAAATCCCAACTGTTAGCTACGTCCTTTGTAACTTGCATGAAAGCTACATCAAGTTTTGTTAACAAAATGAGTGAAGCTCCCTAAGTGTCACATTATAATTGCTTAGGTAGTAATTTCTCTTTTAAGCTACACTACTTATTTGGGCTACACTTGCTTACAAGTAGGTTATTATCTTTTGTTTCCAATAGTCAAGCTACAACCACAAAGTTCATATATATTGCAACCAAGTCCTTAAAACAAGCCATTGAAGATGCCCATACCCTTGAAAACTACTAGCAACAAAAAAACGAACTCTCCATCTAAAAACTCTCGAAAACCACTTACAACAATAGCAATATAGCCCCACGATAATGCCTAATCATTTTTGAGAAGGTGTCGTTGTCTAAGTGGGTTTTAGAGGCAGTTTTGTCATTTAATGATCGTAGTTGGTTATAGTGGTCAATGGAGCTTATAGTGGTAGTTTTATGGTTTAGTGTATAAGTGTCACAGTTTTGCAAGTTAGAGGTGTTTTTCTTTCTTTCTTTTTATTTTTATTTTTTGTGGTTTAGATGGTTTTATACGAAAACTATTGAAATATTTAATGTTCTAATAATAGTGGACTTACCATTTGATTTTTAATACACTTTAAAGAACATCATGTGAAACTTAATTAAATAACAATGGTAACATATAAAATTTTAAATTTAAAAGTATACGATATAAAAAAAACATATATAGACTCATAAAGGTATTGTATAGAAAAAATCCATTGTAAAAAAAATCAAGTGAGGTTGGTAGTCGATTTCAGTATTATTGGCTTCAATTTTACGAAAAGGATCATGGATTTCTATCAGACTATCACCCCATCCATCAAAGTCCAAAAATTTACCACCTTCAAAAATTAAACTAATCCACGAATAAGTCAAGAGGGAAAGTTAGTTACACTGCTGAATTTTCTCTAGAGTGAAGTTGATTAAAAGCAGTCTTTCAATCTTATCCAATTACTTGTCAATCAACTCCTTCAATTGTTGAGCTTTTTTACTTACTTTCTGTCTGTTAGTAACTAATTTACAATTGATGTCATTCAATTGTAAGCTTTCCTTACCATAACTATATTTATTAACTTATTTAATTACCCATGAGATTATGCATGATGATTAATAATTATGTCATGTTCTCGTCAGCTTATTTTGTTGATGGGATTGAAATTGACTTTTACTGAACTAAACTTATTTTTATGGAATTGATTTTTTTTATTTTTGCTGAAAATAAGATAAACAGGGCCTTAGAGGGAAAGTCACAAGTTCAAGTTATTATCATTTTCCATTTTATAATTTGTGTAACGCCCGTGATTAGTCTCTCGCGCGAAATATATACAAAGTATATGACATTGAGTAATTTTTGATACAAAATGCATAGAATTATAAGTTAAATTATTTACAAATAATTATTTGCAGTGGAAAGAGTTTTAAAACAAAACGTATAATAAAAAAACATGTACTGAGTATATAATATTTTTTGTCACCATTTGTTGAGTGGTTAATAGTAAAAATTTTACTCCATATTTACTAAACCTTAATCCAACTTAACAGAACTTGAAATTTATGTATTAGAAGAAGAATAAGCATTCTAATTACATTAGTTTATTATACAAAGTATGTTATCCTCAAAAAGCTTTTACACGATGGAATCCAAAACTTTGAAGAGAAACTAAGGAGATGTTTCATTATGTTTCTTATGTTTGAAATCTTGTACTGATGTTAAAAAAAATTAAAGTTTAGTGGAATTACCATATATTAATTTAATTGAAAAGAATAATTTCAATGTATTAATTAATAATACTAATGATAGAGCTAGCAAATATCTATCCACTAGGTAGATTACCTAATAATAATAACATTTCAATGTATTAATTAATAATACTAATGATAGAGCTAGCAAATATCTATCCACTAGGTAGATTACCTATTAATAATAACATGAATAAAAAATTACTTCATCCGTTCTTAAATGTTTGATACGTTTAACACTATTCATAATACGAGAGAAACTTTTATTTTACTTTCAATATATACATATATTATATATAACATAAATCATACATATGAGATTTTTGTTTGATTTGTCTCAATATATAACTACGTTATCAATATCTAACTAGCCTTGGTTCCCGGGCGTTGCCCCGAATCATTTGATAAAATTTCATTTTAATATTTCTTTCATTTGTTTTGCCTTTTTCATCAAAATATAAAATTAAATATTGTAATTATATATTAATTTAATATAATTTTGTAACAAACTGAAATGTTAAGTGAACAAATAAGAATATTATTATAAGATATTTACAGTAGATAACCATGAAATATTTTATAATTGCAAATATTATTGTGAGTTTAATATGTTTATTGATAAAGAAATAAAATATAGATTTTACATTTGAACTGTTGAACACATTATTTCAAAAGAAACTTAATAGATCCTAATAAAAGATCAATTATGATATTAACAAAGAGATAAGATGAATATTAAATTATCATAAAAAAAATATATTTATCATTATCCATTTTCACATATTTTATTTATCAATGTAGAAAAGGAATTATTAATTTTAGTGAGTTATTACTTTTTATAATATACATGTTATAATAGTGTTGTTGTGGAAAAATTGACAATAATGACATATAACTTAATTGGTAAATAATGTGTCTCACATGTTAAAGGTCATGAGTTTGACCCTAATAAAACACATTTTTTTTACCAATGAAAATTGATTTCCAAGCTAAGGAGGTGCCACGTGGCGGATTGCAATTCTTCGCCTTGCCTTTTAATATATAGTAGTTAATTATTATAATTTTTACATATATGCAACAAAAAATATTTAAGGTCAAACAAATGTATTGACATGTGTGCACCAAAACGTATCAAACAAAAGAAACGGATAAGTATATCTCATGCTGATTAAGTTCCACTACACTATTTTAATCCAGTAGATGGATATAGTTTTCTCCCTCTGATAGTAGAATGAGAATTTTCAATTTTTTATGTACTTCACCCAATCATAATCAAGGAAACACTATAAAGGATACATAACAAACTTTGTGAAATGGTGGGAGTACAATACAAGTAAAAAAAAAAAAAAAAGTATATGTTAGCTTGAATCTAGGACAATCTACCACAACCGGTATATGCTAACAAAAATAAATGTCAAAATTAGTAAAAATCCATCAACCACAAACCCTTTTTGTCTTAATAAAAAGCAATAGGGTTAAAGTTAAGTGCATCATAATTACTCCAAGTATCCAACTACCGAGGCCAATAACTATAATAAATCCTTTTGTCTCACTAATAAATCACATCATCTTAGCACCAAAGGGAAATAAGAAAAGAAAAAACTCAAATTAATCACATCTTTCATAAAGTGATTAAAACACACTAAAGATAATGCCATCATGTTTAGAGAGAGAGAGATAATGAGAGAACGAACATAGAGTCTTCACTCACATCAATGTGTATTACAATAATCAACATGCATCCCACTAATAACAAACTTCCAGCCTCAACAAACATTAATATACTTAGAATTTTGTTTGTACAAATCATATTCTTACATGACTAGGGTTCCTACCAACTATCCTAATTAAAAGCTTGATTTTTTTTTGTTTTTTTTTTTTTTTTTTTGTATTGTTTTATGACAACTATTCACATATCTCCTTACAATTACATGAAACATTATTATTCCGAAACTTACATAGTATATAGAATTTGATCAAGAATAATGTAAATAACACCATATATATATATATAACCCTTTGTTAAAGAGTGTATATATATTTATATCAAGTATATTGTATGCTATGATGAAGATCATGAAACCTATAAATCTAGTTATATGACCTTTTTTGTAGGTGACCTTATTAATTATGAAACCTGTGATCTAATTACAAGAGCACATTAATTATATGAGGCTCAATTTGTGTAAAAAAAAATATTTTGAAATCAACATAGGATAGAAAGAGTGAGCCGAGGGTTATTCGATTTGGTAATCAATAAAGGGAAAGGAAGAAACATCCCTCATTAGTTCCTCGAAATCCCATTCTCCCAACCGTGAAACTTCTCCACCTTCCCAATGGTTTCCGACTCCAGGAGTCGATGCATCATATTTTTTGGTACTACTGGTAATGGAGTTGTTTAAGGGAGTGGTATTGTTTGTGCTACTAATTATGTGGTGGTTATTATGAGTAAAATGATTATTGCTGCTGTTGTTGTCAAAATGATTGTTGTTGTTGCTAATAGTATTCCTACCAAAACCAATATCCTCAGAAAGTTGAGTATTTTCCTCAATACTAATGGTCTCCAAAGAAGGAATTGAAAGTTCTCCTTGCAATAACCCATAATTATAGTTGTGACCTCCAAGCATCCCATAACTCCCACACATCATTCCGTTATCATTATCATCACCATTATTATTACTCATGCCATGCAAAGATGCCATGCTGATGCATGAAGATGCATCCATGTAGCCATTACTACCACTATTTGGCATGTCTAGAGTAGAGCTGTTATTTACCATGTTGGGGAAGGGATGATCCATGATTCCGCAATGATGATGATGATGATGATGTAGAGGAATCATGGATGATGAAGTTGGTGAAGCGGAGTTGTTGTTCACATACATGGCCATGATGCTGCAGGGATCCTGCATGTTCATGAATCCTCCCACCGTCCCCCCATCTCGATCTCTTGGCTCTGTAGACAAAGATGAATCACTCGCATTAGGTGATGAAGAGGTCGAACCACTCTTCAGCCTTTTCTTTACTGTTGAATTCCAGAAGTTCTTTATTTCGTTGTCTGTTCTTCCAGGCAAGCGAGCCGCAATTTGAGACCACCTAATTTTTTCATACAAATTCATGCATCAAATTATAATCAACCAATTCATGCATTAGTCAAGAAAAAAAATATGTATGACAAAGATGTAACAGACAGCAACCTAGGTGCCTTTACGTTTTCAGGTTGAATTTGCATGGATTTTAATTTTTGCATGAACTACAAAGTGATAGGAAAAGGACTATTGGAGTGTCTTCAACTCAAAGTGCAAATATCAAGATAAACAAAACAACAGAAAACTGGTCTCTTTCAGCTTGGCTTCCCCACTTACAGAAGATATAGTTTCACGCAAGTATCACATACCATGTGCAGCAACTCCAACTAACATCATAAGATAGGACATTGCTTGTTTTTGTAGGGTCAATCATTTTAAGATATTTAACTCTAAAAATATACTTCAAACTTTAGTTTTAGTACTCTAGCTATCCGTAACTCGTTCATTGCTCAAGAAGTGATCAACACGACGGTACAACACAATGACTTGTAAGGACAAAATGGGCTAATAGCTAACCGAGGAAGTGCTATTCTTCCATCCTCGGATTTCATAATCCTGTTACAACAGGAAGAACAAAAGACACGCAGGAAAACTTCAATTTGACTCCCATGTCACTCTTCCATACTCAGACTTCATTTTCCTGTCACAATCTAATCCCTTTGTCTTAGAGCAACTTAGGTGGGCGTGAAACTAGTGTTTATCCTTGACTGTTAACAAACAAGATCCTGTCCTCATCACAAAGTATACATCTACATGGATGTTGATATCAAATTATAAACTCTTTGTCGCATTCTTCAACCACAACAAACACCTTATTGTGCCCAAACTCAAAGACGAGAAAGCGAAGGAGAGGATCACTATTCAGTAGTTTTCCTCCTTGAATGAATTTTATGAATAGTATTACATTTAAATTATATGCAAAAACATTATTGTACAAGAAGAGAAACAAAATTACAATGATGCACACATATGAAAAGAAAACAAGGTTTCAAAAGTCTTTCTAAGATTTCAACTGATCCAATTATGCTTGTAATGTCCTTAACAAGAAATTTAGGGAATCAGTACAAAGTTCAAGGCAAATACAACCTCATAAATTCTAAAGGTAAGTGGACTAACTTATAAACATTAATTACCTAGTTACATACATCAAATCAAATGATAGGGCTTGTAAAAGCCAAAGCTGGGTAAAAATCCTTTCACAAAAAAAAAAAAAAAAAAAAAAAAAAAATCATCTACTTTCAAATGTAATTTTAAAAATTATCATATGCTCCAAAATAGATATTTTATTTCATGATCTTAATAATCATACCATTAGTTTAAGAGAAAGGACCACGAGATCAGACTATCGATTAATTAAGTTTAAAATCCTGTGAAAAGCTTCAAAATGACGATAAAGTATCAATATAGAAATGCAAAAATTCTAAAAACATAATTCCACAGCACATGGGAAACTTCTCAATGCAAATCGCCAAAAATCTAATGTTTAGACAAGATTAAAAGTGAGAAAACAGTAACCATTGATTGCATAATATGATTAAAGAACGAAAAGTTTCAAAAAGACTGGAAACTATCTAAACATTAGACAGTAAACACATAACAGTATATTGCTCATTTGCTCCTCAACATACACCCAGGTAATCACAATAAACAGTAGTTTCTGAAAATGCATAAGAAATCAAGTAATGATAGAAGAGAGGTTGATAGTAATTAAGTGCAGTTTTAATAGTAATCCTTCCACCTTCCAGGCCTAGACGCAGGATCAAATCCTTACACCCTCATCCCAGGTAATATCATTTTCAGTTTTCCTTAGGCAGGAAGCTGAGTGTCAGACCCACTTACCTTAATAAACAATACGAAATGACAGAAGAAATAAAACAGATAAACAAATAATATATGGCAAATGAGAGCTAGAGGTTGATCGAAGGTGCAGTTCAGTAACTCTTCTGGCTTCCATGGCCTAGCCCTTTGGTTAAATCCTCATACCATTATCCCTAGCCTATAACACGCTTGGCCTTCAATTCTAAGAGTGGAAGTGAGTGGGATCCATCTACCTTGATTTAAAAAATTAACACAGAAGAGTTGAAAATGTACCTATTGCCAAGAAGGGAATGCAAATGAACGATAAGGTCTTCTTCTTGAGGGGAGAAAGCGCCACGCTTAAGGTCAGGCCTAAGGTAGTTAATCCAACGAAGACGGCAGCTCTTACCACACCTCTGCAAGCCAGCATTCCTTGCAACATCACTCCAACATCCCTGGCCATTGGTAAGCATATAGTTAATCAGTTTATCATCTTCTTCAGGTGACCACAACCCCTTTCTTAGCTTGATGGCATTATTATTATTATTATTATTATTACTACTACCACTATTATTAGGGTTCCCACCATTTCCATTGCTCTTCGCAGCGGGATCAGTAGTAGGCTTCCTCATAGTGATCGAATCGATTGTGAATTGAGCTATGTTTAAGCCTTTTCCAAACTCACTGATCCCAAAATATATAAAAAAAAAAAAAAAAGAAAAAATCCCTTTGAAAGGGAGAGTAGCAGTGTTTATTTCACCAAGTAGGGTGATGCACAGAAAACACAAAGACTTTTATAGAGAAAAAGAAAGGTGTATCATATCATGTAGTGGCACTGATTGATCATCATGAGGATGATAGTTGTGGGGTTTGCTTAGATTAAGAGAAAGAGGGGACAGTGTTGGTTGATAGGTCAAGTGAAAAACGGTTTGGAGAATTTAAGTTTATTATACATAAAAATAAAAAGAAAACAAAAAATAATGAAAAGGAGAGAAATTAAATAGAAATGGTGGTCTTGTCTTTGACTCCATGGCTTTGTCTTTTGCCAATACCATATTTCTTCACTCTCACGGTAATCATCATTCATATCATCTATGGATCATAGGGCAGCGTGAGATATAAAAGTTTGTTTTCTAACCAAGCTAAGATTTTTGCTTCCAAAACACATAAACTTTCTTTCTTTTTCCTTTTTATTATTATTATTATTATTATTATTATTATTATTTATTTTCAGTGAACCTTCTTCATGTCCTTTTCTCTCTCTCTCATGCATACACATACACACGTGTATTTGAAGTTAGGGAGAAAGATAAAGAAAAATAATACCTTAATAAGATTGTCGTACCACGCATCAGACGATCATAAGTCCAGGTCATCATAAGTTATTGGACTAGTATTATAAGACCCTACATTAATCTTGTACACTATGGTACCGGGACTCTTCATTCCTCCACAAGCACTCGTTTGTATTGAACACTTGATCCTTGAACGATAGTACAATAGTACAACACTCGGTCGCTTCATTTTGAACTAACATCAGCAAAATGGTTGTATTCGAAGCTTGGACATGTATTCATGATAGTCGATTCAAGTAGAGTCCAAATAACATAGCTTGAACATGGAATGGAAAGTGGAGGAAAACATCAATTAAAGGAAAACCAAAAAAAGTGACTCCCACAAATAAAAATGGTAAGCAAATTATAGTGATAAAATGGAAAAAGGCATGAAAAGATCAAAAGAGATATGAATGTTTCTGAAAATACACAGTAGTACTATTTGGGTTGCAGACAAACCATTGGAAGTTTAAGTACATCACCCACTTTTGTGCTCCTTGAGATATCCCCCATCACTGGATTATAATCAAGTAGTCATGAGGAATTCTAGGAAGAACTCGAGTACACTAATGGGACCCATATATGAAAACAGCCATATATACATCAGTCACTTTGCACTAAGCTAAGAGCAATTAGTTCTAATTGTTGATTTAGTTGATAATACATAATTAAAGTGCACTATGATTCAAGCATGCAGTTGATTAATTTTCCTTACTTTTACAGTTACCCTGTTTGCATATTAAAAAATTAGATGAAAGCATGAATAACATGTAAGTATATATGGTTCACAAAACAGTGACAAAAAAAGGCATACAGACCTTCCCCAGAAGTGTAAATCAGAGTACACATAACTGATAACTGCAACTAAACTGTCAATGTATTAGTTATGTCAGATAACTTGCATCCTGTATCAATATTTTTAAAAAAAAATTGCATTAACAGAGAAATGTTTAAACTTATATATGCAGCTAAAATTCACAAAGTAAACTTAGAACCTCACCTACACCCTCGTCAAACATTGAACACTTAAACGCACTTGCACGATTTATTTAGCCTAATCAAAATGTAGAAATTCTCCTGTAAAATTTTGACTCTTACACTTATACACAAACCAATGTCCGAGACATAACTAAATGATAACTATACACAGACTCCCTCCATCTAAAAAAAATTGTTACATTGTGCCAAGTACAATACCGAAAACAATATCTTACTAAATATTGAAATATGCGGAGAATTGAACAGCTTTTAATGCACACACGTGACAATTGATTTTCGGCAGTAAAACTCTAAAGATGGGAGTACAAGAATAGGTTTTGGTCCTAAAAATTTTGTACACATAGGACCATTACTGATGGAATAAAATAAGATGCGTAATTTTTATAATACTGAGCACAAGTTCCATAGTATTTCCCACTAATCATGAAATTTAAGGTAAACCGAATCGACAAAAAAAAAAGGATAGACAAAAAAGGCTGACACCTTTAGCATGTAGACAATAACTAACCTTTGATACCAATAATCAGATCAAACGTTCTTCAATGTTCATTGAGACATAAGCCAAATTGTCAATGTTTAGGGAACACAGCAGAAGATCAGAGGTTACATTCTTCATTTATTTACTATTCTCTTTCCCTTTCTTGCCTTTTTGTATTGTAGCCTTTCTTTCTAGATGCAAAAAGTAATCCATCAGTCATTAGAGGTACTAAAAGTAATTAAAAGATAGCCAGATAGCCAATTAATAGTACAATTAACATAATGATTAATTTCCCCTGTGAAACTCACCAGAGAGACATATCATATTTAACTAATGTTATACTTAAAAAAGTGAAAATTTAAGTAATCAAGATCACAGAAATCAGTCAAGTATTAGGCAGACATGCGTTTTTAACATGGCTGCCAAATGTTTACATTAGTAACTAATTCAAAGAGTTGCAGAACAGACAGAGTACCAGAAACTAGAAGAACAAGTTATAATTACAAAATCAAGAGAACTAGGGACAATGAAGATTAAGTACAAATTTATAAGTATGATATGCAAATATAGCATATGAAAGCCCTAGGCCCCCAAATAGCCAAAAGGTTTAATTTGTCTCAATTATAATCCAATCTCAAGGTCTACAATCTAAAAGTATCCCAAATTTTAGATAAACTTGTTGTACCCTACACAGATGACAAATCATGACTACTTATAAGTGCCCTCAAGACACAAAATCCACTCGCGTATATAGACCTTCTTATTTGTCTCTAAGATTTCCAAAATATTTACAGCGGATACTTAAACAATCCCAAGACCGATCATTTGATTTGCGAGTTAAGCATATCATGGTTACAAATTTAATTTCCTAAGTGTCTAAAAAATTATGCAGAGTTTCCTTTTACAGATCCTACCCTTTTTGTTCATAGGAAATAGACTAAAAGAAACTTCTAAATTTCTAAGAGGTTGTATAATATTGATAGTTACAAAATCATTTCAAAAGTCAAGTGAAGGTGACTATAAGAGGAGGTTAATCTACCTAAACAAATGGATACATCCATGAAGATTTTAAAGACATGGTGTTAATTCAAGATATTATTATACATGAAGAATGGGGGTACAAATTCTGCAAAACTGTTAAGATTGTATGCATAACATGCAAGCTACTCAAAATCCAAAAAGAGTTGAACTTTCCCATGCTTTCATTTGACAATAATTTATCAAAAACAAAGCACCCAACAAATACTAAAAAGAAAAGCACTCCATTGCCTTTTTCTAATAATATTTTGGTGCAAACAAGACAACATGTCCACATAAAGAAATATTAAAAGAGGTATGGATAACATGGAAGCTACTCCAAGGGATCATGTATTTTTAACTTTCTTATGCTTTCTCTTTACTATAGTTTGGGTAGACTATCTTGGGCAAGCAAACATTCCCTGTTAAAGAATCATGAGTGGCAGGCCCAATTAAGGGAAGTACACTGTATGTATATATTATATTCTATGTTTTGCAGGCCAAAATTATATTGTCCATAAGTTCTTCACATCATTAAGCTGAACAAAAGGAGGGATGAGGTTAATTTGGTTATAAAGACATTTTTTAGTAAGGACACACAAATCACCTGCTCAAATAAACAATGGGAAGTGCAATGATGTCAATAGGCAAAAAATATGACCAAAAAAACAACATCCATAAAATCAGGGTGATGAAGAAATGAAATTTGAAGGGACATGTGCCTTCAATGATTATGTTCATTCTTCCACCAAATTTGAAATCAAAAAAAGGGTGGCTAATAAAAATGTGATAACTACGATTAAGTGACGACAATCTTGTCCTAGATAGATTTTGCAGAAGGCACACCGACGGTCAGACACAATCCTATGTTATGCAACGATTTTATATACGTTGTATTCTCATAGCACAAAACTCTTAATTGGGAGTTAACTACCAAAAAAAATTCAAGGCTTCACATATTTGAGCAAATCATGATGAAATCGAGATATACACATGTCATAGTTATTGCTAATATGGAGTGCCTAGAATTATAAGCAGGTACATCAATAAATGTACCTAAGGAATCCCATCAAGAGTAGAGAGGTATTTTTGAATCATATGTTACAATTTTAACCTTCTTTTCTGCAAGACTTACCTTTCAAAATCACTTTTTTATTAATTATCTCTATCATACGGAGTAAGAAAGCTTTAACCATTCAGAATTTGGGCTTTAATTTCTCAGGACGATCCTGACTTCTCGATATGCGAAGGAACAATCCAATGATATTCCACCAAAATTCATTGAACTAAAAGCTCATCAAAATGAAAAATTTGAAAATAAAGTAATCCTCAATCATGTACAATCTCCCTAACTCATCATGATGGGATATTTAACAAATAAAAACGTGCTAATTCCGTATTGCACCATTCTCACATTTTCCCCCTCTTAAATACTCCTAAAATAAATCAAACACTAAACATTTCCTGCGAATTTCTTCCATTTTTGTCAATTCTATCTTTTCAGTCGACCTCAAGTGTGCAGAATCAACAAATAACGGCTAAGATATCATAAAACGCCGGAATTCTACAAATTTTACGGCGTTTTTAGCATGAATCTCTCAAAAAATATTACTAAAACATAGAATTTCGATTCATATAACTAAAAACACAAATCATTACTAATTAGTTCATTCACCAGAGCAATTACAATGTCAAAAATAAATTGAATTATCACAAATTTAGTAAAAATGTGAGACAATTAATAGAGAAATATGAAATTATAAAGAGGAAATGAAGAAAATTACACCACCGATTACTCGAAGAATAGAATGAAATTGAATTTGATGTAATTGACGGTCGTTGCCCCAAATTGACGGAACGAAAGCGTGACGTTCAAGCTAACATACGCTGGATTTTATTAAGGATTTTTAGTTGGATTGGACTTTTAATTAAGCGTCTTTTGAAATTAAGATTAAGAAGAAAATTTTGATTTGGGCAATTTTAACATACAGCTTTAATATAATAGTTAAGCCCAACTAAGGAATGTCCACATTAGCCCATTGAATCGGTGACTATGAGTTTGTGAAGACGTGGTTCTGTAACGTTTTGGGTCATGGGTTTGATTTTGAGTTGTTTCGTTGTATAGATTGGGTCATTGGGGTGTGAAAAAAAATCACATTTGGATACTCGTGTGGCCGTGTTTATGGTTTGATATATTTAACCTATGTAAGTTCGTAACAGGTTGATGGTGGTTGCATTTTTTATGCGAAATCGATGGTCATTTGGTAGGTAAGATATCCAATGGTTTGACTTCCGTGTATTTGCATCATACTGATGCAAATGAATGTTTAGACGTTATTTGCAAATAATTAAATTGAGTGAAAATTCGAAGCATTGGATTTTCATTCTTGATGCAAACACAATCGTAATTTCATAATTACTACTATGTATTATTGAAATCTATTGAGCTCTTTACTCCTAGACCTTGGTTTCACTTGTGCTTATTGCAATTTTTTTATCACAGTAAATACTAGTTACTCTTGTATAGAATCTCATAGATCAAGCAAATACTCTATAGTGTTGTTGCATAGAAGAAAAATGTGAAAAGGGGATTATGCAATGCTATTGTCTACAAGATGATAAAAAATAAAAAATAATATTTAATTATTCAAGTCATGTTGTCTTCCTTTGTTAACAACGTATTAACTACTCTTGTATTGCAACATTTGACCTATCATATTTATTTATTTTCGACTTGAATAATAAATTAATAATCATATAATAACAGTCATTAAAACAAATTTTACAAGACATAACAAAAAAATTCCCCTCAATACCAACCACAAAAACTATAATCGCACAAAATTAAAATATGCCCCAATAGTAATGAACTAAAAGTAGGATGTCAACTTAGCCGTCCTTTGAACCATCATTTGTAGAAGAATTTCATTCATACGTACTCAACATTAATGAAAAATTTAAATGATTAGGTGAGATCCAAAATCATGTTTCTCCAAATCCCCAAATTAGGACTAGGTACATTCAAATGTATGTACTCACTTCCTCAAATTAAAACCTGGGTTTGCTTTTATTATCATGTCCCACATACACCCAAAACAATATTATCATCATACTCTATCTTGTGGGTCCACCTATACAAATAATACTCGTACCATCTTATTATTAGCTATTTCATTTCATCTCTTTATTAATAGTTTAAGTTGTTCAGCGTCTTTCATTCATAAACTACACACAAAAATAACACTTTCGAGATGTTTATGAAATTTTTTATTAGTTTAGTATAAGTATATACATATAATTATCTAATCTTAGAAAATAAAATCAAGATGTTGGTATTAGGAGCAGCATTTTCAGCAGTTCCTTTGATATTGTTAATACCACCTATAAGAAGATTTAATGTTTTTATCGTAAAATTTGAAGATCTTCTTCAAGACTTTGCTGTTGAGACTACTGCAATATTTGCTCGTTTTCGATTTTTCGCTTCTCTATTTGTTGGTGGTGCTTCGTCTCGTCGTACTAGTTCATATCGAAGATACAGCTAATATATTCATGTATGCATGCTGGTTTTCATTTCCGACATATATAGATTTTGTGTGTTTCCTAAAATATTTCTACTTTAATTTGTAGTAGTTTGTACATGCTTGTTGATTAGCTAGTGTTCAGCTAATTAACTAGTTGTGTTGAGACAATTTTGTACTAGTTTTGAAGGATTTTAAATTTATCACATCGATATATTTAGGTGAGTATATCAAATAAATTTGAGGTTGATGATAAACAACAAATATGAGGTCCATAAACAAGCCAAAAATAGGGAGGCCTACCAGCTTCTTCCATGGGCCCCTTACATGTGATTTTTTTTCAATGTGATAAATTTACCAAAATTTATCACATTGATAAATTAACAAATCTTTAGTAAGATCGTCTTACTTAAGACCTTAACTATCTATGGATTTATTTTAACCATTGTGTTTTATAATTTAATTAATAATTTTTTTATAATTATTTAGTAGTCTTACTAAATAAAACCATTTTATTTAAGTTTTTGCATTGATTAATTTTAGAATTTCCCCAATTTCGCACTCTAATTTTATTTTATCATTAATTATTATTTTATTTTATTTTCGCAAAGGACAAGGATAACCTTTACATTCCTTAAATTCCAATTACCTCCCCAAATTCCAGGAAAATGCTTATTCCCTTCTTTTCTAAATGTTTGATATGTTTGGAATCTCGACACTACTCATAAGATAGGAGAATATTTTAAATTACCTTTTAACATATAAAGCACAATATAGTCATATGAAGTCTTGTTTGATTTTTCTCAATGAGTATGTTATTAATATTCAATTATTATAATTCTTACATATGCACAAAAAAAATATTTAAAGTCAAACAAGTGCATTGACAATTTGACATATGTGTAAGTCAAAGCTTATCCAACAAATAGGAACGAAGAGAGTAGTTCTTCAATGTGAGGAATGTATAAAACACCTCACATGGGTATTTTTGGAATTTCATCCAACATCCATCCAAACACCTTGTTACATTCTTCTCCCATAAATAGGGGTGCTTAACGAGTTGAGTAGCTCGCGAGTAGCTCGAGCTCGACTCGGTCAAAATTCGATTTGAGTTAGCTCAAGCTCGCTCGAATGAGCTCGAAACTCGATAAAATATTATTATTTTGTAATTTTTCTAATGTTACCTTAACAAAAAGAGCATGATTGACAATTATTTTCAAATAAATTGTCTTTGAAATTGATAAATACTTTAAAATTGGATAAAAAAAATAAGGGTCTGTTTACTTCAGCTTAAAATCAGTTCAGTTAAGCTCAGTTTAGTTGAGCTCAATACATTTCAGCTCAGTTTAGATCAATTCAGATCTTCTTTTATTTTGCTACTCATTAATCCTTCATAAAAGCCTTTCAGTTCGGTTCAGTTCCAATCGGTTCGGTTCAATTCAGCTGTTTTCAGCTGAAGTAAACAGGCCCTAAAATGTTCAATGATAAAAAGAATAAAATTTGTAAAAAAAAAAATATATATATAATCCATTATAAATTAGAAGCCGAGATAGGCCAGTATTTTTAACAAGCCGTTCGTGAGCAATTCGACTCGGCTCGAAACTTAACAAACATGAGTTGAAGAACCCCTAACTCGTGATCGACTCGCTCGATAAGCACCCCTACCCATAATCATAATTAATAATAAGAATAATCTAAAAGAGCAAAATTAAAAAGAAAACATCTAGTACCACTAGAAATTAATAATATACTATAACAATTATGGGCAAAAGTAAGTAAAAACAATAATACACTACTAGTAGAGTAGTAGTACTTAATAATCGTTTTTAAGGGTGTGTTTGGAGATACAATAATAAGTGAAGTTAATGGCAAGCAAACGCAACGGTGAAAGTCCGATCCATCCACCCAAACCCAACCCCACCACTTTCTTCTTTTACCGTAAAACCCGGATCCCCTCCTCGGGCTAAATTCAACTTAGCCCGCATTGACTAAGCCACTCCTACACTATTCGGTTTTAGCTCAAATCTAGCCATTTCCCATCCTGGCCCTCCATTTCCCAAATACCCCGGGTCGTTGGATCCGATCCGAATTATCCCTAGGGAGATTAGCCTGAAGTGAATCTAACAATGCACCATAGTACCCACATGACTCATATACCCTCGTCATAAAAGCCGTAGTATTTCCGTTTTCCATTCATTTCCTGCTCAACTAACGTAACCGCGCGTGGGTTTAAACCTTTGACGCGCCTAAGTAACTCATCACGCAAATTCTCCATCGAAACGCTCTCATCCGGTACCCTGTAAAGGTTGAACGCAAAGTTCACCACTACCACTTCACCCTCCTCACTACCCCGGAGTGATGCTGAATTCGATTTTTGTTGTTAAAAAACAATGCTACTGAGACACACCACTCGATCAATCACCCCACTCTCTTTCTCTTTCCTCTTCACCCCAAAACCTTTTCTCTCAAACTCTAAACCCTCATTAAACCCTAATTTCCGCAACCTCACTTCAAATTCAACTTGTACCTCTCTTTCAATTTCCTCCCCAATTTCTCCCGCCAAATCTCAAACCCTAGATTTCGATGTCGAACCTTATTTATCTTGCTCTATGCCTGGTAAACGCCTCAAAGTTGCTGTTCTTGTTAGCGGCGGTGTTGATAGTAGCGTCGCTTTAAGGCTCCTTCATGCTGCTGGTCATTCTTGTACTGCCTTTTATCTCAAAATTTGGTTTCAGGTTTATTCTCCTTTTCATTACGCTTAAATTTTGTTTGAATTATTATTATGAATATTACTGTTAATTGATGATATCAGTTATTTGTTTTTTTCGTTCTGTTTTTTATTTAATTGAATGATTGATTGTTATAATGTTATGTTAATCGGATTTTTTTTTTTTTTTACTACAAGTGTTTGATTTTGCATAATTCTGTTGCAAAATGAAGTGTTAATCCAATATAGGTTGGTTGTTTTGTCGGAGCGTTTGTGTTTAATTGGCGATTTATGTTGAAATGAAGGGTTGATTTATCAATTAAGTGTTTGTAACTTTGTATTCTTTTGAATTTTGATACTTGGATTGAGCTTGGTGGTAGGATAGCTTGATTGAATTACGGAAAACGATATGAGAGGTTCTATAGTTTTTCATATTTTGTTTGTTTTTGGACCTACATTTTGTTAAAATGAAGGTTGATTTGTCACTTGTGTCTTTGTATTTTTTGAGTATGGTTTTGATATTTGGATTGAGGTTGGTGGTAGGTTTAGCTTGATTGAACTACGGAAAAGGAGATTTGAGGTTAGTGTTCGTAATCTTCGAGTATGGTGTTGATACTTGGATTGAATTTAGTGGTAGGATAGCTTGATTAAACTACGGAAAAGGATATGCGAGTGTTATCGTACTGATAGTAATTGACTAATTGTTATGCCCTGCTTATTCGAAGTGATTGTTGATTCAATTTTTTTGATTGTGATTCAAAGCTTGGGGTAGGAAGGCAAACTTTTGCTTTGACTCCTTATTGTTAGGAGTTTTAGTTTATAAGATCCTACATTCCTAATTACTTGCATAGTTTTACTCCCTTCCGACCAAACTTAGTAATCTAGGAGACTGTAGTCTAACTAAACTTGTATAATACTACTCATATTATGTTATTTGCTAATAACTTTAACATGTAATGATCAAGCTTTGAAATGTTAAAAGTCCACGATTTCGCTGATTTAGGGTACGAGTAAGTTTTAAGAGAGTTGCAAATAGTGATTTAAGCAGCTATAACAAAATTGGGCCATTAGCTATATTAGAGCAGATATACCATATTTTCACTGTGTTCAGGTCATTGAAGGAAACCTCAATTCTTTTAACTTCACTGCTGAGCCTGACAGTGGTTATGAACTTATGACTATTGACTAGCATTAGTAAAAATACCTCGTACCTCTATTGGTGAAAGTTCTTGCAACACTCGTTACACACACAATTGTTTTACGTCAATGTCTGATTTCAATTATTTCAATTTATAATGGAGATATTTTGTTTCCTTGGATATGGCCATTAAATTTGACTGATTCTAGTTTTGATTAGTGCTATTGTCATTGTTTGGGCTTGAATGTTTGTAGGAGGACTTCGAAAACTTTTGGTCAGAATGTCCATGGGAAGATGATTTGGGATATGCCAAGGCTGTGTGTGATCAGGTAATTCATCTGCAAGGCAGAAATAAATTTTTGTTAAATATTTGGTAACTGGTTTGCATCTCATTGAAGCATTTCATACTGAACTAGAAAGTCTTTTTTTTAATTCCCCCAGATTGACGTTCCATTGGAAGTTGTGCATCTCACTAATGAATACTGGGAAAAAGTGGTATGTTTTTCATGTAAAAGCTTTTTATTTCCTGTCTTTTGTTTTATGCACATATGTTAGCACTCTTTTTCTTTAAGGCTAAGATTCATGGGCCTCTCTTTTAGGTGTCTTACATTATTGCAGAATATCGAAATGGCTGCACTCCTAATCCTGATGTGCTTTGTAATACAAGAATAAAATTTGGTAAGTAGATTGGCAGCCTGACCACTCTGAAAGGAATTTATCCCCTTGTAACTTACCAATTTTGGAATTCGGATGATTCGTGTTTATGGTTGCCTTATCTTTACTGCTCATATGGCTTTCTCTTTCAGGTGCGTTCATGGATGCTATCAGCAGTATGGATTTCCATTATGTAGCTTCAGGACATTATGCAAATGTGCTTCATACATCTGGTGATGCACTGGATAATCCTTCTATTCTGGAGGTGTCAAGGGATATGGTAATCACATTTTGTGCAATTGATCTGTTCTGCTTGATTTTATATTGTTTGTGGATCTTCTTACATTTTGCAATCATTTTGATGCCTGTTTGTGTATCTACCTAAGATATATGCTTGTTTTATAGCTTTCAGGCTAGTGGAATTAACGGGGTCATTTATTTTAACCTTTTACTCCAGGTCAAGGATCAAACTTATTTTTTGTCACATCTTGATCAAAGTCAGCTTAAACGCCTTATTTTCCCACTGGGATGTATGTCGAAGGTGGGACTTTATATCTCTTTATGCCCTTCAATTATGCTTTTAATTTATTAAAAAATGCTAATTTTTGCTTCTTTTTTAAATTAATTAACTATTTCAATTAACATGCTGCGTTTGAGCATCTGCAAGAATAAAGCTTTTAGGCCTTGTTTTTCTCGTCTTATTTTCAGCAAAAATAAATTAGTTCAGTTCAGCAAAAATAAGTTCAGATCAGCAAAAATAAGTTGAGGAGAACAGGGCCTTACTCTTGAATTTGAAGCGTAGAGTATTTTTTATTCTCTGCTCCAATATTTTCCATTCTTCATTACTTCTCCCCCTTGTTCCTTTACCATATTCCCCCATCTGCACTTAAATGGAAAAAAAAAGAAAAAGAAACTTGCTTATCACACAGAAATATATCTTATAGATGTTTGCTTAAACAACAAATATGTCATCTTTGTTTATTGGGGCTTTCGAGTCACAAAATAATGCCTTAGACTCCCCCCCTTCC
>PYUH01000151.1:2259587-2275583 GCA_016808085.1 Suaeda aralocaspica
CCCCCCCCTCTCTCTCTCTCAAGTATCTTCTCCCTCTTCTTCTAGCAATATTCTAACTGAATCATGCTGTAATACATGTAGTACCTCTTTTGCTTGGCCTGGTGCTTAGTAGAATGGCAAATTGCTTTGTTCTTTAAACGTCTCCACTTTTAGTTTCTTGCAAATTAGTCTCATTTGTAAATTAGTCTTCTTGATAAACTTATGCATGCGAGTATTAATGTATTAGCTGCAGTAGCTGCAAGATGCAATAACCATTCATAACTTTCAGAAATTAGCTCCTTAGCGTCCAGGCTATTGATCTTCTTTCTACTATTATCAAGATAATAGTTTGCCGAATAATTTTTTTTTGATAAAGGATACAAAAAATTCCAAATCTTTGATGAATAACTCAATAATTTAGTTATGTGAGTCAACTTTAAAAAAAAAACCCAAAAGGTTTATGATTCTTTGGTTTGTCATGCCAATTCTTAGTAAGTGGTTGACTAGCTCTAAAGCCTTTAGGTCTTGGGATGGTCAATGTGTTGAGTTGATGGATTGTATAGTTGTTGAATTGGCCATACCCTTAATAGTTATGATGTATGTACGTGACTGTTGGAAACTTGAAGTCTCCAATTTAATCTTTCTATTGTTTCTCAAATTCTTGTTTTTGTTGTCCTTCCATTTGCTCTTGTATGGATCTTTCCTCAATGATGTGTCTATTTGCTTTCAGGATGAGGTCCGTAAACTTGCCAGTGAATTTTATCTTCCAAACAAAGATAGAAAGGATTCACAAGGGATTTGTTTCCTTGGAAAAGTACGTTTTTTCACTTTACCAATTAAAAGTTGATCTCTCTACTTGAACTTTATGTAAGCTTTTAATTAATTGTGGTTGTAGATGAAATTTCATTTTATTGATGCTGAGAAGTGTTTAAGTTTCTTTTTCATTCATATTACGGAGTATTTATGATTATGCTTTGAATCTTAGCTCATTCTTATTGTATGCTGACTGTTTCCTTACGACCATTCCTCTTCCACTTTAGATAAAATTCAATGACTTTGTTGCAAGGCATATTGGTGAGATGGAAGGCATCATATTAGAAGCAGAGACAGGAGACTTCCTTGGAAACCACCGTGGGTTCTGGTTCTACACAATTGGTCAACGGCAAGGTTTACGTCTTCCTGGGGGGCCATGGTATTTATTCTATACTCTGTATGAATAATGCTGTGTAGGAATTTCAATGATAGCTGCGATTCAAAGTATAAATGGATGATCCTTTTGTGTCATTTTTTTTTTGTGATCTATTCCTCTGTTTCAACTTCATTAAATAATTGCATAAATAAATCCAACTCTTTTCTTGGCTGTGCAGGTACGTTGTTCAGAAGGACATTAAAAACAATGTAGTTTTTGTGTCAAGAAACTATTATTCAGTTGACAAAAGAAGGCGCGCGTTTCGTGTTGGTTCTTTGAAATGGCTTCGTGGGATGCCTCCAGATAGCATGAATGAGCTACATTGTAAGGTAAAAACCTTTAACCACAGTATATTGTTTTTCGTGCCTTGTCCTGTGTTCCATGTATTATTTTATTATTTATTAATAATAATAATTTTTAATGTTCATCAAGAATGAAGCAGGTTCTTTGAAATCTCCTTGAGGTGATTAGAAAGGAAAGGCTAAATTTTTTATATTCTAACTTCTACAGACTCTGACTATGCAGTATGCACTATATTGTTACTTAAGAAGGTGTGCTTGGAGTATACTGCTCACAGTACACCTGTTGTAAAAAAAGACAGTTTGAACCAACTTAAATGCGCCCCTTTTAAGTAATAGTTCAATATACTCCACGCCAATGGCAAAATGAAACTAACGCTTTTGAATTGTTTTTGTGCTTGATCCTGCCTTCAAAAGGTTAACCGGTAATTCTGGGATGGTATTCATAATTCTTAAATCTAATTACAATCAGTTGTTTAACGGAGGTCCAAGTAACATATAGTATATAACTATATACGTTATCAGCTAATTTGGGGAAGAGTGGTGCTTTCCCTCTTGAACTTCTTTCAGTTCCATAATTCCATGTAATTCAAATAATTTTCTCTTCATTCTATCGTGACAATGAATTAATTTCTTATCAAATGGTAACCTGAGCTCAAAGAGAAATCAAGCTATGTTAATTATGCTATCAATTATGCTTACAACAAAATCTTACCTACCTTCTGTTTTCTCTCTTTCTGTGGAGCAATTTTAGGTTCGACATGGTCCTAGCTTTCATCGTTGCAATTTGACAATGGTATCTGGTGAAAATGGTGATGCAAATATTGCAGTTGTCCATCTTTCAGAGGATGATCAAGGGTTGGCAGCAGGGCAGTTTGCTGCCTTCTACCAAGGGAAGTCATGCATTGGCTCTGGTATAATACTTGAATTTTGGGATGATGAAGGTTTTCCAGTTTGTGAGAAGGCTCTTGAAATCGCCAGTATGGAAGATAAGACAAAGCTTGGAAAACCAGTAAAAATTAAGCCCAAGCCAGAAGGTCCTCAAGCCGGTAACAATGAGGAAATCACCAGTATGGAAGACAAGTCAAAGCATATAAAGCCAGCAAAAAATAAGGTTATGCTAGGACATCCCCAGGTTGGTAACTATGAGAAGGCTGGTAATATTAGTTCATTTAGCACAACTGATAAAAAAGTAGAAGCTGAACCGGCGGTGACTGATAGGTTATCGTTAAATTGGATGCAAAAGCTAAAACAAACAATTATGCAGTTGTTTTAGTCCTCTCTTTGCTTACTGCTGAGACCCTGGAGTGTGGTGAGTTCCAATTTTGTATATTTAGTACTAGTATTTTTTTAGGTTACATGAGGCAGTAGGTTCAACAGGCAAAGGCCTCGCATTGAAATTTGTACATATGTTGTACTCTTTTGTCAAATAATATAAAAATTGCTTGATCTTGCTTCACTGAGATTATATTGAGCGGCAGTGGTTCTATTACTTGTTTCCGTGAATGATTCGTTGCCTAAGGTCTTGTTAAACAGCACAACTCAAATGCAGGACATGGAGTGAATATTTATAGTGATGTCTTATATTTAAATGTTGATTATGAGGCAATTTGGACATAGGAAAGAAAGTTTTTAGAGTGAAGATTTATGCCGGCTGTCTTTCATGCTTAGGATTTCGAACTTAGATTTGCCGAATGTATGGAACAAGTGATTGTATACTCATAATGAGTGTAGCAAATTTTGTTAACGAGAGGATTTTTTCATTCATTGAATCGTTGTGAATCTACTTGTGATTAAGATTATTTGTACTCCCTAATAGACATTTCGTTGACTTAACTAAAAAATTACCGTTGATTAGCACTTTTTGGCGCAAATAAAAGCTACGAGTATGTAGCAATATAACATTATCTATTTTTATTCTATCATTGCGCCTACATCTGTTTACAATTTGAAATACAGAAGATAAACCTCCCAAAAACCACCGTATAAAATAGAAACCCAGAAAATCTCTCAAACACTTGAATAATAACATTTCAAATGGCGGTTACCGGTGAATTGGCCGCACTTTCTCTCTCTAAAACTTTCTCCAACCTCCCTCCTCTTCCACAATCTTCTAGAACCTTCTCTTTCCTTCCAACTCTCTCTTCTTCTTCTTCTTCAACCTCACTATCTCTCTCTAATTCCTTCTTCAAACCCTCACTAAACCTCCATTTACGAACTTCCGCTCTTCGCTCTCCTTCCTCCAATGGCGGAACTGAGTTCTCTGGTAAACATCAAGGAAAAGAAGTTGAAGATGACGATGAGGAGTATTTGGATTATGAAGGTTATCAAAGCGATGAAACTGATGATGATTTCGTCATTGATGAAGAAGAACTTGAAGCTGAAGCTAGGGTTGCTGTTCGTGAATTTTCGACGTCTTTGTCTCGTGAATTGAGTTTAGGTATGTAGAAATTAGCTTGTTGTTGTTGATGATGATGATGATGAATTACTTAGTTGTTTGTTGAGTCGATAATTGCTGCATTTTGAAGTGTTTATATTGCGCTTATTTGTTTCGAAATTTTAGTTGAATTAAGTTAATTACATAGATACAGTGTTTATTGATCATTATGATATATTTTTATTTTTAATAATTCTTTTTGTCAAAATGATTGTTTTTTAATGGTAATTATTCAATGTTGGCACTGCGATTAAGGCGGCAGCTATCATATATGGAATTCTAGTAGCCGAAGTCAGTTGGATACGGATTTGATTTTTGAGTATGCTGAAAATTGTGGAGTATTATTGTTAAATAATTAGCGAGTGCTATGCGATAGAGTATACTACCTATTCTTGTGCCTCAACCATTAGCTTAGGCTTTTGGTTGAGTTGATCTTCCAATCCGATGGAAATTCAATACTATGTAGTATTTAGGATGGAAATGTGTGGAGTCAGTTGCGGCTGATGTGAAGAATCAACTGACTCAAGTTTTCATTGATATTTGTGACAGAGGAAGACGAGACGAATCTTCGCAAAGAATCTCGAGGAATGCTGAGACGACAGAAAATTGTGCCTAAAAATGTTAGTGATCAGTTCATTGTGTATTTTCAACCGTAGGATCTTGCTCTTATTCTAGTAAAATATGCTCTCTCATCTGACACTAATTAATTGTAATGTGGCTTAACATGTATCGCATACTTGCCTGTACTGTCAGAGTTATTCAATGATTCTATTAATGTTATACTTTGGTTCTGCAGATGCAGATACCTGACCATCTTCTTCCAAAGGTTGCGATTGTTGGAAGGCCTAATGTTGGAAAATCAGCATTGTTTAATCGTCTAGTGGGGGTAACTTTAGCAACCTTTAGCTTCTGCTTCCTTCCCCTTGTGATCATGTTCCTTGTTTGATACAGCTCTATTTTTATAGGGCAACAGAGCAATTGTTGTAGACGAGCCTGGGGTTACAAGGGACCGTTTGTATGGAAGGTCTTTTTGGGGAGACCACGAATTCATGGTCATAGACACCGGAGGAGTTATGACTATATCCAAATCACAGGAAGAAGTTTATGAGGACATGAATGTATCTACAACTATTGGTATGGAGGGAATTCCATTGGCCACTAGAGAGGCTGCTGTGGCTAAAATGCCTTCTCAAATTGAGAGACAAGCAGCTATAGCTGTTGAAGAGTCATCAGTCATCATATTTGTTGTTGATGGTCAGGTGTGCTCAGTGCCTTTGGTGCTTTTAAGTTGTTTAAAAGGCATTATTTAAATCACTTGTGGTCGGACACTCCCAACAAGATTTCTTGCTTGCTCTCGCTTTTGTGTTTCTTTCAGTCGTTTGTATTTGTTTGTTCCTGTAAATCTTATTGAGACAATCTGAACAGGCCAGCATCACTGCAGGGGATGTGGAAATTGCTGATTGGCTACGTAAAAACTATTCACAGAAAAACGTTATACTTGCTGTGAATAAATGTGAATCTCCCAGTAAAGGGTTAATGCAGGCATCAGAGTTTTGGTCATTTGGGTGAGTTACTCGAAACCTTCAAGCTTATGCAGTTGATTCAGATATTTAATACTTAGGTTGTCTTCTGGATAAAGCAAGTATCAATTTTCATGCTACATTTATACTTGATGAGGAATCTTGATGTTGACATCAGGGCTAATGTTTCTGTTGTGTTACGAGATTATGATTTTGATTATAATTAGATAACCGTATTAAACACTATAGATCATATTCAGCAACGAGGCTTTCAAAGATTCTCATCTATTCTCTTTTTCCTTATTTTTGGTTGAGATGTAGGTTATCACCTATCCCTGTATCTGCCATCTCTGGAAGTGGAACTGGGGAGCTTCTTGACCTTGTATGTTTAGGGCTGACAAGAAATGAGGTAGGATATGGATGTTGAATAAACGGAAAAACCTTATTTTCGAAGTCTATTACCTAGAAATATTTTTGTTGATAAAACATGATAACAACTGAAGATTTCTTATGATATGAAAGAAAAAGGGCTAAGCTGCTAATTCTGATTCATTTTTCACTCCTTGGTGCTGTTGACGCATGAACTTGTTTTGAATTTCAAGCTGTCTATCTAAGTAGTGTATTGACCTATAAAGTACACATTTCACATGTTTTTTTGTCTTGTAACTGTAGGAACCTAGTGATCTTGAAGAAGAAGAAAACTATGTACCTGCTATTGCAATTGTGGGCAGACCAAATGTTGGAAAAAGCAGCATATTGAACGCATTGGTTGGAGAGGACAGGACTATTGTGAGCCCTGTCAGTGGTACTACTCGAGACGCTATTGATACCGAATTTATCGGACCAGATGGCCAGGTTTGGCAATTTTTTTCCTCAATGTTTGGGGTTTGGACCAAAGTATATAAAGCACAAGGTTCACTTAATAAAAGCATAGAATCACTTGTTGCCAAGGTGCCATAAGTAGGTGTGAGGCTTGCGCCCCATAGAATTGAAGCTTACTTAGTAAAAAAATAATAAATAAATTTTTTTGGTGTAAAACCGGTTGAAGTGCGCCTCGTTTGTGCCTCTTTGAAAGTGCTTTGCCTAACCTAAAAAAGTCCTTGGCCCCCTATTGTCAACACAACCTTCTTTACAAAGCTTTCTGTGGACTTACAATGTACTCTCCATGTTCTTGTTAAGTTATATTTCAATATTTATTCTTTTATTTTGTAATGATGAAATGCTCAGGTTTTATTAAGTTTAAACGTTTATGTCGTTTTCGGTCGTGTGAACTATGAAGTAAAACATTGCCTTGATTGTGAGAATGTGTCATTTTATGTTCCTGCTTTTGTTTTTGAGGCTCAATATTGTTGGAAAAACTTTCAGTTGTGTCTTCAACTTTTTAGGTTTGGCTTAGAACTGGTAACATTGATACCGGTGTAAAACCCTCCTCTTTAACTCTTGTATACTATTTTTTGCATAATAAAGGATTTGAAAGGACAGGGAGTGTGGGGTTCACCTTCCCTTATTTGGATAAGACATGAAAGGAGGGAGGTGGAGGGAATTGCAAGGATCCATTTCCTTCCTTAATAACTAAACTAAATTTCTTTAATAGTACAAATATTTGGTACTTGGAAAGAAATTGGAGCACTCTTCCTCTCCTTCCTCCCCTCCGTTTCCCGTTCCATCTCTATGCTCCCTTTCCCTTCATGATTTCTACTGTACATAGTGTTACTCTTGCTTCCTTTCATTTAAGTTTCAATAATTTTTGTGCACCAGCCTATTGCAAATTTGCTACCTGGTACCACTGGCTTGTTGGTGGTTGTTTATGCAGAGGAATTCCGATGCCTAATTATTTTTTCTAGTTCTCAATTTTGTCTTGCTGAATCCTTGCATAGGGTGTTTTCACCAACGCCTTTCCTGCATTGTCTATCCTGTTTGGCCATTAAGGGGGTTTATAAGGATCCATATGCTGTCATATTAATAAGTAATAACATACTGAATTATATTGCAGAAATTCCGGCTTATTGACACTGCTGGAATCCGAAGAAAATCAGCTGTTGCATCCTCTGGGAGCACCACTGAAGCTTTATCGGTCAATCGAGCCATACGTGCTATTCGACGTAGTGATGTTGTAGCTCTTGTGATTGAAGCAATGGCCTGTATAACAGAACAGGTGAAATTTCCTTTGAGTATGTCCATTGCAATTAAGTTGATAATATTTTTCTTTATTTTAGTTGTAAACTCATCCTTTATTGTTTCATTTTACATTGAAGGCCAGGCTGTTTCCAGTCATGAACTTCAGATTTTTGTTTCTTGAGGGTTTTGATAGAAATTTGTTTTTCACATTTCTGTTTCATTACCGTTCTAGGTCTTTATTATTCAAACTCTTCAATATGGTCTGCATATACGTAGCAATGGATAGGCTTATGCTAGGAGATGGTGCTATGATTATGTTGTTGTATGAACTATCTTGGGAATTGGGATAATGGAGGGATTTTCTCATTTCCTAGAACTTGATGAAGCTGTATGGACTTGAAAAGGGGTAGGAACTTACATAACATCTCGGTTCCGCCTTTGGGCAATGGGTTATATGTCATTCTGACTGGAGATGCGCAGAGTAATTATGTTACAAATAGGCCCACTTTAAGTTTTAAGATTGTAACCTATTACCCTTTTTTCCTTATGGTGAGGTTCAGGAATCTAGTTATTAGCTAGATCCCTTGATATGCTTCTCATATTTTGCTTGCTTGTTTGTCGGTTCAGTGTCTAAATTCTACTTGGCCATTCGGGAACCTTGTTTCCAAATACAATTATCCTAACTTTTTTCAGTTCCAAGGGAAAAATGGAACTCCTCAGGGTATGGAATATAACTCTACTTCGGTATCCCTTCACGATTGTTATGTCAAAGGGGTGATTACTTTTGGGATTTTCAGATGTCTGTCTTTATAATATCAACAGGATCGGCTGGCATATATCATTTGCATTCTATCGTATGCCTGTCCATTCATTTAGGCTGTAGAAAATTATGCATATTGTTCTTGCTGGTCTCTCTTACAGCTTTTTAATTATAATTTTATTTTTTTGTTAATGGACGTGATGTTTTTTTGTTTCCCAGGACTATAAGATTGCAGAACGTATTGAAGTGGAAGGGAAGGGCTGTTTGATTGTTGTGAACAAATGGGACACAATACCTAATAAGAACCAGGAAACGGCAACTGTGTATGAGCAAGATGTTAGACAGAAGATTCGCAATCTTCATTGGGCACCCATTGTTTATGCAGCTGCGATATCTGGTCAAAGTATTGACAAGTATGAACTATCCCTCTGGTTTCTTTCATTATATTAGATCTCTTAAAAACTTCAATACATCAACTTACTTTGGATGGAATCTATCTAATTCTTTTTGTAAATCTTTAGCTGGTGGTATCATCGATGCAAGAGTGGTTAGGTTTTCTAGAGGCAAGATGGAAAAATTGGTTAGACACATTGCTTATCATGTGTTGAATAATTCGTGATAAAACGGAATGATTTGTATCACTGTATATCTGATCCTCCACATGCCATACATGGGGGCTGCTTGACAGGCAGTTTTTGTGGAGTGGTTTACTGAGGTGCAGAAGTTGGTGATATTATATGGCATATATGTAGTAAATTTCCGCTGTAGAACTTAATATTCATTTATCTAGTTTGCTTTCAATCTCGTTTTTTATGGTCAAGGGTGTAGTATATTTTAAGATAAATAACACTTTCCTTCATGCATCTAACTAGGGGACTCATTAGAGAATTCAGACTTCATAGCTGTTGTTTTTGCACAAAATCTAATTTAGCATTTATATCAATGTTATATAGGATTATGGTTGCTGCCAGTGTAGTAGAAAAAGAAAGGTCAAGAAGGCTAAGTACGGCCACATTGAATCAAGTTATCCGAGAGGCTGTGGCATTTAAAGCTCCACCAAGGACCCGGGGAGGGAAGAGGGGGCGCGTTTATTATTGCACACAGGTATTCTTTTGTTGTAATTTTTGATGAAAGGGAGTATTACTTTGTTTATCTCCAAATTCTATACGTGACTTTTATTCTGGATGAAGTGGGGTATTTTCTATATTTCTTTTGGCAAAGCATTATATTGGTTAGTGAATGATATTTGTTCCTTCAGTTCAAGTTCAAGTTCAAATTCAGTACTGGACCTTTAGGTTTCAAGCCTATTTGTTTTCCTGTATAACTACTTGGAAGTTCCCTCAGTTTCACCTTTTATCACAGGCTGCTATCCGCCCCCCCACGTTTGTTTTCTTTGTCAATGATGCAAAGCTTTTCCCTGAGACATATCGTCGTTACATGGAGAAGCAATTGCGTTCAGATGCTGGATTTGCTGGTACACCAATTAGACTTCTATGGCGTAGCAGAAGGAAATCCAGTAAAGATGCAGGTTATTGTTTTATGTCATTTGTTGATGATATGCAAAGTTGAGCTAATTCATTATAAATTAATTTACTGCTGCACTCTGCTGATAACAAATGCTTTAACTTTTGACAGGAAGCCCAACATCAAAGTCACGGGCAAATTTCCCGAGAAATCAAAGAAAAGAAGCTGTAACTGTGTAATATTCATCATGAAACAAGCTGTTGGAACCCCTTTTGAAACTATCAGCACTGGTAAGAACTGTGTTGTTCTCAAGATTGGTGGTCCAGCTGAGGATCTAAGAGACTAGTAACTAGCAACTCTTGGAAGTGCTTTGAGTCAAGTTTCTCACTTGCACAGCTTTATGTAGTTGATTATCATTTCACTTATTTCTGGTTGTGAAGCTTCACCTGTTATCTAACATCTGCTGAGATTGTTGTTGCATCTCATGATTAATTTGATGGGAATTGTGATGTGGGGAAGTGTACAAATGGTAATGCAGTATAATATGCATTGTTGCTTTTGTCTGTAATTCTGTATCATTTCATGTATAGCAAAGCAGATGTCTGCGGAGATTATAGTTTTTACTCAGCCACAAGGCTTAAGATAGGATTTAAATGAGCAGATTGGGGTTTAGTGTATCAGTTACTAATTTTAAGCTGAAACAAGATTTTGAGTTCTATACTGATCTAAATTACTCTGTTTTCATCTTCTAGAAAAATCTAACTCTGTTTTTGACATTAACAGGTATCTAAACATCTGATGGATATTTGCTCATCTGTAGGCTGCAGCAGTCTGAAACTTTTTTGGTAAGATGTATTTACTTTACTCCTCAACTTTCATCAATCCAAATGACCCAAAAGGAATTATAACATGGCTACTAATAAGAAACAAAGGAATGAATTCTTGGTTTACTTAAGGTAAATACAATACTTTCTGAAATTACAACAAATCAGTAAACCCACCACCAAAGTAGGGTAAGTAATACAATTACAAAAGGAGGAAGAGGAGGAAATCTCAAGGAACAATCTTATAAGCTTTCATCTTATCAACCCAAGAGATGAGAGAGTTCTTTGTGTTCCTAAACCCCAAAAATCCATGCTCCTTGCTCTTGTTCATAGTATCCAATGGATATTCGACAACTAAAAGCGCATCCACAACCCACCAATTCCCAACTTCCTCCAACTTTGTAGAATAAAAAGTATTCACCCTCACAATCTCCTCCCACATCCCTTCCCTCTCATCCTATCCCCAAGACTAGCCCCTCCTCCCTCGTCAAACTCCACAACCTCCATCTCAAATTGCTCCCCCAACACCTTCCATTGTTGCTTCCAGTTGAAAACATCTCCATTGCTACAATTAAAAGCCTTGTTCTTCGCATAAGGATCCACGGCCGCCTATATCTGCTGTTCCGCAATCAAGTCCGCATCAGACGCTTGAGAGTAGCACTCCCAGGTTGTTTTTGATCCTGGGAATTGCAGTGGCACCCCTTCATGCATGCATATAGCAGCATAAATAGACAATGTACCTATTAAATTCACCAAACAATAGGGTGAAAACCCATATATAGGCCCTGGTCGATGGACTGACCATGTAAATCCTTCATCCTTCTTAGCAACTCCCTCTAATAATACATGTTCAAGATGGTAATAAAAATTAGGTACATCCAACCTAGGCATGTCTTCTGTAAGGAGGATCATGAGGTTTTATGATCTTACCTCAAAGCTCAAGAGGCCCTATATAATGCTTCAAACCTGTCTGTTAACATAAATGTTTAAGTTTGGGTGCATGTGGCACAATTTTGCGATTTAGCTGATACATCAGATGTGTCATCAAGTTTTTTCTGCAAATAATGGTTTCAATTATCAACAAAAGTTAATTAACCAGTTAGTTATTCATTAACTGCACAACAACTGATGAAATGAGTAACTAAAATGGTGTGTGTGCGTGAGAGAGAGAGAGAGAGAGATTAGTCTTACCTTAGCTGCACCAATTGCACCTGAGCACCACTAACTCATAGTTTTGAATTTGTATTGGAAGAAAGAAAGATGTAAAGGAAGTTGATTGTTTGATTGATAAAGGGAAGAGGAAGAAGGCCAGTTGGTTTGAGAATGTGAGTAATTTGTTAATTTTGTTTTGGTCTTTGGGAAGTTATCTATTGTGAATTAGTGATTGCATTATCCTATTTGTCTGTCGTCTTATTCTCTAGTTTAGTGAATACATGTGCAAAAAAAATTTTGGGTTTTTGTACACGGTACCCTTCAGGTATTCGCTTTTCCATATTGTGCCCCTTCAACACAAAACTTCTCCATGCTGCCCTTTAGTTCAGTAAGTTTCTCCATAGCGCCCCTGCCGTTAACAACCGCTAATTTTAGCCTTATCTTTGAAGCCCCAATCCTTTTCTCTCCTCAACTTCTTCCTCCAACGCTCCTCTCTCTCCCCATCACCTCATCCCTTCACCTCCGCTCATTTCACCTCATTTATGACCCTCCACCTGCTATCCTGTAACCACCCAGCCCCACCCTAGCGACAAAACACCCCTCTCACTCTCACGAGACTCCATCACAGCCACCCAAAATCCACCCCAATAACAAACCCCAAGCCACCCAAAAAACTTACCACTTATCCGAAACAAAAACTACATCTAAAATGCTTCGAGATTTCCAACAAAAATGGTGCATTGTCGGTTTTTAATTTTTCGTGGGTGATATGGTAGTTTTCGAGATGGGTTATTTTTATGAGTAAATGAGGTGATTTTAGCGTGAAAGAGGTGGTTGACTGGTTGCGTTGCAAGTGGGTGAGAGTGGTGGCGTCTTTTTGGGTGGTTTTGATGGCAGGTAGCTTAGGTGGTTGGGGTTCTATGGCTGCGTGAGTGTCTTGGATGGTTGGGGTTTTGCAGTAGTGTGGGTGTGGGTATCTGTGGTGGTGATAAAGGTGGGTGTTAGGGAGTTAACAAAACGTCACTATTGGAAAGTTATAAGGGCACTATCTATTCACTAATTAACCTTTAGGGGCATCATGGAGAGGTTTTGGTTTGGCGGAGGGTTACAACATAAAAAAGCTGATAATTCAAGGGCACAACGCAGAAAAATCCTTATTTTCTTGTTAGGAAAATAGAATCCTACCTTTTATTTGTTTCAAAATAATAATCCCACTCTTATACATGATCTGCAATTAGTGCTCCTTGACCTGATAGTGATTGGTGACTTAGGTTAATATGACATGACAATTTTTTGGGCAATTTAGATGACATGGCAATTTTTGATTGGTGAGCTCATTTTCCCCTCCATTTCTAGATAATTCAGTTTTTTAATCAAGGATTACTTTTGCTATACAATCAACTAATTCAGTAATCACATATCTATTCAATTACTTTTGCTGAGCTTAACCAAAGTTTTTGTTATATTGTTTCTCACCTTCTACAATAAACTAACCCTGTTTATGAAATTAAAGGTATCAAATGGAATTATGGATATTGCTCATATGTTGGCAGCACTAATTGAAATAATTTCGCTATGATGCAATTGCACCTCATTTTCAACAATACAAGTGATCCAACAGGAAAACCATGGTTATAATTTATAAATAACCTACCATGAGTCATTGAGTCCCATCTTATTGAAATTACAAGAAATCATTACCAAAATAATAAAGATAAATAACTCAATTACAAGGGAGGTAGGGAGAACATACATATAGCTTGCAAATTCTCATGGAACAATCTTATATGCTTTCATCTTATCAACCCAAGAAATGAGAGCATTCTTGGTGTTCCTAAACCCCAAAAATCCATGCTCTTTGCTCTTGTTCATAGTATCCAATGGACATTCAATAGCGAAAATCGCATCCACAATCCACCAAGTACCCACTTCCTCCAACTTTGTAGGCACCAAATTATTCACCCTCACAATCTCCTCCCACACTGCTTCCTTCCCCCTCATCCTCTCCTCAAGACTAGCCCATCCTCCCTCATCAAACTCCGCAACCTCCATCTCAAACTGCTCCGCCAACACCTTCCACAGCTGCTTCCACTTAAAAACATCTCCATTGCTACAATTAAACGCCTCATTCTTCGCATAAGGATCCACAGCTGCCCATATCTGGTGCTCGGCAATCAAATCCGCATCAGACGCTTGAGAGTAGCACTCCCAAGCGGTTTTTGATCCAGGAAATTGAAGTGGCACCCCCTCATGCTTGCAAATAGCAGCATAAACACATAACGTACCCAAAAGATTCATCATACTATAGGGAGAAAACCCAAATATAGCTCCAGGTCGATGGACCGACCACGTTAACGTCTCATCCTTCTTAGCAACTTCCTCATACAAAATATCTTCAAGATCATAATAAAAATTAGGCACATCCAGCCTAGGCATGTCCTCAGTGAAGGGAGGATCAAGCGGTTTCGCAATCTTACCCCAACAATCAAAAGGCCCATAGTAGTGCTTCAAACCTGTCTGTAAACATATATGCTTAAGGTTAGGCGCATTTGGCACAACTGCATTCAACACATTTCGAAACATCCTGCTATTTATCTCACAATTCTCGGCTTCCGTTACACGGTTAGCCCAACACACGTAGAAGATGTTGGTAACATCCGTTAGAGGCGAAAGTTTCGAAACGGCATCGTTTTCGTCAGAGATGTCGCACTGGATATACTCAATGGGGTGATCCGAATTCCATACGGGCCGTGGACGGCGGGCCAGCCCGTAAACCTTCCATGGGCCACCAGGGGTGTCGGAAAGAGGGAGGATCTCAGCTAAGCTGTTGCCTACGATGCCTGTGACTCCAACAATTAAAGCCACGCTTTGGTAATTTTGTGATTTGGCTGATACATCATATGTGTCATCAAGTTTTTTCTGCAAATTTCATTTTAATCAAAAGTTGATTAATTAACTAAGTACCCTGATAATTACTTCGTTAATTACAAATCAATGGATAAAATGAGTAATTAAAGAGATGATATAGATTAGGAATACCTTAGCAGCACCGATTGCGCCAGACCACCACCAACTCATAGCTTCGTTGGTGTTGAGAGATGATTGATTGGTTTTTGATTGATGAGATGATAAGAAACAAGGAAAGTGGGTGTGGCAACGTGTGTTAGCGAGTCACGAATTGGTGATGAATCTGATGATGGAAGTTGGTAATTCGGATCAGGACTAGGATCTATCTGTGGGACTCCCTAATTTGTTCCACGATACTTTCGCTATTAAAGTTCGACCCTTGTACACATCTATTACTTTTTTTTTTATTTCATGATTTTTTAAAATGAGGAAAAAAATTTAATCCAGAGTGAGTTATCTTTCTTAGAAATGGGGATGAGGACGGAAAACGGCAAAATTAAAATTTCTAAATACGAGGACGGCAAGGAATCGTCAATTAAAAAATAACACAAAAATTTAAAATACAATAGTCTTTAGTATTTTAACGTAACAATAACATAATAGTTAATTCATAAAACCTTAAAGTACAATATTATCTTAAAGTACAACATTATCATTAATCAATTCGTGGTCGTTGTAGGGGCCTCGGATTTTAGGGTCCCAAATTTTTTGGTACCTTTCCCAAACCGTCCATAGGTCAAGTTAGATCTAAAAAATTAGCTTAAGGAAAGGTGAAATGGACTTTTTTAGAAGTATTTTGCAAAAAAAAAAACAAGAGCGCAGGAATTTCAGTCGCGCTAGCGTGGTAGCGTGATAGAGTTTGTTACGCTGATTGTGCAGCGCTACAAAGTTTGTCATGCTGCAGGTGTAGCGTAGCAAACTTTGTGACAAACTTTGTGATGCTGTGACGTTAGCGTGACAAAGTCTATCGTGCTACGCTATTTTAGTGTTTTTTTGTTTTTTTAATTATCTTTTTTGAGTGAGATAATATCAACGAATACAGACGATGCTAGTAAGGAGTCACCAATGAGTTTTAGGAATCAAACTCATAAACAGTGTATTTAGATTGATTACGAATGGGACACGAATATGGGACGATAATCTAAATTGCACGAATAACCCTTTCGATCCCATGGGGATGACTCCAAGTTATGATCTTACGAACCAAAGGTTGGATTCGGGGGTGAAGGTACTAATATGGTAGAGTGCGTCATATTAGCCCGTAGGCGGCCATTACTAGTTTTCTCTCAATTATACACAAGTTATATAAAGAACCACAAAATAATAATTTACAACCTAACACAAAAT
>PYUH01000151.1:2275608-2293568 GCA_016808085.1 Suaeda aralocaspica
AATACTATTTTATGGTGATGAAATCATATTAAAACTAATTAATAGTCAAATCGTTGTTAAGATTAATTCAAGGTTCCTAGCATGATACATTTGTCCAAAATTTATCTTAGTTTAATGTGATAAATTAATTCAAATTAAGTCCTTTAACACAAAACATTGTGAAAAATTGAAATAAATATGCGAATAAATAAAATACAACAATCAATACATAAAGTTTAATTTAAGACTCTCAGAAACTTACACTTCTCACTTGATTATTGTTTTCTTCGAGTATTAATTTGGACAAAGTTTCAAATTTAATTCGTATAATAAGAAATTAATCCACTTAATTAGAAATAAAATAAAAAAATATTTGATGGGGAGAAAGCTTAAGTGTAAAGAGAAAAGGAGAAAAAAGAGAGAGAAAGTAGGTTTTGGAGAATGGAGAGAATGTCGGTTTTGGAAGTTTGAGAATGGGTAGATAGAAAAAATCAAGGAATCCAGAGAATTGTTTTAGAGGAGAAAAAAAGGGTATTTATAAGAAAAATGTGTAGCGCGACAGGTTTTATCACTCTGGCCAGGTAGCGTTACACAAGCTGTCACGCTGCGCAGCTAGTGTTTGGCTTACTTGTCACGCTGCTGCGTCAGCGCGACTTGCTGAGCCGCGCTACGCTAAAACTCGTTTTTTTTAGATCAAAAATTGGGCTTATATAAAAAATCCAATAATATAAATGGGCTTTTTTTTAAATTATTTTGTAATTTAAGAAAAATAGTAAAATTAAGTCCAATAATCTAGGAAGTGGGTTTTTATTGTTCATCATGGAGTTTACCACGGGACGGGGAGCTAAATTAGGTGTCTTATGTCGTCATGGCTCCCTCAAATTCGACGTCGTTCGTTCAAACTTCATTAGAATTCATCTAAGTCGTCCTGTGCCTGGAACTTTTTATTGATGATTTGATGGATGTCGAGTGAAGAGAAAAGCAAATAATGATGTTGAGGGAAGAAGGTAGTACTAAAACTAATAAATGTTGAGTGAAAATTAGGAGGATTGAAAGAGACTAAAGGAGTAAAAAGTAAGTGAAGAAAAGGAAATGAAAGAGATGAAGAATTGAAGAGGATAGAGGAGTAAACTTAGTAAGGAGGTCAGTGAAGGAGTTTGTCAAAACAATAAACCCTAGAGACTTTGGTTTGAATGGTTTTGAGTGGTATTTAATGATGTTGGGCTTGGGCTCTTGGTGCATTGAACTTTTGTCTTAAAAGGCTGGGACTTCTTTTTGTATCTAAGCCGACCTCGAAAGTCCCCAAAGTAGGACACCCGTCCTCGCCCCATGGACCTCGGGACGTTTTTCAGGGTTCCGCACTGTCTCCGTTCCCGAACGACTCCAGTACGGATTCGCCAAGTTCCCAAAGGTACTCGTGCTTCATAGCTTCTTACTATTATTCAATTGCACCATTAGGATGAGGTCCAAAGACATTATCGAGTGTCCAAATATTCAAAATAGGTATAGGTATAGTTGTATAGGTAGAGGTTAGAGAACTTAGAGGTGATCATGGTTGTGTTGAGCCAGGTTTGAGTCGGGGTCTAAGTGAGGAATTAATCTCATTAGCGGGTCAAGTTTGGTTAGGCTAAGTTTGGGCCTAAAACTTGTGACCAAAACTTGCGAAACTTTGGGTGGGTTTGGAAGCTTTTCCGGCGGTATAAAAAGATAAATAAAAAACCTTAACATTCATTGCTACAGCTCGTACAAATGGGTTAGGAAAAAGACTAGGTTGGGTCGGGCCATGCTCGAATTATGGGTTGGACATACTTTTTAGCTTAGTATTAGTTACAGGTTTCGATGAGCTTGTATTTGTATTGTTTATCATTTCCACAACTAGTTTAACATGAAATTCCTATGATCAAAATATGGCCTCAAGGAGCTTTTATAGGTCCAAAAGGCTATGGACGATTTCGGAGAGGATAGAGTGAAACAACTAGTGTGACCTTTTTTCGAAATCTCTTTTTAGGAAACATAAACAGTTTATAGGCGGAAATCAACACTTGGGGTCCCGTGTTCACTAGAAGAGGGTTGTCATGGGTCATAATAACAATTAAAAACAGGGTGAAAACTAGATGGAGCCAGGCAGTTCCCTCGAATTCGAACACAAGGTTATTATCTATAGTTTTTACAAAAGTTTAAGTCATTTCTTATGATATGATTTGATTTGATTTTCTTTTACTCCGTTAAGTACTTGAGTGCTTAATGCTTAATAAGTAGATATGAAGATAGGCCATTATATTTTAATTCACATGTACGTAGTATAATGTTGAGATTAAGGGTGACCGAGAAATAGTTTAGTGGTTTAGCTTATCTTCTAATTTTTAAGGATCTTTTTGGCTCAAAAATCACGAGGTTAATTTACATTTCATCATAGTCGAGTTTGGGTGGGTAAGATTTCTCTATAGTTAAATTTTTACAAAATTTTTTTATTTTTACAGGAAGCACACGGAACAAAGGCACGGGTGAGTTTTCTTAAGTTCCAAAGAAAGATGTTTATAATGGTGTAATTTTCTTCATTAAACAATCGCCACCAATAAGAGCTTGTTTGTTACTTAGTGGTCCAGCTAAGGATGTCTCCAAGCAACTCTTAGGAAGTGCTTGAGTTAAGTTTTTCATTTGTAAGGTTTCGTCATTTCCCTTTCAATGGTTATGAGTAGTGCTCATGATTATTGGACAGTTTTGGGGGGTATATGTTGTGGGGAATGAAGAAGGGTATTGATAATGATGGAGCATTGTAGCAGTGTTTCTGTCTGCAGTTTTTTTATATCTAGCCTCATTATAATTCTTAATTGTCGTAAGGCTGACGGTAGGATTTAATGAGCGCAAAAATGGCTTTAAACAAGGCCATGTACTATAATCACTTAGATATTTATACTATTACTTTTGTGAGCTGAAACCCTATCTTGTGTTTTATACTCTGTTAAAGGAATGAAGGAAAAAAAAAACAAAGACAAACCACTACCTGCTAATTCTAATCGATCTGTGTCTAAGATTGACAGGTTTGATGGACACTTCTCGTCGTTTAATGAGGGTTTGTGATGATATGGTATTGCAATTTACAACTCTTTTTTTTATCAATTCAGTGAACCAAATTGAAAAATACAAGAAACTCATTTCACCTTGGGGAGTCACAAGGTTAGAAAAAAACAACTACATTTGAGGAATAATATTGTTGCTTTCATTGTATCAACTTAGCTCGTGAACTATTTTTGCTTACTCTGAACTATTTTTACTGAACTAAACTGACTTATTAATTTGTTAATCTGACTAATTTTGATGAACTGAACTTATTTTGTCGATAAAAACGAAGAGAACAAGGTCTAATAATGCGAAAATTCTGGTGTTAAACCCCAAGAATCCTTGTTCCTACTCTCTTGCTCATAGTTTCCATTGGACTTTCAGGAAAACAACGTACACTATCATTATCCCACTTCTTACAGTCAACAAATTTGTGGGCACTATTCCCATACTATGTTCTTTCTTAATTCAATGCAACTGCATTGTCAAACTATTTAAAATTACACAACAGAAATAGGTTTCAATGATTATCTTTATCTTTTAATCTTGCATAGTTCAGATTATTTTAAAAATTAACAAGCCCACAAAGAGTTTGTTTTAAGGTTTTAAAACTAATAAACAGACCGAGGGAAGTAAAATGTAAAACTTAGAGTGGAAAATCATTGTCAGCCATATGAAAATTCCCCCCAAAATTAGGAGGAAAATATATTTCATCACACTTGCAAGGAAATCATTTTCCTCATCATTGAAGAATAATTTTTCATTCAACCAAACAATGAAAAATGTTAAAATGAAAATCATTTTGCAGTAATCAAACAACGGAAATTTTCAGAAAAGTGAGTTTTACAATGTGTAAAAATTTTTATGAAAAACTATTTACATTCGGAAATGTTTACGCTCTTCCAATAGACCCTTAGTTTTTATGCAAAGGATGGAAATAATGGGAGATTGTCAATAGGTATTGACTTCTAAGTTTTATAGACAATTCTCATACTTCATGTTCCTCTGGCTTCTGTGCAACTCTAGCAATGTTGTGCACTGCCGCATAATACGGCTTGTTAATAAAGAATTCATGATCTATTAAAATGTGCTATTTATTATTATTATTTCAATTTTACTATTTTGTTGAATCAATGAGTACTTATTAGTGTAGGCACTGGTGGGCACTAAACATCAACCTTCACTTATTGTCCTTTATTATATACATTCAATTTAATGGGGACTTATGTCAATTTACAACAGTATGTGACTTTTATTGTTCGAGAATGAATATTGTATACACTCGGTGTACAATAAAACTATTGTACAACGATCATAAGTGGATAAATTTTGGTAATCGGAATAAATATTTTGAACTTAAAACTCATTGAAACTTAATGATATCTTGAACGAATAATTTTATATATGGTATAATAAGCTATATTATTCATTAAATTTAGGTTTTAGCATTAGAATGTTAAGAAAACGCAGGGTAATTTAAGCTGATTTTTAAGGTAATTAGACCTCTAAAGAGCGTAACTTGAACTCAACAAAGTAGAATTAAGCTGATTTTATAGTAACTGGAACACAAAAAAATGTAACTTCAACCGTTGTACTATATTACTGACACCGGGTGTATGTAAAACTTTGTCGTGTTTCGATATTGTTGGTTGGCCTTCAAGTACGAGTATGCGTGTCGATGCTGGCATGAGAGATTGGGAGGGCGGTCGGAGGGATACTGACAACGGACTAGTGCTAGTTTTACACACAAGTCTAAACATGGTGTCCCTTTCAGTTTGTTGGGTATTAATCTAGATTTAAATGCTAGGAGTATATAATTGCAAATGATTTTGGTCAATTTGCAATAGTTGTAACTGTCAAAAATTGGAGCATGATTGTTAAAACACTACTACTACTACTAGTCATTATAGATGGGTTTTTTTGAAGTTATCTTCTTCTTTTCTCACCTTTTTGGAGCCATGGATTTTTTAATTTATTTGCTTTGTTAGGGCTTGAATAACTTCTCGGCTATAGCGAGAGATCGTTTCTACCTTAAAGAAAGGGTTGTTCCATTCTCCTTGTAAGAGATTGTTAGGGTGTTTTTGGTTTTTATGAATGTCCGTAGGTTGGTTCTTGATGAAGAATAAGCGGGGTCGAAAGATTTCGGATCGACAATTATATACAATGTTTTTGATTCCATTCTATCTACTAAACAGCTACAACATATCAAAGAATCTCCTCCTAAAGACGTATGAAAACACCGATGTGGAAATGGTATTATAGGATGTAGATCTCTTACAAATCGATCGTAGTTTTGCAGACTTTGAATTTATTTTCTATTATTATTATTATTATTATGTATTTGTTACTCCCTCGTTCCTTTTTGTTTGATATGTTTGGAATCTTGACACTATTCATAAGTGGGATCTTTTACAGTACTTTCATATGATAAACATTATATAGTCATGTGGGGTTTGGTTGATCCGTTTTAATACGTACGTTATAATTAATAGTTTTTTTCTTTGTCAAAAAACTACTACAACTTACCTGTTTTTGTACACAAACTATCGATTTTATATATATTTTACACAATTACCACAAGTTTCCATTTTGTTTGGTTACCACTAACATCTAACGTTACATCAAAAAAAAAGTCCGTTAGTGCTCCTCAAATTTTACCTTTCTCCAACAATTTTAAATAAAATTCGTTTATGCCCTTAGTTTAAAGATAAAGATCAAGTCCTTCAACCTCTTTCTCACTCTTAATTTAGTTGTGCCTCACCTTCATTCAATGCAGCAAATCCAATTTGAAAAAATCTAGCAAATCATATCCAAGAATAGATTAAGCAACTAGGTAGCCATGAAAATCGAGCAATAATTTGAAGAACAAAGAACAAATTGAACACACCCCAACCAAGGTTTGCAATGAAAAATTAAAAAAAATCAAAAATCCAAAAACTAGTAACATCGAACCAAAACCCAGTAAATTTGAACATCAAAACATATTTCGAACCAAAACCCCGAGAAACACCAAAATCACCCTTTCAAATCAATGGTTGGTTGAAGGAATTGTGTCCATCGTCAGTGTGCAATTCTAAATATAATATGGATCACATTATGGAGATAATTAGTATTTAATAGGTGTCATTATATCGTTGCTAGCAGTACTAATGACCTTGGAATTGAAAGTCAAATCGAAGACTATTGATGGATCTATAATGGTCACACAAAGTAAGAGGGGAATTAATAGCCATAAGTAAAGAGGGGACATTGTTGAGCCAACCTAATTAATATATTATGTTATAAATAATTGGTTTAGAGAATTGATCAGTGTGTGAAAACTAGAAACTGAAAAGTCAATAACATTCTCTCTCCCCTATTTTGTGCCGAGTTTTCCAATAAAGAGAAAATTATTTTGCTTCTCGTCCAACTAGCTTGGTGGAAAATCCATCTATGCCCGTGGACTGAATACAGGAGCAACGTTTGAGGCTCTTACCTCTTGTGTTAGCAATACCATTTTTGGGAATTCTGCATTCAAAGGTATAATCTAAACTATATGTGATCCTTTAATTGTTATGCATGTAGATCTATTTAGATGTAAGAATATGAATTTGAAATTTCCGCTAAGTGCCTTAAATTCCTAAATTTGGGGGCTTTAGATTTTTCAACCCAAATTTCTGGTTTATGATGAGTTTATATTATCTAATTGAATGAATCAATCTTCTTTCATGTAGAGTAATGTCTTGTTGATATACGTTTTATATTATTTCAATTAATTTTGTTTGGGAAGCTTGCGTTATGTTGTTGAACATTGAATATCTTTGATTCTTAAATGTATGAAATTATTTGCTCGTTATTAGTTGATGTTTTTGACATCTGATATAAATAGTTTCGTGTTTATTTTAGTCGCAGACGAGGTGGGGGGTGGAAGTAGGAGGGAAGAAGATGGAGAAAGAGTAGGAGGAGGTGACGGCAGAGGAGTGTTGATGTTGACAGTGACGGGGTTTATTGTTAATTGGATAATGGACTGATCATTAATTAATGGGGGTTTTGTGCGTTTGATTGATTCATGAAAGAAGGCAATAAGAAGAAAGGTTAATGGGGGTATTATTGTATTTTATCAACAATTAATGGATGCAAGATTGCAAGGTTTAGATGGGACCCACTAATGGAAATGTTGGATGGAAAATGTTAGTAGGTGGTGGTATCCAACAAAATGAAAACATTTAGATGTTATGTAATTTTTTATTAAACTTAGATAGTTGTTTACAAAACACGAAGTAACTTGAAGTAGTGCTAACAAAAAAAAACTTATAAATATCCATTTATTGCAATTTTATATATTATACAACAAAACATATTAAGTCCAGATAGAATTAAACACATATATAGTCAAAACATATCAAATAAAAGAAAAGGGGGGAAATAGTTTTGATCTTTGATGTAGATGTCTTTAACTATTTTCATTTATAATGAATTTTTTATTTTATTTTATTTAAAAGTGCAGGGAGCCAACAGGATAAATATGAGAATGATATAATGAGAGAATCTCATTCTCGTGCTTTCTAAAATTAGGAGAAAAGTTCTATCAAAAAATGGGTATATTGTAAGGTTTTTAGGGGTATATAACAAGTATTTAAATGTGGAATAAAAGAGTGAAAATATCCCAATATTTTTTAGTTATGTTTCTAACAAATATTAACTAACAATTCCCCATATTGTATGTTTGAGTGATTATTAGAAATTAATATCGGTTTTTGACAGGTCATTAGGGTCGATGTGTTCAAGAAAATCTCATTATTTTCAAGTGTACTAGGGGTGAGCCATGAGGACACCTATTAAAAAATTTTCTACCACATCATAATACTAATTATTTTTCAAGTACAACTTTTCTAAACATTAAACGTCTTAACCAGCCTGGCTTCAGTGCTCTAGAGAAATTTACTACTCCCAACGTTTTAATGTTTCATTCATAATTACATTACGAAGTGGTATTAATTTTTAAATCATAGCGTTATTTTTTTCTTTTGCCTTGATACCTTCAATGTTCATATATGCTTAATGCATGGAGAGGAGCGATAACTCAATTAGTTGGAACTTCTCTTCCGCTCTAGTAAGGTTTGAGATTGAATCACTCGCTTTGTGTGACTTAAATACAATGTCAAACATGCCCTTAGTAGTTCAAGCCGAACAATTCTCATAATATCACTTCCGTAATGTAATTTGTTGATTCTTTATTGCTTCATTTATGGTTGTTAGACAGTAATTTTAGTCAATTTATTATAGTACTCTGTATATAATTTTTTTGTTAGGGAACTAAAAGGGAGAGATGAGAGTTGATTCTAAGATCTTATTGGAACCCTGAGAAAAGCATTAATTAACTGATTATTACTGAGTTAACTACCACTCTTGTTTTAGTCAATTTATCATACTATTAAAAGTATAGTACAACCCTAACCATTTTATGCCACGTGTCAACCTCTCAACTAAGATTTTCCCTCCCAAAAGCTATTTCTAAAATTAGCATATTGTCATCTCAATTTATTTTAATTTTTTTAGGATATAATTTCTATTTTTTAGCTTTTCAAGTAAGATTTTCTTTTACAAATCTAATAAATTTATAACAATGTCATTTTTTTTTTTAATGATGACATTTTGACTAAAATAATTTATACGTATCTAATAATTTGTATTTCATATAACAAATGAGGTTTTTATCTACATTGTAATTTTTATATTTGAAAACGAATGGTGTACTTACCATTTTATTGTTGCATAATTGTAATTAATTTTTAGATACAACAGACAAGAAGGGCACATTTAGTAAACAAGCTTAATGCTTTTATAAATACATTAAAAAATTCCCAGTAAACATTAATTCATATTTTTATACTAATATTTTTAACACAAGTATTTACATATCTGTAAATAAGTGAATTAATTTTTATAAATATTACAAATTTTAGTACAAAACTCGTGCGTTGCAAGTACTAATCTAGTATCTTTATATGATAGCAGGTAATTTTAATTTACCTTAATTAATTAGAGTAGTTGGATGACCTTAATTAAAATTGAGTAAAAAAGACTGAAATTAAATTGTTATCAAAAACTAATGACATTCAAAAATAGGTGCTATATGAATAAGTTTGTTAACGATTCGCCTACCAGCCTACCTTTTAATTCTAACTCCATTTCAATTAAGCCTTGTTCTTTTGGATTTTAAATTTTGGCATTCATTCCAGTTCAGTCTATTTCATTCAGTTCAGCTCATTTCCATTATAATTACTAATTCATTTCAGACTCATTCAGTTCAATTCAGTTTAGTTCGTTCTATTTCAGTCCAAAAGACAAGGCCTGTTACTTCAAGTGAAAATAGCTGAACTGAATTGAATTGAACTGGTTGGAGCTAAACTAAATGAACCGAAAGTTTATTAAGGTTTTAAAAGAAGAGCAGAGCGAGAACTGAACTAAACCAAATAATTAGAACTAAAATGACTGAAATGATTTAAATTAAAGTAGACAGACCCTTAATTTTAAATACTCTTACATTACATCGTCTTGAAGTCCTGTAATTGGTAATGAGACCCGATACAAGAGCATCATTGACCATTTGAACATGATAATGATAAGTTAAAGTAAAATAGCGGAATTATTGCAAATTTGCAACAAGTCACAACCGATAGGCTTTCATCAATCATCAATCGGACAAAACTTAGGAAGCGGTAGTGCTGCTGGTAGACACTGTAGATTACAAATTTACAATAAATACGATAATTATAATTAGTCTGTTACCTGATGTTATTAGCGTGGGACAAAGGACATGATATAATTGGTTCATGGTGCACCGGCGTGTACTTTAATTTTATGTGAAATATTTTGAACTATATTTAGTGGTTTATTAGGAGTGAAACTTGAACCTAATTGCAATTATGTTGAATTTGAGGTTTGATCGGAAGGAATGTCTAATCTAGGCTATCTTGTATCATATTGTCCATTTAAATCTCTGTCAAGTTCCAATTTTGAATTGTTTTGTTACTTGCTATTTTAAAACATTGCTCATATATTCTCCGTACTTTGTATAATCAAAATATTGCATAAAACTTTCAATGCGCATTTTTTAATTAGGTAAACAAAAGTTATACAATCTTATTTAAAAAAAAAAAAAACATATTAACTTGAATTATAATGGACAAGTCAACATAACTAGGTACGAGTACATGAAATTTTGAATAATAAACTACGGTGAGTGAAATCGATTATCCGATCCATGTAAAAAAAAAGTCACCTTTATTGGTATGTGCTAAAACCGATAGCAATTAATTGTATTAGATAAGGTATATGTGTTCGTCATGTATTCATGTGTAATGTTATATTGGACGTGAAATATACGACATGTACATAACATATGCACGTTAATGTTTTTTAAAATTCTAAAAGTTACTATACGACTTATTAATACCCAACATTTTTTTTTATATATATAATTTGTTGTTTTTGTTGAGAAAACTAACTCCATCAATTTGAAATGATTCTTTGCTAAAATTAATGACAAATGAAGAAATGTCATCGTTTGGTTAGCTCCAAATAGGGCAACTTGAGAAATAAATAAATGGTGGGGGCAACAAACAAATAAAATTATAGTATCATCAATTCATCATTTCTCCATGCTAGTGAAGTTGAATAATGCACTAGTAGACTAACTAGTATTTATAGCCTTCTTTTTTTAAGCTAAATAAGGTATAAGGATCAAAAGATAATTATAAGAGTTTATAAGGATCCAAAAAGTAATAAAAAAAAATGGAGGATGAGAGGGTTAGTAAGAATTGAGAGAGTGTTTTAAAACGGACAAAAACAAGAGAAGCTATTGGAGGAAGGACAATGAATGTTGTACAAATTTGTGACTGAAAGAGATAGATGATATATAAAGCACTCAGCTTGATCTTGGCAACATCCTGTTGAATCTTTAGAGATGAGGTCAATTCTTCAACCTCTTCTCTATTATATTATTTAGTTTAATTCTGTTTTTTACTAGCTTAATTACATCATCAATCACATTTTATTATTATATTATTGTTGTTGTTGAATAATCTATTCTATAGACCTTATGTCCTTATATATATAGGGGAAAACAAAAATTCTATAGCGGAAAAAATATGTAATTTTTTTATATTTATGGAATATAAATAGAGAAGTTTATTATTTATATTATTATATATGTTATGCATATATAATTATCAAAAATGAATTTATATGAGTTTAAAGACACATGTATTAACTGATTTTAGTTTATCTAGTACCTTAATTTTTAAAGGCTAAGTGCATAATATGTGCTATACTGCTATGTTATTGTTTCACATGCATTCTTTTAATTTTATGCAAAAATATAATACATATATATAGATATGTGCTTGTGTTTAATGACCTTTCCCTAGCTTGAAATTTATTTAGCTATAAGTAATGATTAGGATCCCATCTTAGTTTTGTATTCGTTAATCTAATCACATTTCTTTTTGAGTTGACATCATTTTTGTTTAAAATTTTTTCTAACAACGTACACATATTAGAAAAAAAAAAAGTTAGCAAATTAAACATTGGAGTAGTATATGTTCTTTTTTTTTTTTTTGGTTTTCTAAGTCAATCATTTAACCCATATATTTCTATTAGGTGCAAAATTTTGTTATTTTTACGTTTTGTTAGATGCATGCAGAATGAAAGTGGTGGTAACCCAACAAATATTTTTGTTGTCATTTAATCCTAGGATTGTTTTATTGCTAATTTCTTTAACTATTGAAAGATGTTGTTTATTGTATTACAGAATATTGAGACATATCCTTTCTAGCATTAGAATTTCAGTAAAAAAAATTTGCATAATGATACATATGTAAACACCTCGGGGCATTAGATAAAGTACCTGTAAGTGGAAATATTTAATAAAATAAATATTAATACACAACTCTAGCATGAGATTTTGTCATTACGTATTGAAAAAAAAAATATGTATGTGTATATATATATATATATAATCCTTAATCATGCTTCGGGATACTTGCTGCAAAATCATTATTTTTTGTATAAAAAATTATAATTAGAGTATGTAAATCAATAGATAGATTTCGTCGGTAATGATATATAATAGGCTTAAACCAGGCCATCAGCCCTCATTGTCAGAGACATGTGATAAAGTCAATGTCATAGTCATTAGTTTCACACCTTTTAGTGAACGTAACTTCACAATTTTAACTCACCAATCTTAATTATCCAACTTTTTATTTTATTTATTATATTTTAAGGATAGTTATCGAACCTTAGAAATTAGATAATGCAAATTAATTAGACTTCTCATTTTTTTTTGTAAGGACTGATCACAGGAAACTTAATTGATCTGCAGGCTTATTGGTTATACACGTTGTTTGGCATTATAAACATGGAGTTTGCATGTCTCCATAAATTTGTGGCCCAAACGCCAAAATAGAGCCATTTTAACTGTTGGTTAAGTATCCTCACCTTACATCAAGAAGTATTTCAATAGTTGACTTAGTCTTAAATGCGGCCTGCCACATGGTAGGAAAATGGCACGGCAAACCTAATGACTATAAGAGCCTAAATGTCTTTAGCCCAGTTTTTTTTTTTTTTTTTTTTTTTTTTTTTTTTTCATTTTCCGTATTCATGTATCATGTGCTTAACCTTTCCCTTTTTTTTTTGTATTTTAAACAAAACCTTTCTCGAATTCTAATACCTCCTTTTCCTCAGCATTTCACTAGCCTTTTCATCTTCTCTTCATATCCACTATTTGAACCTTTTCTTCTTCTAATCTATAATTTCATATTTTTTTGCTTGGTTTTTGTTTGAATAATCTTGATTACTTTTATATTTTTATTTTTTTTAACTCAAAGTTATTTTTACGCCTTTTTGCGGGTAGAAATAAAAGTTATCTCTCGAATTTTTTCTTTCTCATTAATTTGTGTTTATTTTGTTTGAAGGGTTACTGAATTTTTCAAGGGTTACTAATCTTTGTGAATGCGTTAATTAACTTTTTTTAGGTTACTAATCTTTGTGATGGGGGTCACAGGTCACTTGACTTTTGGGATACTAATTTTTTGTTGAAGGGGTTACTTAACTTTTTCGGGGTTACTAATTTTGTTGAAAGAGTTACTTAATTTTTATGGGGGTTACTAATCTTCGTGAAGGGTACTAATTTTTTTGCGCGTTCCTTAATTTTTGGATGGAGGGGCTAGAAGGAATGGGAGCGCAGGAATTTCAGTCGCGCTAGCGTGGTAGCGTGATAGAGTTTGTTACGCTGATTGTGCAGCGCTACAAAGTTTGTCATGCTGCAGGTGTAGCGTAGCAAACTTTGTGACAAACTTTGTGATGCTGTGACGTTAGCGTGACAAAGTCTATCGTGCTACGCTATTTTAGTGTTTTTTTGTTTTTTTAATTATCTTTTTTGAGTGAGATAATATCAACGAATACAGACGATGCTAGTAAGGAGTTGCCAATGAGTTTTAGGAATCAAACTCATAAACAGTGTATTTAGATTGATTACGAATGGGACACGAATACGGGACGATAATCTAAATTGCACGAATAACCCTTTCGATCCCATGGGGATGACTCCAAGTTATGATCTTACGAACCAAAGGTTGGATTCGGGGGTGAAGGTACTAATATGGTGGAGTGCGTCATATTAGCCCGTAGGCGGCCATTACTAGTTTTCTCTCAATTATACACAAGTTATATAAAGAACCACAAAATAATAATTTACAACCTAACACAAAATACTATTATTATGGTGAAATCATATAAAACTAATTAATTTAGTCAAATCGTTGTTAAGATTAATTCAAGGTTCCTAGCATGATACAATTTGTCCAAAATTTATCTTAGTGATAATTGTGAAAAATTAATTGTGAAAAATTAATTCAAATTAAGTCCTTTAACAAAAACATTGTGAAAAATTGAAATAAATATGCGAATAAATAAATACAACAATCAATACATAAAGTTTAATTTAAGACTCTCAGAAACTTACACTTCTCACTTGATTATTGTTTCTTCGAGTATTAATTTGGACAAAGTTTCAAATTTAATTCGTAATAATAAGAAATTAATCCACTTAATTAGAAATAAAATAAAAAAATAATTTGATGGAGAAAAGCTTAAGTGTAAAGAGAAAAGGAGAAAAAAGAGAGAGAAAGTAGGTTTTGGAGAATGAGAGAATGTCGGTTTTGGAAGTTTGAGAATGGGTAGAAAAAATCAAGAGAGTCCAGAGAATCGTTTTAGAGAAGAAAAAAGGGTATTTATAAGAAAAATGTGTAGCGCGACAGGTTTTATCACTCTGGCCAGGTAGCGTTACACAAGCTGTCACGCTGCGCAGCTAGCGTTGGTTTACTTGTCACGCTGCTGCGTCAGCGCGACTTGCTGAGCCGCGCTACGCTAAAACTCGTTTTTTTTTTAGATCAAATATTGGGCTTATATAAAAATTCAATGATATAAATGGGCTTTTTTTTAAAATTATTTTGTAATTTAAGAAAAATAGTAAAATTAAGTCCAATAACATCAATTGTCCAATAATCTAGAGAAGTGGGTTTTATTGTTTATCATGGAGTCTTACCACGGGACCGGGGACTAAATTAGGTGTCTACAGTCGTCATGGTCTCCCTCAAATTCGACGTCGTTCGTTCAAACTTCACTTAGAATTCAATCTAAGTCGTCGTTGCCTGAGACTTTTTATTTGATGATTTGATGGATGTCGAGTGAAGAGAAAAGCAAATAATGAATGTTGAGGGAAGAAGTCAGTCTAAAACTAATAAATGTTGAGTGAAAAATTAGAGAGGATTGAAAGAGACTAAAGGAGTAAAAAAGTAAGTGAAGTAAAAGGAATGAAAGAGATGAAGAATTGAAGAGGACTAGAGGAGTAACTTAGTAAGGAGGTCAGTGAAGTAGTTTGTCAAACAATAAACCCTAGACTTTGGTTTTGAATGGTTTTGAGTGGTATTTTAATGATGTTGGGCCTTGGGCTCTTATGTGCATTTGGACTTTTGTCTTAAAAAGGCTGGGCACTTCTATTTTGTATCTAAGCCGACCTCGAAACGTCCCCGAAGTAGGACACCCGTCCTCGCCCCATGGACCTCGGGACGTTTTTCAGGCGTTCCCGCACTGTCTCCGTTCCCGAAATGACTCCAGTACGGATTCGCCAAGTTCCCAAAGGTACTCGTGCTTCATAGCTTCTTACTATTATTCAATTGCACCATTAGGATGAGTGTCCAAGACACTATCGAGTGTCCAAATATTCAAAATAGGTATAGGTATAGTTGTATAGGTTAGAGGTTAGAGACTTAGAGGTGATCATGAGCTGGGTTGAGCCAGGTTTGAGTCGGGTCATACGTGAGGAATTAATCTCATTTAGCGGGTCAGGTTTTGGTTAGGCTAAGTTTGGGCCTAAAACTTGTGACCAAAACTTGCGAAATTTGGGATGGGTTTGGCAGGCTTTTCCGGGTATAAAAAGTAACTAAAAAACCTTAATATTCATTGCTACAGCTCGTACAAAGTGGTTAGGAAAAAAGACTAGGTTGGGTCGGGCCATGCTCGAATATGGGTTGGACTATACTTTTTAGCTCTAGTATAGGTACAGGTTTCGATGAGCTTGTATTTGTATTGTTTTATCATTTCCACAACTAGTTTAACATGAAATTCCTATGATCAAAATATGGAACTCAAGTAGCTTTTTATGGTCCAAAAGGCTATAGGACGATTTCGGGAGAGTGAAAACAACTAGTGTGACTTTTTTTCGAAATCTCTTTTGATAGGAAACATAACAAGTTTATAGGCGGAAATCAAACATTGGGGTCCCGTGTTCACTAGAAGAGGTGTCATGGGGTCACTAATAACAATTAAAAAACAGGGTGAAAACTAGATGGAGCCAAGGCAGTCCCTCGAAATTCGAAAACAAAGGTTATTATGTATAGTTTTTACAAAAGTTTAAGTCATTTTCTTATGATATGATTTGATTTGATTTTCTTTTACTCCGTATTAAGTACTTGAGTGCTTAAATGCTTAATTAAGTAGATATGAAGATAGGCCATATATGTTTAATTCACATTGTACGTAGTATAATTTTTGAGATTAAGGGTACCGAGAAATAGTTTAGTTGGTTAGAGCTTATCTTTCTAATTTTTAAGATCTTTTTTGGCTCTAAAAAATCACGAGGTTAATTTACATTTTCATCATAGTCGAGTTGTGGGTTGGGTAAGATTTCTCTATAGTTAAATTTTTACAAATATTTTTATTATTTTTACAGGAAGCACAGGAACAAAGGCACGGGTGAGTTTTCTTAAGTTCCAAAGAAAAGATGTTATAATGGTGTAATTTTCTTCATTAAACAATCGCCACCAGTAAGAGCTGTGTTACTTAGTGGTCCAGCTAAGGATGTCTCCAAGCAACTCTTAGGAGTGCTTTGAGTTAAGTTTCTCATTTGTACGGTTTCACGTCATTTCCCTTTTCAATGGTTATGAGTATGGCTCATGATTTATTGGACAGTTTTGGTGGGTTATATGTGTGGGGAAATGAAGAAGGCTATTGATAATGATGGAGCATTGTAGCAGTTGTTTCTGTCTGCAGTTTTTATTATATCTAGCCTCATTATAATCTTAATTGTCGTAAGGCTGACGGTAGGATTTAAATGAGCGCAAAATTGGCTTTAAACAAGGCCATGTATATAATCACTTAGATATTTATACTATTACTTTTGTTGAGCTGAAACAATATCTTGTGTTTTATACTCTGTAAAAGGAATGAAGGAAAAAAAAAACAAAGACAAACCACTCCCTGCTAATTCTAATTCGATCTGTGTCTAAGATTGACAGGTTTGATGGACACTTCTCGTCGTTAATGAGGTTTGTGATGATATTGGTTTATATGCATTTACAACTCTTTTTTTTATCAATTCAAGTGAACCAAATTGAAAAATTACAAGAAACTCATTTCACCTTGGGGAGTCACAAGGTTAGAAAAAAACAACTACATTTGAGGAATAATCTTGTTAGCTTTCATGTTATCAACTTAAGCTCGTGAACTTATTTTTGCTTATCTGAACTTATTTTTACTGAACTAAACTGAACTTATATTTGTTAATCTGAACTTAATTTTTGATGAACTGAACTTATTTTTGTCGATAAAACGAAGAGAACAAGGTCTAAATAATGCGAAAATTCTTGGTGTTAAACCCCAAGAATCCTTGTTCCCTACTCTCTTGCTCATAGTTTCCATTGGACTTTCAGGCAAACCAACGTACACTATCCATTATTCCCCACTTCCTACAAGTCTACAACTTTGTGGGCACTATTCCCATACTATGTTCTTTCTTAATTTCAATGAAACTGCCATTGTCAAACTATTTAAAAATTAACAACAGAAATAGGTTTCAATGATTATCTTTATCTTTATAATCTTGCATAGTTCAGATTATTTTAAAAATTAACAAGCCCACAAAGAGTTTTTTAAGGTTTAAACTTGCATAGTTCGACCACCCAATAACAAAGAGTAAGTCATATATAAACTAATCTTCTATATCATAGTAAGTTACTCATAAGTGAATAAACTCACATGGGAATCTCACTTGAAGAATGAGAGGGTGAATAACTCATATATAAGCTCAGAGAGCTACGCTTCATACTAACAATAAATTAGATAATGGAACTCTGTTAGACTTGTATATCATCATTTTCCAAAGAAAATAATTTTGTCTTTTGCTTTATTAAAGAATGTGTTTCAACAAATGAAAGCTAACTTAAAATATAGAGGTTGATTCCTTTTTAGTTACTCTTGCATTTTGCAATAGAAAAGGTTAATGAATTTTCATTTTGAAAAGTTAATGTACACGATGACTTCAATTATATTTGTGGATTTTACCACAAAAAAAAAAAAAAAAAAAAAAAAAAAAAAAC
>PYUH01000151.1:2295301-2387975 GCA_016808085.1 Suaeda aralocaspica
AAAAAAAAAAAAAAAAAAAAAAAAAAACCTACCCTCTTGTTCACACTATTTATTCTCGCTATCCTCTTGCAAATTTCAATATACCGACTCCTAATAAATAAGCTATTGAACTTTTATGCCAAAAATAAGTTGTTGAACTTTCAGCGCTTGTATTGTACTATTGTTGATTCATCTAACGTCCGTTTGATAAGGTGTAAACGTTTTCCTCGAATATTATTTTCCCATTTGATATTGTTTAGTTTGAGATAAAATATTATTTTCTCAGTTTTTTTTTTTACTTGCTATATATACTTTTTCGCATCTCCTAAGGCGCACCTTATAAAATTAATATCTCAAGTTTGGTATAATAAAAAATCATAAAAGTTATATTTTTGGAAAATATACATCGGGATAAATCAAACAAGTTTTCATATGACTATGTTTTCATTACGTATTAAACACCAAAGTGAGTCAAAGTTACAATATAAAGTGTCAAAAACCCTAATGAGCAACTAATAAAAGACCGAGGGAGTAAAATGTAAAACTTAGAGTGGAAAATCATTGTCAGCCATATTGAAAACATTTCCCCCCAAAATTAGGAGGAAAATATATTTCATCACACTTGCAAGGAAATCATTTTCCCTCATCATTGAAATAATTAATTTTTCATTCAACCAAACAATGAAAAATGTTTAAAATGTAAAATCATTTTGCATGTAATCAAACAACGGAAAATTTTCAGAAAAGTGAGTTTTACAATGTAAAATTTTTTTTATGGAAAACTATTTACATTCGGAAATGTTTTACGCTCTTCCAAATAGACCCTTAGTTTTAATATGCAAAGGATGGAAATAATGGGAGATTGTCAATAGGTTATTGACTTCTAAGTTTTAATAGACAATTCTCATACTTCATGTTCCTCTGGCTTCTGTTGCAACTCTAGACAATGTTGTGCACTTGCGCATATATACGGCTTGTTAATAAAGAATTCATCGATCTATTAAAATGTGCTATTTATTATTTATTATTATCAATTTTACTATTTTGTTGAATCTAATGAGTACTTATATTAGTGTAGGCACTTGGTGGGCACATAAACATCAACCTTCACTTATTAGTCCTTTATTATATACATTCAATTTAATGGGGACTTATGTCAATTTACAACAGTATGTTAGACTTTTATGTGTTTCGAGAATGAATATTGTATACACTCGGTGTACAATAAAACTATTGTACAACGACTAATAAGTGAATTAAATTTTTGGTAATCGGAATTAAATTTTTTGTAACTTTAAAATCATTGAAACTTAATTGAATATCTTGAACGAATTAATTTTATATATGGTATAATAAGCTATATTTATTCATTAAATTTAGGTTTTTAGCATTAGAATGTTAAGAAAACGCAGGGTAATTTAAGCTGATTTTAAGGTAATTAGACCTCTAAAGAGCGTAACTTGAACTCAACAAAGTATAATTTAAGCTGATTTTATAGTAACTGGAACACAAAAAAATGTAACTTCAAACCCGTTATACAATAATTACTGTACACCGGGTGTATGTAAAACTTTGTCGTGTTTCGATTATTGTTGGTTGGTCCTTAAGTACGAGTATGCGTGGTCGATGCTGGCATGAGAGATTGGGAGGGTCGGAAGGGATACTGACAACTGACTAGTGCTAGTTTTACACACAAGTAAAACATGGTGTCCCTTTCAGTTTCGTTGGGTAATTAAATCTAGATATTAATGCTTAAGGAGTATAATAATTGCAAATGATTTTGGTCAATTTGCAATAGTTTGTAACTGTCAAACTTGGATGCATAGATGTAAAACACTACTACTACTACTAGTCATTATAGATGGGTTTTTTTGGAAGTTAATCTTCTTCTTTTCTCACCTTTTTTGGAGCCATGGATTTTTTAATTTTATTTGCTTTGTTAGGGCTTGAATAACTTCTTCTGCTCTAGCGAGAGATTCGTTTCTACCTTAAAAGAAAGGGTTGTTCCATTCTCCTTGTAAGAGATGTTAGGGTGTTTTTGGTTTTTATTGAATGTCCGTAGGTTTGGTTCTTTGATGAAGAACTAAGCGGTGTCGAAGTAGATTTCGGATCTACAATTATATACAATGTTTTTTGATTCCATTCTATCTACTAACAGCTACAACATATCAAAAGACCTCCTCCTTAAAGACAGTATGAAACAACGATGTGAGAAATGGTATTATAGGATGTCAGATCTCTTACAAATCGATCGTAGTTTTGCAGACTTTGAATTTTATTTTTCTATTATTATTATTATTATTATTATTATTATTATTATTATTATTATGTATTTGTTACTCCCTCGTTCCTTTTTGTTTGATATGTTTGGAATCTTGACACTATTCATAAGTTGAGATCTTTTACAGTACTTTCAATATATAAAACATTATATAGTCATGTGGGGTTTTGGTTGATCCGTTTTAATACGTACGTTATTAATTAATAGTTTTTTTCTTTGTCAAAAACTATCTACAACTTACCTGTTTTTGTACACAACTACTTCGATTTTAATATATTTTACACAATTACCTACAAGTTTCCATTTTGTTTGGTACCACTAACATCTAACGGTTTACATCAAAAAAAGTCCGTTAGTGCTCCTAAATTTTACCTTTCTCGCCAACAATTTTAAATAAAATTACGTTTATGCCCTTAGTTTAAAGAATAAAGATTCAAGTCATTCAACCTCTTTCTCACTCCTTAATTTAGTTGTGCCTCCACCTTCATTCAATTGCAGCAAATCCAATTTGAAAATCTAGCAAATCATATCCAAGAATAGATTAAGCAACTAGGTAGCCATGAAAATCGAGCAATAATTTGAAGAACAAAGAACAAATTGAACACACCCCAAACCAAGGTTTGCAATAAAAAATTAAAAAAATCAAAATCCAAAACTAGTAAAATCGAACCAAAACCCAGTAAATTTGAACATCAAAACCATATTTCGAACCAAAACCCGAGAACACCAAAATAACCCGAATCAATGGTTTTGGTGAAGGAATTGTGTCCTCGTCAGATGTGCAATTACTAAATATAATATGGATCACATTATGGAGATAATTAGTTCATTTAATTAGGTTGTCATTATATCGTTGCTAGACAGTACTAATGACCTTTGGAATTGAAAGTCAAATCGAAGACTAATTGAATGGATCCTATAAGGTCACACAAAGTAAAGAGGGGACATTAAACTAGCCAATAGGTAAAGAGGGGACATTGTTGAGCCTAACCTAATTAAGTATAATATGATTATAAATAATTAGGTTTAGAGAATTGATCAGTGTGTGAAACTGAAACTGAAAAGTCAATAAACATTCTCTCTCCCCTATTTTGTGCTCGAGTTTTCCAATAAAGAGAAAAGTTATTTTGCTTCTCGTTCCAACTAGCATTGGTGGAAAATCAATCTATGCCCGTGGACTGAATAGAGGAGCAACGTTTGAGGCTCTTACCTCTTGTGTTAGCAATACCAATTTTTGTGGAATTCATGCTTCAAAGGTATAATCTAAACTATTATGTGATCCTTTAATTGTTATGCATGTAGATCTTATTTTAGATGTTAAGAATATGAATCTTGAAATTCCGCTAAGTGCATCTAAATTCCTAAATTTGGGGCTTTAGATTTTTCAACCCAAATTTCTGGTTTATGATTGAGTTTATATTATCTAATTGAATGATTCAATCTTCTTTCAATGTAGAGTAATGTCTTGATTGATATATCGTTTTATATTATTTCAATTAATTTTGCTTGTGGAAGCTTGCGTTATGTTGTTGAACATTTGAATTATCTTTGATTCTTTAAATGTATGAAATTATTTGCTCCTGTTATTTAGTTTGATGTTTTATGACAATCTGATTAATAAATAGTTTCGTGTTATATTTTTAGTCGCAGACGAGGTGTGGTGGTGGAAGTAGGAGGGGAAGAAGATGGAGAAAGAGTAGAGGAGGGTGACAGCAGAGGAGTCGTTGATGTTGACAGTGACGGGGTTTAATTGTTAATTAGGATAACGGACTTGATCATTAATTAATGGGGTTTGTTGCGGTTTGATTGATTCATGAAAGAAGGCAATAAGAAGAAAGGTTAATGGGGGTATTATTGTAGTTTTATCAACAATTAATGGATGCAAGATTGCAAGGTTTAGATTGGGACCCACTAATGGAAATGTTGGATGGAAAATGTTAGTAGGTGGTGGTATCAAACAAAATGAAAACATTTAGATAGTTATGTAATTTTTATTAAAACTTAGATAGTTGTTTACAAAAACGAGTAACTTGTAAGTAGTTGCTAACAAAAAAAAACTTATAAATATCCATTTATTACAATTTTTATATATATAAAACAAAAAATATTTAAGGTCAAATGTATGAATTAACACATATATAAGTCAAAACATATCAAATAAAAGAAAACGGGGGAAATAGTTTTGATCTTTGATGTAGATGTCTTATAACTATTTCATTTATAAATGAATTTTTTATTTTATTTTTATTTTTTTTAAAAAGTGCAAGGGAGCCAACAGGATAAATATGATATGATATAATGAGAGATCTCATTCTCGTGCTTTCTAAAATTAGGAGAAAAGTTCTAATCAACATAAATGGGTAATATTGTAAGGTTTTTAGGGGTATATAACAAGTATTTAAAACTTGTGGAATTAAAAGATGAAAATATCCCAATATTTTTTTAGTTATGTTTCTAACAAATATTAACTAACAATTCCCCATATTGTAATGTTTTGAGTGATTATTAGAAATTAATATCGTGTTTTTGACAGGTCATATAGGGTCGATTGTTCAAGAAAATCTCATTAATTTTCAAGTATGTACTAGGGGTGAGCCATGGAACACCTATTAAAAATTTCTACCACATTCATAATACTAATTATTTTTCAAGTACAACTTTTCTAAACCATTAAACGTCTTAACCAGCCATGTGCTTCAGTGCTTCTAGAAAATTTACTACTCCCAACGTTTTAATGTTTCATTCATAATTACATTACGAAGTGATATTAAATTTTTAAATCATAGCGTTATTTTTTTCTTTTGCCTTGATACCTTCATATGTTCATAATATGCTTAATGCATGGAGAGGAGCGATAACTCAATTAGTTGGAACTTCTCTTCCGCTCTAGTAAGGTTTGAGATTGAATCACTCGCTTTTGTTGACTTAAATACAATGTCAAACATGCCCTTAGTAGTTCAAGCCGAACAATTCTCATAATATCACTTCGTAATGTAATTTGTTGATTCTTATTGCTTCATTTATGGTATGTTAGACATGTAATTTTAGTCAATTTATTATAGTACTCTGTATATAATTTTTGTTAGGGAACTAAAAGGGAGAAGATGAGAGTTGATTCTAAGATCTTATGGAACCATGAGAAAAGCATTAATTAACTGAGTTAACTACCACTCTTGTTTTAGTCAATTTATCATACTATTAAAAGTAAGTACCACCCTAACCATTTTATGCCACGTGTCAACCTCTCAACTAAGATTTTCCCTCCCAAAAGCTATTTCTAAAATTAGCATATTGTCATCTCAATTTATTTTAATTTTTTTTAGGCATATAATTTCTATTTTTTAGCTTTTCAAGTAAGATTTTTCTTTTTACAAATCTTAATAAATTTATAACAATGTCATTTTTTTTTTTAATGATGACATTTGACTAAAATAATTTATACGTATCATAATAATTTGTATTTCATATAACAAATGAGGTTTTTATCTTACATTGTTAATTTTTATATTTGAAAACGAATGGTGTACTTACCATTTTAATTGTGCATAATTGTAATTAATTTTTAGATACAACAGACCAAGAAGGGCACATTTAGTAAACAAGCTTAATGCTTTTATATAATAATTAAAAAATTCCTACGTAAAACATTAAATTCATATTTTTATTAACTAATTTTTATCAACACAAGTATTTTACATATCTGTAAATAAGTGAATCTAATTTTTATTAACATATTACAAATTTTATGTACAAAACTCGTGCGTTGCAAGGTAACTAATCTAGTATCTTTATATGATAGCAGGTAGAATTTTAATTTACCTTAATTAATTAGAGTAGTTTGGATGACCTTAATTAAAATTTGAGTAAAAAAGACTGAAATTAAATTGTTATCAAAACTAATGACATTTCAAAAATAGGTGCTTATATAGAATAAGTTATGTTAACGATTCGCCTACCAGCCTACCTTGTTAATTTCAACTCCATTTCAATTAAGCCTTGTTCTTTTGGATTTAAATTTTTGGCATTTCAGTTCAGTCTATTTCAATTCAGTTCAGCTCATTTCCATTATAATTACTACTTCATTTCAGCTCACTTCAGTTCAGTTCTATTTCAGTCCAAAAGAACAAGGCCTGTTTACTTCAAGTGAAAATAGCTGAACTGAATTGAATTGAACTGGTTGGAGCTAAACTAAATTAAACCGAAAGTTTTATTAAGGTTTTAAAAGAAGAGCAGAGCCGAACTGAACTAAACCAAAATAATTAGAACTAAAATGAACTGAACTGATTTTAAATTAAAGTAGACAGACCCTTAATTTTAAAATACTCTTACATTACATCGTCTTGAAGTCCTGTATATGGTTAATGAGACCCGATACAAGAGCATCGATTGACCATTTGAACATGATAATGATAAGTTAAAGTAAACATAGCGGAATTATTGCAAATTTGCAACAAGTCAACAACCGAATATGCTTTCATCAATCATCAATCGGACAAAACTTAGGAAGCTGGTTAGTGCTGCTGGTAGACACTGTAGATTACAAATTTACAATAAATACGAAGTAATTTAATAATTTAGTCTGTTACCTGATGTTTATTAGCGTGGGACAAAGGACATGATATAATTGGTCATGGTGCACAGGCGTGTACTTTAATTTTATGCTGAAATCTTTTGAACTTATCTAATTGGTTTATTAGGAGTGAACTTGAACCTAATTGCAACTTATGTTTGAATTTTGATGGTTTTGATCGGAAGGAATAGTCTAATCTAGGCTTATTTGTCATTATTGTCCATTTTAACTCATCTGTCAAGTTTCCAATTTTGAATTGTTTGTTACTTGCTATTTTAAAACATTGCTCATATATTCTCCGTACTTTGTATAATACAAAATATTAGCATAAAACTTTCAATGCGCATTTTTAATTAGGTAAAACAAAAGTTATACAATCTTTAATTTAAAAAAAAAACATATTAAACTTGAATATAATGGAACAAGTCAACATAACTAGGTTACGAGTACATGAATATTTTGAATAATAACTACGGTGAAATCGATTAATCCGATCCATGTAAAAAAAAAAAGTCACTTTATTGGTATGTGCTAAAACAAATAGCAATTAATTGTATTAGATAAGGTATATGTGTTCGTCATGTATTCATGTGTAATGTTATATTGGACGTGAAATATACGACATGTACATGACATATGCACGTTAATGTTTTTTAAAATTCTAAAAGTATACCTATACGACTTTATTACTAACTCCAACATTTTTTTTTATATATATAATTTTGTTGTTTTTGTTTGAGAAAACTAACTCCATCAATTTGAAATGAATTCTTTGCTAAAATTAATGACAAATGAAGAAATTGTCATCGTTTGGTTAGCTCCAAATAGGGCAACTTGAGAAATAAATAAATGGTGGGGGCAACAAACAAAATAATAAATTATAGTGATCATCAATTCATCATTTCTCCATGCTAGTGAAGTTGAATAATGCACTAGTAGACTAACTAGTATTTATAGCCTTCTTTTTTTTAAAGCTAAAGTAAGGTATAAGGATCAAAATTAAAGAATAATTATAAGAGTTTATAAGGATCCAAAAAGTAAAAAAAAAAATGGAGAGAGAGGTAGAAGAATTGAGAGAGTGTTTTAAAACAGGAAAAACAAGAGAAGCATCTTGGAGGAAGGAACAATTGAAAGGTTTGTACAAATTTGTGACTGAAAGAGAAGATGATATTTATAAAGCACTCAAGCTTGATCTTGGCAAACATCCTGTTGAATCTTTTAGAGATGAGGTCAATTCTTCAACCTCTTCTTCTATATATTATTTAGTTTAATTTCTGTTTTTTTACTAGCTTAATTAGTCATCATCAATCACTATTTTATTATTATTATTATTGTTGTTGTTAATAATATATTCTATATGACCTTATGTCCTTTTATATATAGGGAAAACAAAAATTCTATAGCGGAAAAAATATGTATTTTTTATATATTTATGGAATATAAATTAGAGAATGTTTATTATTTTATATTATATTATATATGTTATGCATATATAATTTATCAAAAATATGAATATATATGAGTTTAAAGACACATGTATTAACTGATTTTAGGTTTATCTAGTACCTTAATTTTTAAAAGCTAAGTGCATAATATGTGCTATACTGCTATGTTATTGTTTCACATGCATTCTTTTAATTTTATGCAACATATATATATACATATATATATATATATGTGTGTGTGTGTTTAAATGACCTTATCCCTAGCTTGAAATTTTATTTAGCTAATAAGTAAATGATTAGGATCCCATCTTAGTTTTGTTATTCGTTAATCTAATCACATTTCTTTTTGAAGTTGACATCATTTTTGTTTAAAATTTTTTCTACATACGTACACATATTAGAAAAAAAAAAAAGTTAGCAAATATAAACATTGGAGTATATTGTTCTTTTTTTTTTTTTTGGTTTTTTCTAAGTTCAATCATTTTATCCCCATATATTTCTATTAGGTGCAAAAATTTTGTTTATTTTTACGTTTTGTTTAGATGCATGCAGAATTGAAAGTGGTGGTAACCAAACAATATTTTTGTTGTCTTATTTAATCCTAGGATTTTGTTTTATTGCTAATTTCTTTAACTATTGAAAGATGTTGTTAATTGTATTTACAAGATATTTGAGACATTATCCTTTTCTAGCATTAGAATTTCAGTAAAAAAAATTTGCATAATGATACAATATGTAACACCTCCGGGGCATTAGATAAAGTACCTGTAAGTGGAAATATTTAATAAAAATAAATATTAATTACACAACTCTAGCATGAGATTTTGTCATATACCGTATTGAAAAAAAAAATATATATGTATATATATATATATATAATCCTTAATCAATGCTTCGGGATACTTGCTAGCAAAATCATTATTATTTTAGTATAAAAAATTATAATTAGAGTATGTAAATCAATAGATAGATTTCGTCGGTAATGATATATAATAGGCTTAAACCTAGGCCATCAGCCCCTCATTGTCAAGATACATGTGATAAAGTCAATTAGTCATAGTCATTAGTTTCACACCTTTAGTGAACGTAACCCTTCACAATTAAACTCACCAATCTTAATTATCCAACCTTTTTATTTTATTTATTATTATTTTAAAGGATAATTATCGAACCTTAGAAATTAGATATATGCAAATTAATTAGACTTCTTCATTTTTTTTTGTAAGGCTGATCACATGAAACATTAATTGATCTGCAGCTTATTGAGTTATACACGTTGTTTTGGCCATTATAAACATGGAGTTTGCATGTCTCCATAAATTTGTGGCCCAAAACGCCAAAATATATGCCATTTTTAACTTGTTGGTTAAGTATCTCACCTTCATCTAAGAAGATATTTCAATAGTTGACTTAGTCTTAAATGCGGCCTGCCACATGGTAGGGAAATGGCACGGCAAACCTAATGACTATAAGAGCCTAAATGTCTTTAGCCCAGTTTTTTTTTTTTTTTTTTTTTTTTTTTTTTTTTTTTTTTNTTTTTTTTTTTTTTTTTTTTTTTTTCATTTTCCTGTATTCATGTCATCATGTGCTTAACCTTTTCCCTTTTTTTTGTATTTTAAACAAATCCTCTTTCTCGAATTCTAATACCCCTCCTTTTACCTCAAGCATTTCACTCAGCCTTTTCCTATCTCTCTTCTTCATATCCACTATTTGAACCTTTTCTTCTTCTACTCTATAATTTCATTATTTTTTTGCTTGGTTTTTGTTTTGAATAATCTTGATTTACTTTTTATCATTTTTATTTTTTTTAACTCAAAGTTATTTTTACGCCTTTTTTGGGGTAGGAAATAAAAGTTATCTCTCGAATTTTTTTCTTTCTCATTAATTTGTGTTTATTTTGTTTGAAGGGGTTACTGAATTTTTCCAAGGGTTACTAATCTTTGTTGAATGCGTTACTTAACTTTTTTTAGGGTTAATAATCTTTGTTGATGGGGTCACAGGTCACTTGACTTTTTAGGGGATACTAATTTTTGTTGAAGGGGTTACTTAACTTTTTCTGGGGTTACTAATTTTGTTGAAAGAGTTACTTAATTTTTATGGGGTTACTAATCTTCGTTGAAGGGTTACTTAATTTTTTCTGCGGTTCTTAATTTTTGATGGAGGGGCTACTTAACTTTTTCCGGGGTAACTGACATTTGTTGAATGGGCTACATGTTACTTAACTTTTTCTGGGTTACCAATTTTTGTTGAAAAGGTTACTTAACTTTTTGTAGGGTTACTAATGTTTATTGAAGGTAGGGATGGCAGTTCAGGCCGAGTCAGACCCTACTCTGCTCCGATCCGAGGAAAAAATCCGCCTCAAAATAATCCGCTTTCGACTCCGCCAAAAAAATCCGACTTCGAGTTTAAGTCGGAGCTGGAGTCGGATGCTAAAAATAACCCGAGTTATCCGACAATTAATCTTACTCTGTCGGATCTCCGACTCCGCCTTTTATTTCTCTACTTGTTAGGTATAATAATTATTATTATCATTATCATTATCATCATTTTTACAAAACTAATAAATCTATAATTTATGTGTTAATATAACTAATTATACTCATATATGGTTGCTACTAAATGGTTATCAACTTATCATTAGAGTTGGCAATCACTCCGCTCCGACTGCCTCCGCTTAAATCCGAGGGAAAAAAATCCACTCCGACTCCGCCATGAAAAAATCCGCCCCCGACTCTGTTTAAATAATCCGACTACAATCGGAGGTGGAGTCGTCGGATCCTACATAATCCGATCAAATTAAGTCCGACCCGTTGCCATCCCTTGAAGGGGTTTCTTAAGTTTTTCAGGGGTTACTAATTTTTATTGAAGGAGTTACTTAACTTTTTGAATGAAATTAGGCTTTAATATTGTGTTTGCTTGATTTTGCGGGGAAAAAAAAGACTTGAATTAAAAAACTTACATAATGACGATGAATTCCAACAAAAAAAAACATGATGATGAATGAAGAAATAAATAAAGTAGGTGGAAGAGAGAGAAAAAAACAACATATTTATAGAGGAAAGAGAAAATGTTAGCTTAAGTTTGGTTTTCACGCGTTTGGTGTTGTGTGTGTTTTTCCCTTACGCGCCTCAGTATTTTTTGTCCTTTTGCGCCACACTGTTTGATTTGATACGGCGTGTTGTACGGAAAACACGCTCATCCTAATCGTGTGCATTGTAACCCGTCGCAAGGAGGGGCATGCTAAAATTCCGCCTTGCCCTACACGACCAGGCATGTCGGAATTACGGATTTGGCATGTCGCTGCTAGAGTTTTGTCCTCCAACATCTAATTACATCCTAACGTCCAATTCTGCGTGCTTTTGTCAAGTAAGGCGGTTCATTCGGTAGATACTAAACTGTAATACCATAGATTGCTATTAACACATTGATTTACAGTTTATCTACGTAGAAAGTTGGCTAACCCATAAGGCCATACCTTACAAACTTATGGGCAGTGAGAATTCTTCTATGGCCATTTAAGAAAATGGCCATCGAGGTCTTAGAAAGTCAAACTAATAAGATTACAACACATATTATATGATTTTTGTATTTTATACTATTTCAATACATATATAACATACTTTTAGACATATGAATAACATTTTAATATTTATGTGTATTTGCAATCATGTATTACACGGTATATGAATTAGTGTATTTGCAAAACCATGTATGAGTATAATACGGTCTGTGAATTAGTACTTTATACTATGTACGAAATAAATTTATACGCCTTATTCTATACGGTATACAAGTAAATAAATTTATTTTAGATATATGTATTATATTCAAATAGTACAAATACAAAAAATTATTTAATAAGTGTCGTTATTTTATTGGTTTGACGTTTTAAGACTTTGGTGGCCATTTTCTTAAATGACCCTAGAAGCAACCCCTTATGGGCAAGGGTATTGACTTGGACCGCGACTAGTTATATGCAATGATTTGGCCCTATGTATAATGTTGAAGTTGAATGATTTGTAGGTTGGAACAGTCACCAAGGACATCAATGTAGCATTGTCTAACTTGGAAAATTGGATGTCTGGTAAAAAGGTTAGTTTACTGGTACCACTTGCTTATTAATAGTATCAAAATTCTTGCAAATTATATTCATTATTGATCAAAAATGTCAAATATTGTACTTTGTAATCCTATTTAGCCATCAAACACAGTTGCAATGCAAACTAAACATACATACCGTACCATATTGGCATAATGAACTTTTAATATGGTTGTGGCACTCAGATTAAGTTACCATTAGCTGCATATCGCACATCAGCAAACCTAGTCGCGGAACCTCTTGGTCTTGTCCTTATAATCTCATCTTGGAATTTTCCAATTGGTATGTCTAGATATATAATTTTGCTTGTTTATATCGAGTGATCAAATGAGACAAGCATGCATGTTTGATTAACTGTCTTCATTTTTATCTCAATGGTGAAGGAATTACCCTAGAGCCGCTGATAGGTGCACTATCAGCAGGGTGCACAGCAGTGTTAAAACCATCAGAATTAGCCCCTGCTTCCTCTGCACTTTTAGCCGAAGCCATCCCAGCATACGTCGATCCTAGTGCTGTTAAGGTTATTGAAGGTGGACCTGATGTCTGTAATCGACTCTTGCAGTGGAAATGGGACAAAATCTTCTTTACAGGTCTAGTATATTGATGTCCGCGTCTACAAAATTCCTTCAAAAAACTTATCCTATGGCATTAGTTTCAGAAAGTATATTACATACTGATGAACCATATCCATCCCCACAGGAGGTAGTCGAGTGGGACGAATAGTGATGTCTGCTGCTGCACAACATTTAACACCGGTTGTTTTAGAATTGGGAGGAAAGAGCCCATGCATCATTGATTCCATTTCTAATTCTTGGTGTAAACAGGTAAATTCTAATTTGTTCCCTGATTATCATTTTGATTGATTATATATTATATGGTCAATTTTTTTATCAGGTTTTGAGTATATGATTTATATTTATTAACATGTTCGTTAATTTGTTATCATCATCAGACCATCCTTAATCGTTTGCTAGGAGGAAAATGGGGAACGTGTGGCGGTCAAGTATGTGTTGGGGTGGATTATATCCTTGTAGAAAGAAGTCAATCCTCGGAATTGGTATGATCATTATATATATATATGTACGTTAAAGCTAAGATTAAAGACTGTTTTTATAATTAGAATACGAAAACAAAAAGAGTTAATCCGTAATAATCTTTGCTAGTGATATATATGTATGTTTAGGTTGAGTTTCTGAAGGATGGAATCAAGAAAACCTTTGGAGATAACCCACAAGAATGCATTGCAAGAATAATCAACAAAGGTCATTTTGAGCGACTGAAGGGGCTTTTACATGAACCTCGGGTCCAAAAAACTATAGTGTATGGTGGTTCATATGACGAAGATAAGCTGTAAGTTAATCAACTCGTAATAATGATGTTTTGGACAATCATAAATAAAATACTTCAAATCTCATTAGCAATGAATAATGTATGAACTACGAAAGTGCAATAGTCATAAGTTTCGAATGAGTTCAAAGAAACAATGAGTAAGAGCTAGATAACTGCATGTACCTGGTGTGTTATGTAGGTTCATTGAACCAACGATCATAGTTGATCCTCCACTTGATGCTGAGGTTATGACTGAAGAAGTATTTGGTCCGATACTTCCAATAATTACGGTATGTATCATACTTTTAAACATGCATCTAAATTGCACTAACATCAGTAGATCACATGTATTGCGTTACTAAAGACTTAAGAACTTGTGATTTGTGAACTCAGTTAGAGAATATTGAAGATAGTATTGAATTCATAAGTTCAAGGCCAAAGCCGCTTGTACTGTACTGCTTCTCCAACAATAATAAGTTCATGCAACGAGTTGCTTCGGAGACTTCATCTGGTGCACTCCTATTCAATGACACTATTGTTCACGTAAGTTGTGGAAACATAGTTTTACCTCTAATTAAACTCTAGCTATTTCGATTTATTTCATTTGGAGTTCAAAGTACATCTAAATGTATATATCTTTGTAAACAGTGCAGCGTTCTTTATTTTCAGTTCAATTTTTAAACTATGTATAATTTTGCTAGATCTAGTTCAATTCAAAATAATTAGTCTTATCGCAATGCATGACGTTGAAACTCTGGTACGAAATGTAGTATGCAGCGGATACAGTTCCATTTGGAGGGGTAGGAGAAAGCGGATTCGGAAGATACCATGGGAAATATTCATTTGATGTATTTAGCCATGAAAAGCCTGTGTTGAAGAGGTCATTATTTCCTGATTTTTGGTTCAGATATCCTCCTTGGACTTCTAAGAAGCTACAACTCTTAAGAGAGGCCTTTGCTTTCAAATACTTCTTCGTCCTTCTTGTTACTTTGGGTTTGAAGAAACCAAGAAAAATCAGAGATATTTAAGCAGCATTATTCAAGTTATTTATTACCTTTGTTTTAAAGTATGGTACGACGTATGTGTGATACAAACAACAATTTATTTATTTTTAGTTCTTGAATGCACCAGAATTATGACCATAATAAAGATGGAGCTTATTCCCTGAAATATATACTCCGTAATAAAGAGTTTATGTGATTCTTGAAGTTGTACCATTATGCATAAATAACTAGACTTGTGTAATACGGTATTAATTTGTTTGCTTTACTTTATGCTTCATGAGCTTCTTCAATTAAGTTCACATTTAATTATGTTGTCAATCAATTCCAACGTTGAAATTTTCCAATGTTTATATTGGTGTTTTTTCAATGAATAAAAGAACGTACAGTACAATCGAACAATATATAGATAACATGCAAATGCGTCATATGTAGTTTATGTAGAATACCACAAGTTACTAAATTATCAAAAGTTTTGATGCTTAGTCAAACCTGAATCATATTTAACATTTTTTTGCATTTTGATTCTTTTAAATACATTTCCTCCAATGTTTTATAATGTTCTATTTGATTTGTTCACCATTTACAAGACACAACTTTGACCATTAATATCTTTAATTGTATCTCAAGAAAATAAGAAAATTAAGTATATTATATAAGTTCTATAAAAGGCTCATCGCAACTCGATGAAATCTAACTCAAGCTTGAGCTCAAATAAGTCAAAGAGTTCATAACTGATTCAACTCGACTTGACTCAATTCAATTCATCAACCCCTTCCCTAGGTCATGTAGGTTAACAAAGAAGAAAGAGAAAATGAAAGAAGTGAAGAACCCTTTGCCTTGTCCCCTCTAAATTGGACCATACTCAAAAGCCCAACGGCTCAACGGTACAACAACTTTTTCCCGCCAAATTTATCACTCATTTCTTCTACTAACTCTACAGTTCTACGCTATCTCACCTTTTTTCCTCATTATTTTCAAATTCTCTTTCTCTCTCCTAAATCAACCTTCTTCTCAAAAAACCTTAATTTGCAGAACTTTAATGGCGGAAACTCCAATTAAAGCTAAGAAACGCTTAGATCTTAAAACCCCAACAAAACCCTCAAATTCACCTTCTTCAATTCTTCCTCCTCAAACCCCAAATACTCAAACCCCTAATTTTAATTCATCCCCATTTGAATCAACTCCACTTCGTCGATCATCTCGTCGTTTATCACTCAATTACAATGATTTCAAACTAACCCCAGAAAAATTAAACAAACATTTACCTCTTAAAACCCTAGAAAAGTCACCCAAAACCCCTAAATCAGCGAAAAAGTCGAAACTTTCGAGCGCCCAAGAACCGATTCATCCGAAATCACCTGCATTGACTGAGGAAAGGAATAGGAAAAGGGGGAGGGGGAGTGAATTAGGGGATGTGGTTAAGACTCGAGCTGCTCGAGCTCGAAATGTTCCGAAAAAGAGGGTTTATTACAAGAAAGCAGTGTTTGATGGGTGTGAATTTGCAATTGGGGATGATGTGTATGTGAAGAGGAGGGAAAATGTGAGTTCTGATGATGAGGATCCTGAGGTGGAGGAATGTAGGGTGTGTTTTCGAGGCGGAAGGGCGGTGATGATCGAGTGCGACGATTGCCTAAATGGGTTTCATTTGAAATGCTTGAAGCCTCCATTGAGGGAGGTTCCTGAGGATGATTGGATTTGTGGGTTTTGTGAGGCTAAGAAGTTGGGGAAAGTGGTTGAGCTTCCTGTGCCTCCAATGGGGAAGAAGAGGGTTAGGACTTTGAGGGAGAAGCTGCTTTCGAGCGATTTGTGGGCTGCTCGGATTGAGAGGTATATTGATTTTGTTGTAGGCATTATTGTTTGAATGGGTTTTTGTTGATTGAATTTGATCAATTGTTGATATGAACATGTTGATTGTGGAATTGAGGTATTTTTTTTGTATTGTTTTTTTTGCAGTATATGGAAAGAAGTGGATAGCACCTATTGGTTTCGGGCACATTGGTACATGATTCCGGAGGAGACCGCAGCTGGAAGACAGTCACATAACTTGAGGCGAGAGCTGTATCGCACCAATGACTTTGCTGATGTTGAGGTAGTAGGGATTGGACTTTGATTAATTTTTGAACGTACAAAATCATGTCAGCATGTTCTATTTTGACTGTGCACAAGAACTATAATGATTGCATTCAATATAATACAAAGTAAATCATTTCACCTCAGGACCTATGCCTTAGAACCTATGTTGATTTTAGTTATTGAGGGATGTACTAGGAATTAGGGAGTGTAAATCAGAGATGTATATCAATATATGTAGGATGTTTAGTCATGTTACCTACTAACTACACCGAGGTAGAAATATGTATAACATCATGAAGAATAAGCCTGATCATCTTTGAAGATAACTAAAAGTTCTGTTGGGCTTTGAAGATGGATTGAACTGATATGCTGGGATACCTAACTTTCTTCATAAAAAGTGGTAGGTGACCCGCCTTGATACTTCTGTCATTCCTTTTGTAGAAATTCAGATGCATCATCTATAAACATCTGTTGAGACAGACCTTACTATTTGTTGAACTTTGCTCAGTTATTTTAAAGAATTTCCACATTTCAGATGAAATGCCTAAGATAGAAGTTTAAAGTATGCTAAATACTTATGATGACATGCCACTGATGTGATCATACATCCATTTTAAAGGAGGTTTTTAAAGTGGTGCAATTAAATGTTAGTTCCACGAATGTCAACTCTTACCAGCATCTTATAATGATGAAAAAGGGCACCATATGAGTTCTCTTGGATGTTACATAGTCAAACAATGTTACTAAAGAGAATTCCAATAAAGGCAGTGAAAAATGAAATTTTTTATTGTGTCTCTAAGTTTGTTTTAGCAAACTATTTGAGCATAATTTTAACTTGCATTATTGGCTACTCATGTTGCCTTTTGGTTGCTATGTATCTGAGGCCAATGTTTCTTTATCTTGCTGATGCAGATGGAATCTGTCATTAGGCACTGCTATGTTTTGAGTCCAAAAGAGTATGCCAAAGCAAGAAATGAAGGTGATGATGTCTTTTTTTGTGAGTATGAATATGACATACAGTGGCATTCTTTCAAGCGGCTGGCCGAGATCAATGATGAAGTGGTAAGCTTTTGTTCTCTCATTATCTAATTGTTCAGCACTTCAGCAGAAGACAGAGACTTTAACAGTATTTTTTATGCATATCATAGGATGATGACAATGATAACGATGATAGTGCTAGTGATGAAGATTGGAAATCTACAAAAGACCCAGAATCTGAGTCAGAAGAAGATATGGACTTTGAAGATGAGGTTGAAAAGAGAAAATCTTCTGGACCATTTTTTCAAGAGCTAGCCGCAGTAGGGACTTTATCTTATATCTTTATTTGCTCCAAGGGCTACTTGAAATGGATACCTGATTTTTAATTTGTGACAGAATTCAAGGAAGGGACGTATTTTTGGACTTCAAAAGATAGGTGCAAAGAGTATTCCAAAGCATGTACGATGCCACAAACAAACAGATCTTGAACGGGCCAAACAGACATTGCTTTTAGCAACTTTACCGAAGTCTCTTCCTTGCCGCGACAAGTATGTATTATGTGATTGTTTTGCTACGCAAATTTCTTTTGTTACATTCTTACTGATAAATTAGTGCACACAGAGAAATGGAAGAGATCACTACATTTATAAAAGGTGCTATATGTGACGATCAGTGTCTTGGACGTTGCATGTACATCCATGGTGTTCCAGGAACCGGCAAGGTAATGCAATTGTTATCTTCTCGATGCACTTAATAACATCACTTATGCTTAACCTTATCTTGTCATGGTACAGACTATGAGTGTACTTGCAGTGATGAGGAGTATTAAGTCTGAACTTGAGTCAGGGAATCTTAAACCATACAGTTTCATAGAGATCAATGGTCTGAAACTAGCTACGCCTGAGAACATATATAGGGTTAGTTGTCGCAAAAGTTCTTTGATCATCATCTTGTACTTGTCATTTGTCACCTCGAACCTGAACTCAGAACGACTAACAGGTTATTTATGAAGCTCTGAGTGGACACAGAGTCAGTTGGAAAAAGGCTCTGCATTTCCTCAATGAGCGCTTCTCAGAAGGCAAGCAACTAGGGAAAGGAGCTAACAAACCCTGCATTCTTCTCATTGATGAACTTGATCTTCTTGTAACCAGAAACCAATCGGTAACCTTTGCCTTCTTAATTGTAATCAACCAGCTCTACATAATTTTCTATAGGGTACTTAGCTACATGGTATTCCATTTGTTTCAGGTTCTTTATAACATTCTTGATTGGCCAACTAGACCAAATTCCAAGCTGATCGTGATTGGTAAAATTCTGTTTTAATTATGCTTTGTCAAGGCTGAGATTTTTGTAGTGCAGCAAAGCTTTGTTCATTTCCTGTTATGTTAGGATGTCTTGAAAAACGATTGTAAAAATCAGGACTTATCCAATATTCAAATACTCTACTTGCAGGAATAGCTAACACGATGGATCTTCCAGAGAAGTTGCTTCCTCGTATTTCAAGCCGAATGGGAATACAAAGACTCTGTTTTGGACCCTATACCTACCAGCAACTTCAAGAAATTATAATGAGTCGACTTAAAGGAATTGATGCTTTTGACAAGCAAACTGTAGAATTTGCCTCTAGAAAGGTGATTATGGTTTTCTTTGTTAAGAACTTATTATGTGTGGCTACACTGTTTTTCTCATGGACTATTTCTGCACCCGTGTATTGCATTAATACACAAAACATCTTTTTATTCAGGTAGCTGCTATTTCTGGAGATGCACGTCGGGCTCTGGAGATATGTCGGCGTGCTGCAGAAATTGCAGATTACCGAATCAAGAACCAGTCCGCTCCAGCTGATACTGTCTCTGTTGGTATGGACCATTCCAAAATCTAGAATGTGTATCATGATAGAAAACCATAATTTCGGAATCATGATTCTTATTACTATTGGTGTACTTTCTTTGTCAAGAAAGACATTTAAGCTCTTTGTGCATTAACTAATTCGAGTACCTGTAGTTCACTATCTTAAGTGGGTTTTCAAAATTATCCTTATAAAGAGATTGATTTGTTCGTAATTGTTCAGGAAAAACCCAAGTTGTCATGGCTGATGTTGATGCAGCTATACAGGAAATGTTCCAGGCACCTCACATTCAAGTAAACAACTTAACAGATAAATGGCTATGCATCACATCTGGAATTTCAATTACTATTGCCTCTCCCTTCAGCTTGTAAAAAATGTCGGGAATCCACATGCAAGTTGCTGCATAGTAAAACATTAAACTGTCCTTGAGGGATGCAAAACTTTAATATATTTTTCTCCTCATATGATAGGTAATCCGGAGCTCCAGCAAAATGGGAAAAATATTCTTGGCGGGTATGGTATATGAGCTTTACCAGACGGGAATGGCAGAAACCACCTTTGAACAGGTTAGGTCCTTCAGATCCTTAACATTTTCAGTTTTGATTTTTTCTTTTCATGAACATTAGCTCTATTATTCTCAAAGCTTTGTGACACAAACTGCTCATTATTGTAACCATTAAAGTACCATAAAATAATTGGATATGACTATATGAGGTGATGACCAGCCTCCTTATAAACACTTTATTGGCCCACAGCCCCAGTACTCATTTGTAATTTTTTTCAAAATTAGCTCCAAATGATTAGTACGAGATAAGAGAATCAAAAAGCATGACATAACCTTCTCTGAAGTGAATTCTTCCATGTGTTATTTTGCAGTTGGCTTTAGCTGTTCAGCGCTTTTGTTCAAGCAATGGCGAGCAGTTTCCTGGACGAGATACCCTTTTAAGAGTTGGGTAAGTTCTAAATTCTAATGCACATTTTCTTTTACCCCCTTTTCCCAAGTTTGATGGACTTGAATTTCATTTACTGTTACTCCCATTTTCAAGAACAATTTCTTGTTCTTGCAATGAACTTGAGTTTGGCTGATTAGTCCACGATATTCTTGGCATTTATACTTGTCGTTTAATACAATATCAGCACTGCTGAATAAACAAGTTTCCATACAATCTTAACTGCCTTGGGAAAGAATAGACCAGACTATGACTATATTACAAGATGACAACCATATTGTTCACCATCCAGCAATAATTTTCCTTTTTTTGTTTACCTTCAATAATTAAGTATATGACTTACTCTTACATTGAAAACTGTTAAATTACTAAATCCTTCTGGCATTAAAAACAACTTAATTTAGTACTGAGTACTGATTCTGAAGAGGAGTATTTTTATGTGAAGAGGGACTTTTGTGAATCCTGAACTAACTCCGTCTGTTTTCATACAGCTGCAAACTTGGTGAATGTCGAATCATTATATGTGAGCCAGGTTCTAGACACAGTTTGCAGAAGTTGCAGTTGAATTTTCCAAGGTTGGTTTCTAATATACATTGTCTCATGTTGTTCATGCTTGCAAAGGGGCTATGATTGATTCTTTAACCTTTCTACAGTGCCAAATTTCATCATTGTTTTCACTTTCTTGAGAAGGATGCAACTACAGCCATTGTATGTATGCAAATATTAGGCCATGTTTGGTTGATGGCCATGGTCTAAAACCATAATACCATAATGTGATTCATTAAGGCTAATACCATAATATGAGAAAGATTTAGTTAGCACACTACAATAGAGCTTGCCTATATAGATGTATGGCATACTGTTATTTAGATGGAAGGAGTAATAATCTGATACCTGCTTAATTGCTTAACTTTATTCATCACTCCTGTGTCTTCTGTAGCACAAATCTACAATATGCAGTGTGTAAGCTTTCTAATCCTGTTGTCTGTGTTTATCAGTGATGATGTGGCATTTGCTCTGAAGGGCAGTCAGGAGATTCCATGGTTAGAAAAATACGTGTAATTGAGGAGATCTATCAACAACAAAAGCAACTATTTCCTAGATCAGTTTAAGTAAACTATGGTTTGGAGTCGAGCCATCTTGTTTTGTTGTAATAGTTTGGAGTTCATCGGAACTTCGATTGTTAAGTTTTAAACGCCATAAATTATTTATTTTTTTATTGATTTGTAAACGAGAAAGACTAAATTTTGTTAGCCCTCTTAGGCAAATAGGGGACACTTACAGGGAACTGAATTGTATCATTTGAGATATTAATGTATTTGGATTAAGGGAAATTATAATAATATGCTTCCTCTCATTTTTATATTGATGTAAAACCTTTCATTGAAAGTGATATAGCTTTGGATGACTTTTGAATCATCATCATTGTCATAATTAAACCCTTAATCCCTAAAGGACAAGGTCTGCTGTGATTTGGAAGACATTCGAATACAACTATACTAGTCTACAACGAAATAAAACTATGGGAATTTATTAGGATACTCTTGGTTAAATGGAAAATAATTTTGAGCTAAAAATCTTATCTACGATGAAATTAAGGCTTACAGTTCTTCATTGGTTTTTTGTTAGAAAAAGAGAGCCCTGTGTAGTTGATGACGCCCCAAAATCCCAAACAGTTGTAGGCTTGCCGCAAAAAAATAGAATAGAAACCAACACATCAAGAAATTTACTCCAAACATATCAATTAAACAAGCAAAAGCCTTTGCATATATTAATTCATTCGAAATACGTTGCAAACATATAATGACAAATAGAAAGCTAGTACTGGAATAACATCATGAGAGATTCGAGTATATTGCTATAGATTTTTTTTGCAGCATCTGAAAAGCTAGTCGCTAAGGTGCCAATGAGCAATCTTTCATGGCCTCCAATTTCTTAGTAGATGGGACTAATGAAAACTGAAAAATCACCCACAATGACTTAATTACTGTGATGCATTAACACTTGTAGCTTGTCTAGCTAGAGCAGAAGTTGTTAACCACATTGGACGGCCCAAAATTGCACTTCCATGAACAGAAAGATATGCTGCATTGAGGCTGAATGGAGTAGGGCAAGAATTAGGGAAGGAAATTAGTACGAGTTTGATGTGAAAGTTGGCGCATGAAAATATCAAAATACAAAAAGGCGAAAAAGAAGGGAAGACAATACCGATCAACATCGGGTGTAGCCAGGGGATCAAAGAGCTCCTCTCTCTGCTCCATTCCTGGAGCAATGCCAGCAGCCGTAGCCATATCTTGGACACCTTCAACCTATAATTATTACCACACAATCAGCAAATGTGTAAAACTTGAGCTAGAAAGGACACAAGACTGCCCCATTAAGCTTGTCTTCTAATTCCCCTTTAAGATAAACCTGTGCACCATCACAAACAAGTGTCGAAAATTTGAATAAAACATTAAAGCAGCTAGGCAGATGCTCTTTTATAACTGTATCAGAGATGAAAAGCAGTGGTTATTTTGGCATTTAATAATATTACTGCAGTCAAATTTAAACTGGGTTAATTAATGCCCAAAAATAGAATTGTAATAGAAATTATAGTTCAGTTTACCAATGCCCGACAAGCATGGCTTGGGTAATGGCTACTAATGTTTACTCCTGAATCCTGATGCATCTGTGCTTTTATCAAGACTTCAGAAGTTTAAAAAGTCTTCCCTAACCACAAATAGACAAAGTCCGTACTCTAAATGACTAGGATATGTAGATCAGCAGGTCCATATCAGATTATCAGAGCAACTAGCAACCTGCCAAGAGTATTGGTGAAAGGCAAATAGATATTTAAGACACTGAACTACAGCTGTTGACAAATCATTCCATCACCATCACAAAAGAAAACTAATGTAATTTAGAATAAAGGGATAGAGATCACACCTGTTGAGGATATTGGGCATATCCGCCATACGCATTGTATGCGTATAAAGATGGATCTTGAACAGCACCATATGCATAGGCATCATAACCTTGTCCATATCCATAGTACGCACCCCACTGATTTGGATCCATTTGCTGACCCCATGCAGCAGCATCCTGGGCATATTTCAGTCAAGCATTAGCTTCTGAATTTGCATATGGATAAAGCTAAAAACAATTATTCTTTAAAATCAATCCAATCAGTCCAATATGGATAGCCAGGAATTTATGCAGTGATATGTTACCTGTTTAGTAGTTGGACTCTTTCCCCATAAAACACGAACTACTTGCTGACCAATCATGGTTCCTTGAAGCTTCTGTATAGCTTCTTCAGCAGATTGGCTGAAAAAATTGGGGGATAAATTATAGATTACAAGTAGTTAAAAGAGAAAGACTACAAAAGCAGCGGAGAATGCAGACTGAGGTCCAAATCTTAAATAATCTTCAAAGAAAAACTAATCTAGAAGAAGCTATAAATCTAAGACAGAGACATAGATAGTATATCCATACACTGCCATAATGTCCATTAGCACTCCAGAAATATACTTACCGAGCTGCAAACTGCACAAATCCACATCCCTTACTAGCTGGAATCTTGACATAACCAATCTCTCCAAAATGCAAACAATGCTGTCTCAGCTCTTCTTCTGTTACGTTTGGGTCCAAATTTCCAACATATATCTGGAAAAAGTATGAGTAGAAGCTAATTAGACAAAGAATCAAACAGCCAGTTCACAAAGGATCAGTTCTGCGCTCATTTTACCGTTGTATTATTTGGATCATTCTCCGCTGCCACTGGTTGAACGGGCTGGATAGGTGGCACAATGTATGCTGGAGCAGGATATAAAGCTGCCACAGTAAAAATGAAGCTGAGTATATGACACATATTCAGACCAGAATAGAAAAGCTACCATATGCTTAAGGAATCCTGAAAAGATTAGCAAACAAAAGTCAAAATACTCGAAAACAGCTACCTTTAGCTACAGCATATTGCTGCTGCATTCCAGGTGACTTTTTAGGAGTAGCAGCACTAATACGCATTGGCCTTGATAAACAATATTGACCATTCATTTCAGTCATAGCCCGGTTTCTTTCAGTCTCATCAGCAAATTTAACAAACCCATATCCCTTCGATCGACCAGTGCTTGGATCAGTTACAACCTTGGCCCCTCTCACCGAGGGATAGTGAGCTCTAAAAGTCTCTTGCAATAAATAATCGGAAACATCAGGTGCCAAATCTCCAACAAAGATAGAATGCTCAGGACCTGCATCAGGTCTTCTTTCTCCAATCCCAAATGATGCCCAATTCAATCGGAAAGGTTGCTCAGTTCCTGGCATGGGAGTTCCGTTATATGACTGCAAAACACGCTCAGCAGCTGCATGTGAAACAAATTCAACAAATCCATACCCCTCTGGATGACCAGTAATCTTGTTGCGTATCACCTTCACAGAAATAACCTACATTGACAATGCACAGCATTAATTATTATGGTGTCAGCAATAACCATAAAAACCATCACCACCAGTCCACAGAAACGAAATCGAGTAACTACAACCGAAAGACCTAAATTTGAAAATAGATCATCTAAGCATTGTAAGCAAACTATCGTCATTGATAACTTTTATACCCCAATTTTCAATGTAACTATTTGACTCATAGTACTTAGGGCATTAGATCATATACAAAGACAATGAAGTAAAAGGCATCACGTTGATACAACTGCATATTCGAGTCGCTTGCCAAACAATCACAACATATCTCCAATTCAAATACTTTTTAGCATACCGAAAATCAGCTCAAACAAACAGATAAACTAGTTAAATTTCATACTACAAATTCGAGTCGTTTGCCAAACAATCACAACATATTTCCAACTCAAATACTTCTTACTTTCTTAGTAAACCTAGAATCAGCTCAAACAAACAGATAAACTCATAAACAAGCTTAATACCATACTGCCACCACTCTCACAAGTCATTGAAGAAAATAATCCTTAACCGCCACAATTCCTTCAAGGGTTATAAGTTATAACAATGGAAGCTCAACTTCATGATTCAAACATTAACAAAACAACTAAAAATACCCAATTCATCATTAAACAGAAAAACCCACAACAAGCTAAATTTGATTTCAATTTTGGAAGCTGAAATTATAATCAAGAACAACAAAAGTTTAAACTTTATCAAAATTAAAGAAAACCCCACAAAAACCCACATTAAAAATTAAAGAAAGAAGTAAAATGGTGATTAAATTAGCATAAACTTGAAATTAAACAGGAATTTAATGAATAAAACGATGATACCTCTCCAGTTTGAGCGAAGCAATTATGAAGGTAAGATTCATCGACCCAAATTTGAAGGTCACCAATCCAAAGAGTACGAACTTCTTCTAGGGTTTGAGGTTGATGATGGTGAGGTTGAGGGTGAGGAGCTGCCATTGTTGTTTGCTAATTTAGTTATGTTTCACCAATTGAGAGTTTGAGAGGTTTTTGGTTTTCTTTAGAAGTTTTGAGTCACGAACGCAACTCCCCGCAATTCAAAATGACGAAGTTGTGACTCGTGAGCTAAAAACACTGAAAACTATTATAATGTTCCGTTTCGACGTTTCGAAAACTCGACCCAAAGTGTTTAGAAAATTCTTCGAAAATATTGTTCAATGTTCATATGAAAAAATGTAATATTATGTTAAATGAAGCGTTTTGAAAGCATTGTGGCTCAATGATACATGCTTCTCATAATATCTTTGAGTTGGATACTCAATTTATGATTCTTCCTATGACCTAACTCACACTTCCAAATTACATTTTTTTTTTTCAGTTTTTCCCGAAAAAATGAAAAAAGTTTGGGATATTCTATATGATAGCATCCTACAATTGACTTTTCCATATGGTACCATGTTATGCTCTAAATTTACATGGTAACACTATAGTATTTACTTATTTTCTACAGTAATATTCTCAATTTTATTTTACATTTTTCAAGTTTTGTCTCGTATAAATCACCTGATTAAGGTGTTTTAATAGAATATTTTAGGCTCTTATTGTCTGAATACTCAAAATCGATGTTGAAATTGGTGCAAAACGCTTTAAAAAGGTATGAGTTATCACATGCAATAAAATGGCATAGTGCGTATATTTCAATTTGTTTTGGCACAAAAAAATGTTCAATTATGGTTTTAGGGATAATTTTGATTCCTTAATATTATCCAAAAAATATTTAATTAGACAAAAAAGATCACAAATACCTTATATTAATGTTTTATACTAACATTATATTTAACAATGTTATGATAGATAATAAAGCTAAAGTATAGTATTATCATATGAAATGAAAGTGTAAGTAGTAGTGCCACGTGGAAAAGCCAACATTAAGATGGTACCATAAAGAAAATCCCAAAAAGTTTTTAGCCTTCTAGTCAGTTTCAATTGTGTAGGGGTCTTTCGTTGATTAGATGATCAACATGTAAAATTTTAGGTCTATATTTTTCTGGGTCTCCGTAACCCCCTAAAAAGGGTCGGAGCTAAAGGGGGGATTTTTTTTGAAAATTTAGTTTAAAAATTGCTTTTTGTTTAATAAAGTGGACAAATTTATGTTATTGGCCCCTCCAAAAACACAAAATTCTTACTATAGCCCCCTCTAAAATATTTTCCTTGTTCCGCCCCATTAAAAGTGTGACTTATAGCCTTTATTTTCAGCATTTGGAAAGCCTTCCGGGGCTTCGTCTCATATTTCATTTGCTTTTAATAACCTTGGTATGACTTACGATTACTTTTAGCCTCTAAAAACTTGTTATGTTTTCACTTTAGAAGAAACCTGAAAAAATGACATACTTGTCTTTTTTATTATCCTGGGAACTTCTTATAACCTTTCGAACTCCGACAAGTTATTTGATGACCCCTTTTGTTCCTAGAGACACCATATAAACTTTTCACCAATTTTTTGCAAATCCCCATAACCTCCAAAATATGTGAATTATAGTCTTCGTTTTCGACTTCTAAAAGGCTATTCCAGGTTTCATCCTGTTTTTACCCTATATTTCTCCTACGTGTTTTGGTAGCCCCATGATGCCTCACACTCGATTTCTTAAGTTTTGTCTTGTTTGTACCTTACTTTTTTTTTTTTTTTTTTTACCATGTGTAATATGTGACACACAAACAACCGACACTCGATTTTAGTCCAAAAAAAAAACTACTATCTCTCATTCTTAGAGAAATTTTTGAATAAACACACAAACAATGCAAAAGATCTCATCTAACATGGCCTTAACCTACAAATATTTAATATAAACAGTTATACTCTGTCTTTGTCAAAAACTATTATTTGCCGAAAATTACTTTTCTTTAATCTTTCTCTATATTAAAATCATTATTTAGATATATAATTTTGTTGGAAAATTTTTAGAGTATATGAATGGTTAAATCCAAGTTTGTTTGTTTGATTTACATGGATATGGTGAGGTAAATCAAGTAAACATAAATATAGAATTATAGAAGCGAAAATCAACAAAAACCAAAAAGTTTAAAGCTTCGAGACAAAAGAAAGTCTCACCTCACGACGGAATTAGTCGCGGCTCGCGACTGGTGCTCGCACCTCGCGACCTGGGAGTGGGTCTGGCAGTTTTGTGGCGGTTTGCTACTTGTTTTGGTTGGTTTGCTGATTAGCCTGATTTCCTTTGGTGCCTTTTGGCTTCTATATAGATATATACTATACATATATATATGTTGGATGGAGTAAGAGTAACTACTCTCTCATATTCTTTATGCACATTAAAAGTTTTAAGAGATTTTTTCTCAAAAAGTTCATCATCGTAACAAATAAAATTCTGATTTTCATTGAACATCAATCATAGAAAGCATGATTGTTGTTGGTTCTTCGTTGTATCTCAAAGGCAAATTTCGTAAACCCGCACTTTCTTGTAGGGTTGAAATAATGCATTTTAGAAAGTAATTACACGCCTCGAAAGTTTGTTGTTTATCTTTGTGATCCTTGTATGAAGGCACAATAATTCCTAACAATAGCACAATAATTTCTAACAAATTTACGATAGCCCTTTTATCTATTCTCAACAATTAAGTTCAAGATTGTATAACAGTCTCCAATTTTGTTCATTGATTGTTGAGTGACTCAAAATAGAAACTTCCAAAAACTACCGCAAAGTCGAAAAACTATCCTAATCATTGGGCGTAAGACCAAAAGTCTTGGATTTTCTTCCTACAAGAGTCAACCCCATAATATTTTGATTTGCATCTAATTCAAATTTTATTCTCTCTCAAATTCTTGCATTATTTAAACCTTTTCAAATCATCAATTCATCACTCGCTCACACATCATACAAATTTCTGTGAAATTCCCACAATTATTCGATGCTTTTGTTCAATTTTGTTCTTCATTTTTCTTCAAAAAGTTAATTTCTTTTTAATCTGAAAATTATAAAGGAACAATGGAAATTCCAGCATTTATTGTAATTATTCCTGTTGGTCTAATTTTTCTTATTTCAGGGCTTATTATTAATCTCATTCAGGTAATCTCACATTATTGCTATGAATTATATCATCATTAATTTTTGCTAAATCATATTTTATTTATTTGGCAATTATTAAAGCATTTTTCCACTTGAATATGGGTCTTATGTTGGTTTCGATGATAGGTTGTTGGGTTTTTTTTAAAACCCTTTAATTTGGGTCATGGGTTTCAATTTTCGGAGTTTTTAGTTGGAGTTTTCATAGGAAAGTTTTGATTTTTGGGGAAAACTTGATTCAATTTTTTTTAGGGAAAGTTGCAATTTTTGATGCAAACTATGAAATGATTATTGCTTTCTACAATAAGCATTATGATTTGAAGAGATTGTTAAATTAGGGATGATCATGAACTTTAATTTGGATAATTAAGCTAATTTATCATTTGAAAGATGAGATTGAATTGATGATTATGAATGTGAATTTTGTTGAAAATCATCTCACTGAATTTTGTTATATGATTAATAAATTTTTCACTAATTTGGTTTATAGAAGTAGGAAAATGAGAGTGATGATGTTCACTTGCAATTAGCTTGAGTAGAAGGGCAAGTAGTTGATGTGTATGCTTTGTAATTGACTTTAATTTGAATTACAGTTAGGATGGATTGATGAATGTATCATGGCTGATGGCTTTATATAGAGCTCGGATTTTTGGGAACCAGTTTCGCTATTGGTCCTTAAAACTAGCGCGATATAAGATTATGGACATTAGAATTTGGAACATTGTATCCTACATACTAACTATTAGTGACAATGTGGGATCAATAGTGGGTTTGTTGTTGCGAGAAGTTTAGTGTTTGGCTGATACTGGAATTATCAATTGGACGGCGAGGGGAAGGGAACTTTAAGTTGGAAATGTTTAGTAAGTTGACTTGGGATGCTTCAATGTCACTAATGTAATGTACTCAGGCCAAAGTGTTACAAAAAACATATTGGATTTGGTTTAGCAGATAATCACATGACTTTTTCTTTGCTTATGTTGTTACTGTTTTAATCCTACCACGCGATGATAGCTTTTGTAGAACACCTTTGTCTCACCCTTTTTATCATATGGTTATGGTTTCTTTGTCTATTAATCATCTTGAATCATTTAGGTGCATTTGCTTTCGTTTTCAGGCTATCCTTCATGTCTTAGTTCGTCCACTGTCAAAAAATATGTACAGGAGATTTAACAAAGTAGTAGCTGAGCTGTTGTGGCTGGAGACTGTATGGCTCTTTGATTGGTGGGCTGGCATAAAGGTTGGAATACACTAATGACAATTTGTTTATACACGTGTTTTTTTGCTTGTATTTTGATACTTTAATTTGAAAATTTTGATTGTTGCAGGTGGAACTGCACACTGATCCCGAGACATTTCGTTTGATGGGTTTGACTTTAAAAAACATTAATCTTAAGAATTTAATTGCGAGTCACTGTTGTGAAATATCAATGTTAATTAATTATTGCTGTCAAATTATTGTACCTCTTGTCTTCCATCTAACGCATTAAGTTGACTTCACTTTGATATCTACTGTTCCTTATGTGGGTACATTTACATGTTTTGATGACATCGTTTCCACTTTCAGGTAAAGAACATGCGCTTCTTATCTCCAACCATAGAAGTGACATTGATTGGCTTATTGGATGGGTTTTAGCTCAGGTCCTTTCTAAGAACTGCTTTTATAACTGTAACTCTATGACTGCAGGACTCATGTTTCTTTTGCTGTATTATATTTAAATCAGATACTACGTATTTGAAAAGCATATATTCAACCATGTTTAATTGTAATCTCATCAGAATACTGCATGAGCTAAGGCTAAGTATTTATTCTCGAATTCAATTATGCAAGTATAGTTCAGCTTTGAAAGCAAAACAAATAATTATCCTCGTCTAAATGTTTAGTTATATGCCAATAATAGTTGTGCTTTTATCCTGAACAGAGAGTAGGCTGCTTAGGTTCTTCGATGGCTATTATGAAGGATGTTCTAAAGTATCTTCCGGTGAGTACCTATATACTTTTCTTCCTAATAATTTCATGAGCTTAGGATTCCAGTTTGATATGAGTGAAATGCACAATAACTGACAAGTTTCAAATTAGAATTTGGAAACCTTCATGTCTACATTGTAATTTTGCACATGTGATGTATTTTGATTGCTGCCAATCCGAGACAAATTTGCCGTGCTTCTCTAAAAGCGGTTTGTGTAAAAGGTCATCTTTAAGATTTATTTGTTGCTATTTTGAATAGTGATTCTAGAGAATCATTTGACAAAGTATGTTTGTAACCTGCTATTGCTTGTGCCTATATTAGCTAACTCTTGTAGTCGCTATGATTTAGGCATGATTATAAAGCCTGAGTATACCATTACTAACCAATTGTTCATACTTGTGTTATTATTAATTTCTTTGAAGAGATTGGTTTTCTGTGTTATAAGTATTGTTATCTTATGAGGCATTATCCAACTCCATTTATATGGTGTTACATAGTTAAGAATTTTATGATCCAAAATTACTCCAAAGTAACCTTCAACAAGTGAAATTTCTTCATGAGTGAAAGTCATTTACGCCATGTCAGAATATCATTCAAGCTGTATGCAGTTATAACTTGTAAATGTTCATGCTAGAAAATGTATAATTTTCGTCAGACATGTATATAGAGTATTTATAAAGTTGTTGCTCACCAATTGTCCTCTCATCACCATATCTCTCTATAACTGAAGTTTAGTTGGCAGTATGGGATGTTGCTTACATTAAGCTCTTTCTATAGTTTGACATGTTTCATTGATGTCTTGTTACCTATATTGCCACTGGCACTGTTGTCTTGTTGGATTTACTACACGCAACGATCAAGTTATATGGCTATCTGTTACTTATCTATGGTGACTTGGTGTTGCTTTATGTTTTAGATTTATAATTTGTGCAACAAATGCAGGTTATTGGTTGGTCAATGTGGTTTTCTGAGTACGTCTTTGTCAAAAGGAAATGGGCTGAAGATCAAAGCACCTTAAAGGTATTTAAAGATTCAATTCAAAGTTTTTTTAAACTTTTGGTAAGATGGTTGCTGTTAAGTAATTGTTTAATCGATATATGCCACACAGTTATGTTACGAGAAATTAAAGGATTTTCCTATTCCCTTTTGGCTGGCTCTCTTTGTTGAAGGAACTCGCTTCACACAAACAAAACTGCTTGACGCACAGAAGTTTGCTATTTCTAAAGGCTTAGATGTCCCAAGAAATGTTTTGCTTCCTCGTACCAAGGTTAGTTTCACAATTCCTCCTTTTTCTTTAGATTGTTTCTTTCCTTCTATTTTTTTCCACTTTATCTTGTTGAAATTTAGATTTTGTTCTTTCTTTTGCATGCGAGGTCTAAATTTAGTGAGTTGATTTCATTATGGCCTTCTTTATTTGTTTTTGCAATGTGTGCATCAAATATCATAACGATGCTTTTAAACTGTAACCAGAAAAAATGTTCAATGTGGAATTGATTATTAGAATCACAAGATGATAATTGTTTGTTGCTTTCATATGAGTGTTTCAGGGCCTTATTTTAGCAGTAAAGCATATGCGGTCATTTGTTCCTGCGATATATGATGTTACTCTAGCCATACCCAAAGACTGCTCCCCACCTTCAATGCTAACAATGCTAAAGGGCAGATCTTCTGTGGTAAGCATGGACACTTATGTTATTATGAAAAGAGAAATACTGTTAACTGCTTTCATCTTTCATTATAGGAAAATGGCAGAGATAGAAACTGTCATTCTTTTCATCTAGTGTCAATGTTTTTCTTGTGCTTGTAGATACTTTCCGATGTTGATGTCATGACTTATATTGCAGGTAAAAGTGCATATTAAGCGCCATTTGATGCAGGACTTGCCTGAAACAAGTGATGACATTGCACAATGGTGCAAAGACATGTTTGTGGCGAAGGTAAGAGCTCATCTTAGTATAGAGCAACTATTATAGAAGGGGCATACCACCTGATGAGGCTATCGCACACCTATCAAAAATAAACCAAACCACACTAACTAATATAGCTAGGGAAGTAGGGATCGAATCCACAGGGAAGCAATTAAATCTATTAGTTCTAAAATGTTTAAATTGTGTAAAGGGCCTTGAATGTTAGGTTATGACTAAAAAGTAATCTAATGCTAGGATTGAATCGATTAATGGAATGAATTTATAACTAAGCTTAAGACATCGGTTCACCATAGATTAACAAACGAATTGCACACAATTAATTAACAGATTATCAATTTTCTTGCATTAAGGTCCACTAATTATCTCGAATCTAGTCTCCTTCAAAACTTCTCTAATGGCTCTCGCTCACTTAGACTCGTTTTGCCTATTGTCCCTATGATCTAATTGTGGTAAACTTATCTCTCGGCATCGATTTCAACAATATCAAACTAATAATTAAACCTGGCCAGTATTTAACTGAAAGCAATAAAAGTTGACAACAGGAATTCAAGAACATTAATAGCCAAACTAACAATTATGAGCAAAACATCGAAATAAATCCATGGATCCCCTAGTCCTAGAAAGGGAACTACTCACTCATAATTAAAAACACAAAAACTAGATCAATGATAGAAATTAAAAACCTAGACATGATTGAACTAAATAAACCAACAATAATCAAGAAATTAAATCTAAGCATAAAACTAAAAGCATAAAATTAAACTAATACTAAACATTAATAAAGAACAAGAATTGAGATTGAATACAACCTGAATATTATTAATTGAATGATTAACAAGAATTCCACACTTCAAGAGAGTTTTTGGACTAAACTAGGGTTTGTAAAATAATAAAAGACGTAAATCGGATTTTTGGAGTACAAAAACATTAAATACTAAGGCCTAACAAGAAGAAAACACGCGGAAAACGCCCTCGGAGCGGCCCGGGCGCCTGGCACGCCTTGGTTCGTTTCTTGTTTTTTTGCTCGTTCTTCCTTAATTACTTCTTTAATTTTTCATTTAGCACTCCTAATCCTCAGTAAAGCTTCCTAAATGACTTCAACTCCTCACTAACTTCTTCAACTGCTTCAAAAGGCTCGGAAAATAACGATAAATCATCGATTCATGTAAAATCTTATAAAAAGCACAACAAACACTCGAAACCGCAAAAATTAGTAGAAATGGCTCAAAAGGGCCATATTAGAGCTAAAAATCAATCGGGATCGGGGTTAAAATACATGTCAAAATATCAACTTATCAAACTCCCCCAAGCCAAACCTTTGCTTGTCCTCAAGCAAACAACTAAGCAAACAATGACTTTACCCCTTTAACTTTGCAAAACATAATCAACTAAACAATTTCGAGTATGTAAGTTCCTCAACTAACCCATCAAAATCCCTTGACGGCCATCCACTTAAATCAAAATCAATAAGCCAACCAAGTAAGAAATAGAAGTCGATGACTAGAGTAGCTCACTCGGTGTCACTCCACACATAAATTTGAGCATAAATAATGAAGCTCACCCTTAATCCCAAAGAAAAATACAAATGCAATAAGTGTTTGAATGCAAATTTTGAGAACCCAAACCCACATCTCACACCTCATGCACGTGTTTAAGGGTAATCACTCAATCCTAGTATGAAAGTCGACTCGAAATGCAAGTAATACTCACTAGCTTTGGCAATTGACTCACTTCATAAGAACTAAAAACATGCACATGCCGATCAAAAAGGTCTTTATAAGCTTGTAACGTGGCTAGGGTGATGGTTAGGATAAAATTTGGGATAATGTGGTGGTAAATGCAGGCTATACGCATATAACAATCGAAGAACATAATCAACATCTCCAACATCAAACCAATCTTTTCTATTCACTTACATACTCAGTGTAAGACTTATATGCAGGTAATGTTTAACCAAGTGATTATGTTGGAGATGAAGACTGTAAGTGATCTGTACCTGCACTGAGTACGTAAGTGCATAGAAAAGATTGGTTTGATGTTGGAGATGTTGATTATGTTCTTCGATTGTTATATGCGTATAGCCTGCATTTACCACCACATTATCCCAAATTTTATCCTAACCATCACCCTAGCCACGTTACAAGCTTATAAAGACCTTTTTGATCGGCATGTGCATGTTTTTAGTTCTTATGAAGTGAGTCAATTGCCAAAGCTAGTGAGTATTACTTGCATTTCGAGTCGACTTTCATACTAGGATTGAGTGATTACCCTTAAACACGTGCATGAGGTGTGAGATGTGGGTTTGGGTTCTCAAAATTTGCATTCAAACACTTATTGCATTTGTATTTTTCTTTGGGATTAAGGGTGAGCTTCATTATTTATGCTCAAATTTATGTGTGGAGTGACACCGAGTGAGCTACTCTAGTCATCGACTTCTATTTCTTACTTGGTTGGCTTATTGATTTTGATTTAAGTGGATGGCCGTCAAGGGATTTTGATGGGTTAGTTGAGGAACTTACATACTCGAAATTGTTTAGTTGATTATGTTTTGCAAAGTTAAAGGGGTAAAGTCATTGTTTGCTTAGTTGTTTGCTTGAGGACAAGCAAAGGTTTGGCTTGGGGGAGTTTGATAAGTTGATATTTTGACATGTATTTTAACCCCGATCCCGATTGATTTTTAGCTCTAATATGGCCCTTTTGAGCCATTTCTACTAATTTTTGCGGTTTCGAGTGTTTGTTGTGCTTTTTATAAGATTTTACATGAATCGATGATTTATCGTTATTTTCCGAGCCTTTTGAAGCAGTTGAAGAAGTTAGTGAGGAGTTGAAGTCATTTAGGAAGCTTTACTGAGGATTAGGAGTGCTAAATGAAAAATTAAAGAAGTAATTAAGGAAGAACGAGCAAAAAAACAAGAAACGAACCAAGGCGTGCCAGGCGCCCGGGCCGCTCCGAGGGTGTTTTCCGCGTGTTTTTTTCTTGTTAGGCCTTAGTATTTAATGTTTTTGTACTCCAAAAATCCGATTTACGTCTTTTATTATTTTACAAATCCTAGTTTAGTCCAAAAACTCTCTCGAAGTGTGGAATTCTTGAGCGGCCCGCCCTGAGGGGTCCGGGCGAGCAACGCCCATTCGGGCGATTGGCTTCGACCCGGGCGCTTGGCTCTGCTTGGTTCGTTTCTTGGTTTTTTTGCTCGTTCTTCCTTAAATACTTCTTTAATTCTTCATTTAGCACTCCTAATCCTCAGTAAAGCTTCGTAAATGACTTCAACTCCTCACTAACTTCTTAAACTGCTTCAAAAGGCTCGGAAAACAACGATAAATCATCGATTCTTGTAAAATCTTATAAAAAGCACAACAAACACTCGAAACAGCAAAAGTTAGTAGAAATGGCTCAAAAGAGCCGTATTAGAGTTAACAATGAATCGGGATCGTGGGTAAAATACATGTCAAATATCAACTTATCACCAGCATAGTATGATTTTGGTTTTTCTTTGGTGGATAGTAGGAATTAAGGATTCCCCTTCATTGCGTTTGCATGTATCTTCAGTCCTAATTGATAAAGATTAGGAAATTAGAGAAGATGGGATTCAATAGGGAAAGACGTTAATGGGGAAAGAAATAGGCGAGCTTGTAAAAATAATCTCTCAGGCCCGTTTGGTGACCGGTGGTAATGAGAATGAAATTTTAAATGAATTGATACGAGGTTATGAGCTAGTGACCATGGGAATGATTTATCTACCTTATGAGGAAAATTCAAAGGGATAAGGAATTGACTATATCCTTGTTTGATTCAGATTGTGTTTTTTGAACTTCCTTAGGATGCATTTTTGGATGATTACTTTTCGAGCGGCAGTTTTGGTAGTAAAGAAATTCAAGAGCTGGGTCGAACAAAGCAGTCATTAATTGTAAGGCATTGGCTTTATTACGTTTGATCTGTATCACATTATCCTCACCCTTTTAGTGTATGATTGTTGACATCCTTTTGTTTTGTTTTGTTTATGAGTAGGTGATGATTGTTTGGTCATGTTTACTTAGCATGAGCGCTTTCGGATTCTTGGTATGGACCAGTCTTTTCTCGACTTGGCAAGGAATCATAGTATCAGCTGTGTTCTTGCTTCTTGTCATTGTCACTATGCAGATCCTTATTTTGTTCTCACAGGCGGAGTCTAATATTGATTCTGCACCCATCAAGATACTCCCACAAGATGCAACAAAAGAAAATCTCCTTAAACAATGACCATTTTTTTCGTATCAAATCATAACATTTCTGTAATAATAGATGAACTTAGCCATTCTTTCATTTACATTTTTTTGGTTCAAATTTTATTTGTATTTATATTTTGACTAAGCATTTCTCCTTGTTATTGTACAGATAGTACTTAATTATAACTGTTGTAGTGGGAAAAGTTGCTTAGTGTTTTTATTTTTTATTTTATTTTTTGAAGAGTTGTTATTTATTCGTTAATTAATTCATTTATGAAACAATATTTTATACATCTATCCATTTTTTTAAAAAAAAAATTGTATACATTTAGTGTACTATAAAATTAGTAAATAGAATACAACATATAACTAAAATTCTATATTTTGGCGAGCCATAAGAATTGCAATAACAATACAAATATAGTATATAAGTAATTTTCTTTCGCATCGATCAAACAAAAAGTATGACTCTGACCGTAACCAAATCAAATTTTCAAATAGTTTCATATACGTAGTAGATAAAATCGAGCATTTGCTCGAAAATTATGTAGTTTACGTAATAATTTCAACACGAGAGCTACCAAGCAAATACGACACGACTACACCCATATAACGTGGAAAATTATCCGTTCCTTCATGTGGCTCAACCCATATTTAAAAGTAAAGTGATGAATGTTGTTAATTTGTTAGCGTATAGAATATATTCTCTTAAAAAACAAATATATTCTGCCATTTTCGTGTTTATCTTTCTCTCCTTCTCTCAGCATTTGACAATTCTCACTGATCTGACAACACTTCACTACTTCATCATAATCTCTTATGTCGGTTCAAAATTATATAAATTCTAATTTCTTACACTTCAATTTCTTCAAAATAACCTAAAAATCATTTAAAGTTTGATTATTCATTCTGATTTTCGCAAAATAAAAATAAAAAATGGGTTCATTAAAGAGTGATGAAGAAATAGGTTTAATTGAAGAAAAGGAATCAATTGAAGCTATAATTTACATTAATGGTGTTCGTAATGTTATTCCTGATGGTTTGGCTCATTTAACTCTTCTTGAGTATCTTCGAGGTATATTCTATGATTTTTTAATTTAATTTGTTGTTTTTATTTTAATTTTAATTTTAATTTTATTTTTTAATTTCGATGAGTTGAAATTTGTATTAGTTGATGAAGTTTTTATGTTTGCGATAGTAATTAAGGAGTTTTTGTTAGTGTTATTTGTGGATTATTGTTGAGAAATTATGTTTAACTTTTATGAGTTTGATTTGGAGATGATTCACTTTTTAAGGTTTTTATTGTTGTTAGGGTTTGGATTTGTTGTAACGATCACAAGAAAACCGTAATTTGCGAGTAAAAGCAATTTTTATTGACAATATAAACTAATCACTTGATTACCAAAATACTCATTTTTTAACATTTAACTTTTTCTCTAATATATTACTTGTAAATTGTAATTTATCTCGGTAAAATTTTTGATGTTGTACATATAGACAAATTTAGACGGATAAAAGATCAATTTAATGACAATTTCTATTGAAGAAGGATTATATTTAATAGTTGATTAAGCGGGAGCTGCTGGGATGTGTTGTTATATGGAACGGAGTTTTGACCATTTAAGAAGGATTATATGAAAAAGAAGGGAGCTGTTGGGATGCGTATGTTAAGATGGATGCGTGGGAAGTGGGATTGCTTTAAGGGGTAGAATTAGGAATGTAGATATTCAGCGAAATGTTGGAGTAACGTTGGCTTGGGCATGTAAGTTGGAGAACACAAGATTCTGTTAAGAAGGATAGAGTGTTGAGATCATGCCACCATAACATTACACAAAAAGTAAGAAGGAATTGGAGAGACTGAAAAGGCGAAGAAGACGTGGTTTGATTGTGGATATGAAATTCATTTAATTGATTATTTGTAGGTGCATTGGGTGCATCATAATTAAGTATACAGAAAGTTATTGATTGATCAATCATTCATGCATAACCAATTACATGGATACTTAAAATTAAGGACATATTAGGAAGTCTGTATAGAATTATGTGAAGGTGATTGGTAAGGAACTGTTTTAGAGTAACGATAAGGCAATTAAGTAATTTGTGGGACAGAAAAGAATAGATGAAAACGAAGGTTGTAACGATAAAATGGGAGCATCGAGGGTATATTTGAAGAGTTAAAAAAGCAGAGTAGAGACAGAGGAAAGGATAGGATGAGCTATTGTGGAGTTACTACCTTGTTAATGGATCGTATGATATGTGGGATTGTTTGGTTAATATGAGATGTTTCATGTTTTATCATAAAATCAAGACTAGATACGATTCAAAAATTTGAAATCAAGCTTAGCCAGGATATCAGTTCAAAATTTTGTTTGTTTTGGAGGAAAACACTTTCCCAGAAATGATTTTCATCATTTCCTCATTTTCCTTTGTTTGCTTTGGTAAGGGGTGAAAATCAATTTTTTCAAATCTGGAAAACCTCTCTTTAAAAAAGAGAACCCATTGTCTTTTTGTAAACAAGGTATACCACATTTTCCTACCTATTTCTTACTTTTCTATTCCTTTCCTTACATCTTTCTCCTCCTTCTCCTTTCAATTTCCTTTTTCTGAGTTTTTTTGCACCAAAATAAACAAAGAAAAACTTCTTTTACAACTTTTTTTTCATTGAAAATTATTTTTCTTATAAAATCATTTTCCTTGAAAAGTGTTTTCCATCAAAACAAGCGAAGCCTTAGTGAAACTTGATTTTCCAGTTTTTGGTCGATATGATTTGGTTTGGTTTGGTTTGTTTTCCTTGATGATGTTGTGATCAATGCTTTTGAATGCAGACTTAGGCTTAACCGGGACAAAATTAGGATGTGGTGAAGGAGGCTGTGGTGCTTGTACCGTGATGGTCTCTTATTTTGATCAACAACACAAGAAATGTGTGTGAGTCCTTCTATACCTTGATTATCTATTTGTTTTGCTCCTGTTTGATTTCATATATGCTCATTTGCAGCAATATGAAGCTGACTATTGCCTTTTTGTGTGAAAATTTTGTTTTCATTTTTTTTTTTCATAAATGACTAAATGACACCTGCTATTAGCTAATAACGTTTTAGGACATTGTTTGCTTTGAGAATTTGATGATTGTTGGTCTTGCCATTCTCTTCTAATAATTTTCTAATTTTTGCAAATCAAAAGTACTAGTATTTACTAAATAATTTGTAATAGCAAACCATTTTCAATTTCTTATACTGTGTCTTAGTGCACGTTTATATTTGATTTAAAGATACCCGTAGTATAACCTGTAAAATGTGCTTCTATAATAATGAATTATGAATATAATTTCAAAATATGCATAATATTGGCTTGCTTTTCCCGATTAAATTTACAGATTGATATCTGTAACTTTCCGTTTGAAAGATTGGCATAGATGCAGAATGTTGCTGCAGGGTTTTGACATCAACTTATGTGGCTCTTACATTATTTATCCATCTTTTGTGGATGGCAATCCAAATTAAAGAGATTGTTTTAATTTCCGCATTACTTCCTTTACCAGGCACAATGCAGTTAATGCGTGCTTAGCTCCTCTATACTCTGTTGAAGGAATGCATGTAATCACAGTGGAGGGTATCGGAAACCGTAAAATTGGATTGCATCCAGTGCAGGTATTATATATTAATATTGCCCCAACTGTATAATTTAATTGGAAGCTGTGAAAGTGTGAATTTAATATTATCAACTACAATGAGGATCATATATCATTCTAATCACTCAAGAACTTTTAATTTCTTGAATTATTTGCACGTTTTGCATTAAACAATCTTAAAGAGAGGTAAACTTCATATTTTGGTTGTATAAATCTTTTAAACAAGCCCTTATGTATGGGAGCTTTTTTGCACAACATTTATTCTAATTAAATTGTATGCCATCTACTAATACAAGCATTGGAGGGAGGAAAATTGCTCCTCCATACCGAGGTTCATTTTTGGTGAGAGCATACACGGAACAAAAGATTCAATTACCTTTTTTCACTGTTTTTTCACCTGTTTTTCTTTGGTGGGTTTGGTGATAATAGAAAAATTGGTGAGGCATGGGAAAAAAATTAGTGCCCTGAAGCACAAGTGGCCATTTCTTCTCAATGAACTATGCCATGAGTCTAAAACTAAACTTTGCTCTCTTCTTTCGGCTTTTGTTTTTCCATAGTTCCTCGACCAACAAGATAACACTTTTCCTTTCATGTATAAATGTAAAAGGGAACAGTTTATGAATTCTCTTACCGTGTTTTATATGTTATCTTTACAGGAATTATTAGCAAAATCACATGGTTCACAGTGTGGATTTTGTACTCCTGGATTTGTCATGTCTATGTATGCTTTATTAAGATCTAGTCAAACTCCTCCAACTGAGCAGCAAATTGAAGAAAGTTTGGCAGGGAACTTGTGCCGCTGCACAGGTTATCGACCAATAATCGATGCTTTCAGAGTTTTTGCTAAAACTGACGACATGGTATACATTGGTGGTACTGGGGCAAGTCTTCAAAACAATGAATTCATCTGTCCTTCTACCGGCAAGCCCTGCTCGTGTGGACAAAAATCTGATGGAGATGTTGGGAATACTAAAGAAAGCAGGGCTTGTAATGAAAGGTACAAACAACTTTCTTACAGTGATATTGATGGCAGCAAATACAATGAGAGAGAGCTTATTTTTCCTCCTGAGCTATTGCGAAGGACATCTTCTTTTTTGAAATTGAATGGTCTTGGTGGGCTTAAATGGTATCGACCTCTGTCACTTAAACATGTCCTTGACTTGAAAGCTAAGAATCCAGATGCAAAGTTGGTAAATGGTAACACTGAGGTCGGAATTGAAATGAGGCTGAAGAATATGCAGTATAAAGTTCTTATCTCAGTTGCACAGGTGCCTGAGTTAAATATTTTAAATGTGAAAGACGATGGCTTGGAGATAGGAGCTGCTATAAGACTATCAGAGCTTCTGAGTGTTCTGAGAAGAGTGTCTTTCGACCGTGTGGCTCATGAAGTATCATCCTGTAATGCTCTTATTGAGCAAATAAAATGGTTTGCTGGAACACAGATTAGAAATGTTGCGTCCATTGGTGGCAATATATGCACCGGTAGTCCAATATCAGATTTGAATCCTCTTTGGATGGCGGCTGGAGCAAAGTTTCAAATCATTGATAGCAAGGGAAATGTAAGAACAATTTTGGCGGATAAGTTTTTCTTAGGCTATCGTAAGGTGAATTTGTGTAATGATGAGATTTTATTATCAATACATTTACCTTGGACACGGCCTTTTGAGTTTGTGAAAGAGCATAAGCAGGCTCATCGTAGAGATGATGATATTGCATTAGTAAATGCTGGGATGCGTGTTCACCTAGAAAAAAAGGATGAAGAATGCTTTGTATCCGATGCTTCAATTGTTTATGGAGGTGTTGCTGCTGTTTCTTTAATTGCATCAAAAACAAAAGACTTTCTAATAGGGAAAAGATGGAACAAGGAGCTTCTTGATGGGGCATTAAAGGTCTTGGAGGAAGACATATTGATGAAAGAAGATGCACCAGGTGGGATGGTTGAATTCAGAAGATCTTTGACATTGAGTTTTTTCTTCAAATTTTTTTTATGGGTGTCTCAAGAAATGAATGTGAAGACATCTTTGGCGGAAACTGTACCATCATCATATCTGTCAGCTTTGCAGCCATCTCATAGGCCATATGTTATTGGGAGTCAGGACTATGAGATTATCAAACATGGTACAGCTGTAGGATCTCCCGAGGTTCATTTATCAGCAACTCTTCAGGTGTGCTCAACTTGCAACTGCTCTGTGGAATATTTATTATTATTTTTCCCATAAAACTGTTTTTCTATGGAATGATTAATTTTGGTTCATGTAGCCGACCCCAATTTTTGGGATTAAGGCTCTGATTGATTGATTGAAANCTATTGCGAAGGACATCTTCTTTTTTGAAATTGAATGGTCTTGGTGGGCTTAAATGGTATCGACCTCTGTCACTTAAACATGTCCTTGACTTGAAAGCTAAGAATCCAGATGCAAAGTTGGTAAATGGTAACACTGAGGTCGGAATTGAAATGAGGCTGAAGAATATGCAGTATAAAGTTCTTATCTCAGTTGCACAGGTGCCTGAGTTAAATATTTTAAATGTGAAAGACGATGGCTTGGAGATAGGAGCTGCTATAAGACTATCAGAGCTTCTGAGTGTTCTGAGAAGAGTGTCTTTCGACCGTGTGGCTCATGAAGTATCATCCTGTAATGCTCTTATTGAGCAAATAAAATGGTTTGCTGGAACACAGATTAGAAATGTTGCGTCCATTGGTGGCAATATATGCACCGGTAGTCCAATATCAGATTTGAATCCTCTTTGGATGGCGGCTGGAGCAAAGTTTCAAATCATTGATAGCAAGGGAAATGTAAGAACAATTTTGGCGGATAAGTTTTTCTTAGGCTATCGTAAGGTGAATTTGTGTAATGATGAGATTTTATTATCAATACATTTACCTTGGACACGGCCTTTTGAGTTTGTGAAAGAGCATAAGCAGGCTCATCGTAGAGATGATGATATTGCATTAGTAAATGCTGGGATGCGTGTTCACCTAGAAAAAAAGGATGAAGAATGCTTTGTATCCGATGCTTCAATTGTTTATGGAGGTGTTGCTGCTGTTTCTTTAATTGCATCAAAAACAAAAGACTTTCTAATAGGGAAAAGATGGAACAAGGAGCTTCTTGATGGGGCATTAAAGGTCTTGGAGGAAGACATATTGATGAAAGAAGATGCACCAGGTGGGATGGTTGAATTCAGAAGATCTTTGACATTGAGTTTTTTCTTCAAATTTTTTTTATGGGTGTCTCAAGAAATGAATGTGAAGACATCTTTGGCGGAAACTGTACCATCATCATATCTGTCAGCTTTGCAGCCATCTCATAGGCCATATGTTATTGGGAGTCAGGACTATGAGATTATCAAACATGGTACAGCTGTAGGATCTCCCGAGGTTCATTTATCAGCAACTCTTCAGGTGTGCTCAACTTGCAACTGCTCTGTGGAATATTTATTATTATTTTTCCCATAAAACTGTTTTTCTATGGAATGATTAATTTTGGTTCATGTAGCCGACCCCAATTTTTGGGATTAAGGCTCTGATTGATTGATTGAAAACTGTTTTTCTTTTGCTGTTCATACATATTTCTTGGTGGTGGCAGTGGGGAACTATCCATTGTAGCGTCGTCTTTCAGTTTTGATGATTGTTAATTTACTTGATGTTACATATCGAAATGTCTATCAATCTATATTTCATACAGGATATTTTAGCGTCCTTACTTCATTCGCTTGTAACTCCTTTCAGGTCACGGGTGAGGCAGAATATGCTGATGATATGCCATTGCCACCTAATGCTTTACACGCTGCATTGATTATGAGTAGAAAGCCTCATGCCCGTATAGTTTCAATTGATGACTCTGGTGCTAAGTGTTCACCTGGGTTTGAAGGCGTATTCTATGCCAAGGATATCCCTGGCGATAATCGTGTTGGACCTGTTTTCGTTGATGAGGAACTCTTTGCCTCGGATTTAGTAACTTGTGTCGGCCAGGTAATTGGATTCTGCAGATTTAATACTACTTAGTATTACTTAATTTAGCAGAATCTAAGCTAGTGTCTGTGAATTGTGCAGGTAATTGGCGTGGTGGTAGCTGATACCCATGAGAATGCTAAATTTGCAGCAAAAAGAGTTCATGTGGAGTATGAAGAGTTGCCTCCTGTCTTATCTATAGAGGATGCAATTAAGTCTAAAAGTTTTCTTCCTGGCTCAGAGAAGCAACTCAAAAAAGGTGACGTTGATCGCTGCTTTCAGTCAGGAGAGTGTAGCAGGATCATAGAAGGAGAAGTACAAATTGGAGGTCAGGAACATTTTTATTTGGAACCAATGAGCAGCTTAGTGTGGACCATGGACCGTGGCAATGAGGTCCATATGATTTCATCAACTCAAGTATGTATCACTCTAGATTCATAGTCTCTTCAATGTACCATATAATTGACTGCATTGTTAAAATTTCAGTTAGAATTACCTTCTGGGTATGCAATATCTGGTGTTTCTTATTTGTTTGGCTTCAATTCTTTACACTTGAATAATCCCTCTGCAGGCGCCTCAGAAGCACCAGAAATATGTTAGCCACGTACTTGGTCTTCCTATGTCAAAAGTAGTTTGCAAAACCAAGAGAATTGGTGGTGGATTTGGTGGCAAGGAGACTAGATCAGCTTTTATTGCTGCTGCAGCTGCTGTTCCATCATTTTTGTTGAATCGGCATGTCAAACTCACCCTAGACCGAGATGTAGACATGATGATTACTGGACAACGTCACAGCTTTCTAGGAAAGTATAAGGTATACGTGAACTATGATATAGTGTTGCGATTGACATGGATGTGGGAACGTACACTAGTAAACTACAAGCTGACAAAATTTTAAACATTTTGTGTGTTTTGCTTCTGCACTGGTGTCATTCCTCCACCATATAGCATCTTTTGTTCGACTATAATAGCTCTTACAATCACTCTGTATGTGAATAACCAATTTTAGATATGGACTTTTTAGGAGAAGAGAAGGTAATGGAGACATAATGGATTTTAGAAAAATCAAGCTAAATTGTATTTGTAAATCACAGAAAATCTGCAATCTGTAAAACTGCATTTTATGAACGTCCACAATTTTGTCCATTAATTTTTTTTCTTCTTTTTCTTTATTTAAACCAAATGGAAAATAGTTACTAAAAAGCCATGAAAAAACAATGGGACCTCATTCCAATATTAATAGATTGTGGTCTGAACTTCCATCAATGTTCATGAAATGATATCTGAATTCACCCTTATTCTTGATTAAGCAGTGGATGAGGTAGGATTTTGGAGCTCTATTATTCTTGTTTCTCATGCTTGTGGATTTTTCTTGACACTTCCTTTGTGAAGATAGCCTTCTTTTGAACCAGTATCATGAATCTCAAATGTCAATTTGTTGACTTGTTTCTTTTGGTATGCTATTATGCACAGGTAGGGTTCACCGATGAGGGAAAAGTTCTAGCCCTGGACCTTGAGATATATAACAATGCTGGGAATTCACATGATCTCTCTCTTGCTGTTCTAGAACGTGCAATGTTTCACTCAGACAATGTTTATGAGATACCAAATGTCCGAATAAATGGAAATGTTTGCTTCACTAATTTTCCAAGTAACACAGCCTTCCGTGGATTTGGTGGACCTCAAGGGATGCTTATTACAGAAAATTGGATTCAGAGGATAGCCATGGAGCTCAGGAGGAGCCCAGAGGAGATCAGGGTAATAGTTTTCTCTTATGAGGCAGTGAGGCATTGCATCTTGCCCATAGTTTTTATGTAGGTTTCATTCTCTATATGTTTATTTATTTTTTGCTGCTTCAGGAAATGAATTTCCAAAAGGAAGGATCAATATTGCACTATGGCCAGATAATTGAGCACTGTACATTGCCCCAGCTGTGGAATGAACTGAAATCATCATGTGATTTTACAAGCGCACGTGCCGAGGTTGACAAGTTTAATGCCCAGAATCGTTGGAAGAAACGTGGTATTGCCATGGTTCCTACAAAATTTGGCATCTCATTCACAACTAAGTTTATGAACCAGGTATCATTCTGTTTACAGGAAAAATGCTAGTGCCAGAATTCGTGTTGCTTACTTGACTATTTATTTCCTCAGTAGGCAATAAAATTTCTTGGGTTTCCACATATGTTTTATGCTTTTACCATCAAAAAATTGTGCCTCTAGGATCTCCAATTCTTATCAATTGTTTCACTTGTATTGGCACTATTTTGATACTCGATAGAATTTTTTTGTTTAAGCCAGCAGGATGAATTAAAGTGGCTTGTCTAAAGAGTGATGATAAGAAATCGAATGGTTATGACTTATGAATGCAGGCCGGTGCCCTTGTCCAAGTTTATACTGACGGCACAGTACTAGTTACTCATGGGGGTGTTGAGATGGGACAAGGCTTACATACAAAAGTTGCTCAGATTGCTGCTTCTGCTTTTAACATTCCTCTTAGTTCTGTATTCATATCCGAGACTAGTACTGACAAGGTAACGAAGCAGCAAAAATTATATATTTTGTTCAGCAGTCATAGTTTCACACTGATGTGTAATGATCCTGTTTTCTTCCAAATAGGTTCCAAATGCATCACCAACTGCAGCGTCTGCAAGCTCTGATATGTATGGTGCTGCAGTTTTAGATGCTTGTGAGCAAATAATAGCTCGGATGGAGCCTATTGCTTCAAAAAAGAGCTTTAATTCATTTGCTGAGGTATGTGTAATTAGTCTTTATGCTGACTTCAAGTCTCTTATTTAATTCATATTCACTGTGAAGTGGAGATAACACATGCTTTTGTACCTTTCAGCTGACACACGCATGCTATTTGGAGAGAATAGACCTTTCTGCTCATGGATTCCATGCCACTCCGGATATAGGCTTTGATTGGAAAACTGGTAAAGGGAGTCCTTTTAGGTATTTCACATATGGAGCTGCGTTTGTCGAGGTTGAAATAGACACATTGACTGGAGACTTCCATACAAGAGATGCAAATATCTTTCTTGATCTTGGATATTCTCTCAATCCAGCCATTGATGTTGGTCAGGTACTTTTTCTGCAGAATCCCCATCTCTGCTGCTTGAACTTTGCAAATTGAATGAATTTATGCGGTTTTGTGATGGAAGTGGCATAATCTGGTGTTGGTTACTAACATGAGACATCTATGGTGCATTGAACATGCTTTAACGTTTCTTCTCAACCCTTGTTTATTGCAGATTGAAGGAGCATTTGTACAGGGGTTGGGTTGGGTCGCTTTAGAGGAGCTCAAGTGGGGAGATGCAGCTCACAAGTGGATACCTCCTGGCTTCCTGTATACATGTGGACCTGGGAATTATAAAATTCCATCTGTGAATGATCTTCCTTCAAAATTCAATGTTTCTCTTTTGAAGGTTAGGATACTTGCCATTTTAATTTTAATTTTAATTTTTTTTTGCGGTGCTTAGACTAATTGATGCTTTAATATACATCCTGATATGTGATTTCGCTGTATCATTTTAAAAACTTGGTTTCCTGGTGATGACTGATGAGGTCTCCTTAAACCCAGGAAACTAATTCGTTTTTCACCGAGTAGTTTTGTTAAAGGTAAGTGTAGGAATAAAAATAGATTGAAATCCAAATACTCTAATAGATTTATAATCAATAATTAACTTCCCACGACTGGTATGTAGAGGCAGTAGAGTGCTTTGAATGCTGTCTATTCTGTTCAGTATCATACTGTCACTATGAGCATTCTTTTAATTTGTTACTGTTTACATCATGTCATGCCTATGAAGTTCTTTAGTTAATTTTCCATAGTCTCCATGGTGTTCCCGATCATATTAATTTTGCTCATTTGTAGAATTTAAATGAACAAAGATTTATCAAATGAGCAATAAACACCCTTGTGAGCATATAGCTGTAGGTGCTCAGTGCTCCTGTAACTAAGAGGTTAGGAGTTTGTATTGCATTAGATACAGATGTATTACAAATCCAGACAGCAAACTTTAGCAAAACATTATCACAATGTTGCGTTCAGCTGATGGAAAGGTCAATTTTTTAAGAATTTTGGTTTAATGTGCAGGGGGCACCGAATGTTAAAGCCATACATTCTTCGAAAGCTGTTGGTGAGCCACCATTCTTTCTTGCATCTTCCGTCTTGTTTGCTATCAAAGACGCTATTACAGCTGCTAGAGCAGATGCAGGTTACAGCGGTTGGTTTCCTCTTGACAATCCTGCTACGCCTGAGAGAATTCGTATGGCATGTACAGATGAGTTTACCTCAAGATTTGTTGGTTCAAATTTCCGTCCTAAAATCAGTATCTGAGTGATGTTTCATGTACTTGTGAGATATGTACAGCATCAAATACAAGAAAGAGGTTGTGTTGTTGGTTGAGAATAAAGACTCTAATTCCAGTGATCTCGAGATCAATTCCCTTCCTGGCATCTATTTGTGGGTTGTGTTCTGCTCCGCATTGCTATGTAGGGATGGCAATGGGTCGGATTCAGATCGGATTATGTAGGACCCAACTCCGACTCCGATTGTAGTCGGATTATTTCAACGGAGTCGGAGGCGGATTTTTTCTTGGCGGAGTCGGAGCGGATTTTTTTCCCTCGGATTTAAGCGGAGGCAGTCGGAGCAGAGTGATTGCCAACTCTAATGATAAGTTGATAACCATTTAGTAGCAGTTATATATGTGTATAATTAGTTATATTAACACATAACTTATAATAGTATTAGTTTAGTAGAAATAACAATAATGATTATGATAATAAAATAAATGATAATAATTATTATTATACCTAATAAGTAGAGAAATAAAAGGCGGAGTCGGAGTCGGAGATCCGGCAGAGTCGGATAACTCGGATTATTTTTAGCATCCAACTCCGACTCCGATTTAAACTCGGAGTCGGATTTTTAGGGGAGTCGGATGCGGATTATTTTTAGGCGGATTCGGAGGTGGATCTTTTCCTCGGAGCGGAGTGGAGTAGGGTTGGACTCAGCCTGAACTACCATCCCTATTGCTATGCAATAATCAGCAAAAAATATTTACATTTAGCCATGTTCTCCTCGTCTTATTTTTACTTATTTTCAGCAAAAATAAGTTTAGTTTAGCAAAAATTATTTAGATAAATAAAAATAAGTTCAGTTCAGCAAAAATAAGTTGAGGAGAACAGAGTCTTAGTGTCCGGTACACCTGTAAAGAAAAGAATATACCTGTAATTACATTCCCATTCTTCTAAGAATGTGCATGTCATATGTAACACAAAACTCTCAAGTTTAATGATCATTAAAATTAGAATGGGTCATGAGCTTTGAGAGAGGTTTTTCATTTCTTGCAATCGTAATATTTTTACAATCATAGTAAATTTTTTACGATAGCACACTTGAGTTTATGAGGACATTATATTGTTGAACGCTATGAAAATATATAATATATTATAACACAAAGGAAAAAAAAAACATTTAGATCTTGTTCTCCTCGTCTTATTTTTGCTTATCTGAACTTATTTTTGCTGAACTGAACTTATTTTTTTTGAACTGAACTTATTTTTGTTGATCTGAACTTAATTTTGCTGAAATAAACTTATTTTTGCTGAATTTGTTTTATACTAATTAAAAATTATAAGGCAATTATATACTATAATTGAATTTTATTTAGGTGAAAATAATTGATTTATTATAATCTCTAAATTATATATATTCTGATTTTTTTCCCCTCAAATTTCAAGAATCTTATGGACAAAGGAATGCACAATATTTTATCATCTTCTTTTTAGTATCATATAGTTTCTATGTATGATAATATTATCATATATTTATATTAACATATATTTATTTTCATATAAAATAATATATTTCCAATTTTCCATCAAAAATATAAAATCATATGTAAATATTTTTTTTACATATTATTTCCATACAATACATATTCTCTTCGAAAATGCTACCTAAATATTTTTAAAATTATATTCTACTGTTTTTATACCATAATTTCTCATTTAAAATGATGTGCATATATAAATATCCATGTACAAATTAATTTGCATAATACATATAGATTTTTGTTTTTTTGAACTAAACTTATTTTTGCTGAACTGAATTTATTTTTGTTGAACTGAACTTATTTTTGCTGATCTGAACTTATTTTTCCTGAACTGAACTTATTTTTGCTGATATGAACTTATTTTTACTGAACTGAACTTATTTTTACTGAAAATAAGTAAAAATAAGACGAAGAGAACAGGGTCTTAATACGCCCTTAAAAACATAATTACATAAATATAAAAAACACGCACAGCCATATAGGTCCATGAGGCTATAATCTTTAAGAATTACTGTAACGCAATTCCTATACAGTATATACAATTACACAAATTATCATTGAGATGCATGAGGCTATAATCTTTAAGATGGTTTGGTTAAGGCTTGCTTTCCGTTCCTAAAAAGTTTCGAATTGATTATCATTACCCATTTTATTACGATTCCTGTTATATAATATATGTATTTAGTGGATTCCCATTATACCCCTATGATTATTCTAGTATATTCTAGATACTAGGTTTATAATTCTCTAAGAAAACCCTAATTGTTTCCCATGTATATATATATGTATGTACTCCCTCATGATTTAATAATATGAATATGAATCTATTATTTCCTAATACTCTCCTCTAAAACTCTCTTTCTATAACACGTTATCAGCCCGATTCTCTCCAAAGGTTTATGAATTAACACATCATATTAAGGTATGTGAATCATACCGTATGTTTTTAAACTTATTTCTTTGGTTTTTGTTGAGATTCGTTATTGCAACCAACAATTTTCTCTACTAATTTTTATTGATTATTAAAATCTTTCAATATGATAGTTGATTTGATAATTTTATTGACTGCGATATAGTTCATCACTCATTAATTCTTAGAATGATATGAAAAGAAAAAAAAATCGATGTTGATTAGCCGCCGTCAATAAGTTAATTTGTCGTATTGATATGTAGTAGTGTTTTGATATAATTACAATAAGAGGTCTCTTGCTGCCACTAAAAATCTTAGAAATCTACCATAATGTCGTCATTAAGAATTTTTTTTTTATTTCCCATATACTACCATATTCAATTATCTATGTAATCTTCTATCTCTTACTCAATTATATAACAATAAATATATAAATAAATAACACAATGTTTTGACTAACCAAATATAGCTTATTAATCTATGATTTCATAGAATCCAATTAATCACCCCCATATTATATTATACCCACAAAAGTATACTTAAATACTCAAGAAATTATAACATAAACTCAATTTAATCATCACTTCACCACTATTATTTACTAAAACACCCAAGAAATCAACCATGATTAACAACCCGTAGAACATGCACTTTTTCGCAAGTCATAAAATCCAAATATCCGAAATCAATTCGGCTTCTACATGAATTTATATACAAATAAGTAATTGCATATAGGAAATATTTATTATTGTATTTTGTTTGCGGCCCACTTGTATACATTGATAACAATTTCACCTTTTAATAATGGCTTTTTATTCCGGATTGAATGTTTCTGTAACTGAATGTATGCAAATTGCCAATTATTTGATTATTGTTGTATTCTTTCTTTAATTATTACGATTGACTAATACTACCCGCAAAAATCATGTATATGAGGGATAGGTTGCTGATTATATTAGCTTTCTTATTGTATAATCATGTATACTATGAGCATGATAATTCGATATTACTATTATAATCACATCACATGCATCGTATTCATGATACATATAATTGCTTAAACCACTAGGCAAGAAGATAAATACGCTAAACATTAGAATGATAAGTAAATCGGCGGCAAATAATACTCAAAAAGTGGACATAGACATATAGTCATGCAGCCCTTTAGTATAAAACTATCACATATGCCACAATAATCTACCATTCTATCCTAATAGAAAACTTAAATAACCATATAATTTATCTTAATTACGTTACTATACATCTTCAAGGAACAGTATATGCAATTTTGGTTTTCCATGGTTGTTTTAATCTATAGGTTTATTATTTATCTAGAACTGGCATGGTTTATTTTTGTGACTTTTAATTAAAAGTTTGTATTTATAATATATGTGTACTTAGCATATATATGTTTGTATGGAGTATATAGTACTTTCATATGCGGTCATGATTGATCAGCTTAATGTAAAGTTTATAATTGTAATTTATGTTGCGAAAATAATGAATTTATGAATGTGTTTATAATCGATAGTCGACATAATCCCTCATAGTTTGGTTTATGAATTATAATCTTGTTCTTGTTGCATACTCTGTATTATCCTTTATCTCGTATGAAAACTTTTATTTGATTTCAATCTATTATGCCTTTGATAAGCACGACTAATCCTAACAATTTTATCCAGACTAAAAGCTAAAAACGAAAATGTTTTATAACTATTCGACACTACTTGTTGGGTTAATTAATTATTTAATCTTTATTTATTATTAGAGCCTTTAAGTTAACTCATGTTGTGAACCTCTGGATAGTTACATGAGTTATATATAGTACACACATTAGTTTTATGGACCACTGTAAATGAGTTACGAAGTATATTAAATTGCATTATAGTTACATATATGACCATGTTATCTAATTCATTTTGGATTGTAATAGTGGGTATACATATATTTGCTTCATGATTAAATTATACTTGATGTGTAGTTATTGATTAATTTTACAATGTGGTTCACCGAAAAGGATGACATTTGAATAGTGAAATTTGTCAAGTGGTTATATCTTCATAGGTAAAATTGTATTGATTATCTAGCCTCATTTTCTTTAGTATTTGCTAGTTCTAATTATTTGGAACATTATGTTGAGCATTATTTTCATAAATTTAAAATAAATTAAATTTGTTCTTTATATGATAAAAATTATATAAGTTAGAGTTTTACTTTAACTACATAATTAGATAGATAGATCGCACATAACTATTTTGATAAAAAATTGTTTAAGCATATACTAGTCAAGTATTATAATCAAGTGCATCTATTGCATTCAATAACTATAAAGAACCATTGAGCATAAAATATTGATATACATGCATCTGAAGTTACTTAAGGTTCGTGAATCTCGTGTGTAGTATGACGCAATATATTTGACATAGAGATTCTAGTGTTTGTAAAAATATGTTGCATATATTCTCCACTATTTAAAAATATCATGTAATTCTATTTCTACGATGTCATCTAAAAAAAGTATAAATAAATAAAAGGAATAATTGATATGCTATTAGTTAGTGAATGAACGCAATGATGATGAATTATAATAAAACTTGTTCACAATCCATTAGCTAGATACACTCATTCCCAGAAGTGAATGAGAGATTGTATGATAGAAAGTATAACAAGAATATTACATGATGATGGTTTCTTGATTCAATATAATTCGTAAAAAAAAAATATAAAAAAAAAGTTATAGTTCATGAGAATTGTAAATATGAATACATTATATATATTTTAGTAAGAAATAATTTTTTTGAGTTTTTTTTTTTAAATTGAGCATGACATTGTGAGAAACTAAGTTGAAAATGCATCCGTTATGCCCATATATTTGAAGGTTTTCAAAATAAAGATTGAACATTTGGGCAAGAATAATATCTAAGAGTTTTATAAGAATAATAATTCAATTTGCTTGATACATGCATTGCCAAAAGAATTTACGGATTAAGAGATATATTTCATATATGGTTGTATGAGATATAAATATTGTTGGATTTATTTCATGCCCCCATATGCAAGGATTAGGGGGGAGCTAGATAGTATTTATTCCAAGAATTGTAAAATATATTGATGGTCAGTTTGGTACATTTAATGATTTATTAAATAGAGGTGGCCACATGATTATTAAATATACTAAATGATGTCATTATGAAGATGAATATGAATGAATTTCATTGATTATATACCACTCATATGTGTTTTAATTAAATTATATGTCCTAGAAGGACAATGTTAGTTGCTAATGAATATAGAACACACTTGAAGTGTGGTAGACAATTGAGTTCTAAAGACAAGCATGGTAAAATTGATATGTACCAAGATTATAAGAATACTCCAAAAGAGTATAAATGTACAACACAAATAGCATGTATCATGATAATAATCAATGCTCTAGCAGAGTATGAGTGATTATTGGATAAAGTATTAGTCTTGCCAAATATAGAAAGAAACACATTTTAGTATTTTTATATCACATCATATTAATCATCATGGCCATGCATGGAGTAGGTATAATAAAGTGATCACTATTGTTTGAAAACTGACCAAAATTTAGAAAGTGATTGGATGTAATAATTCAATTAGGCCGTCCGGGTTTAATGTATAATCACCCGTAATGGAAACCTGAAGTTTCGATTTGGAATAATGTGCTAACGCTCTCTCATGTTAGAAATGTGAAATGTTTTGAATGGAAAGACATAATTAATGAACATTGATATTGAGCTATATTTGGATTGTGTTTTTTTAAGAAAATTTCAAGAAAAAGAAAAGGTTATTTTGAACAACTTTGGATATAGATATGTAATGAGTGACCAAAAGTTCACTAAAAATAGCTATATGTTGTTCAATATTGTGACTAAAGGCTTACCAAATCACCTTGTATGTTAACACTTTGAATAAGTTAAAACTCATTATCAAAGTCATTGGCATCATAAGATCACCATTGAGTGGAGTTACATGTGTATAAGCTAAGTCGTGATTATGTTTATATAACATCATTTTTTTTATTGGGGTGTTGAATGTCAGCACACATAAATAAACCGACAACTGCACAAATAATTGTTTCCCCATTGTCATTAATCTCTAGAAGAGAACAATTTATGATGAATTTATAAACACATGTGTGATGTACATCATAAGTTAGAGAAGAGGTGGTTTTCATTGATTAATATTGTTCTCCACAAGAGACAAATAGTTCGTTGAATATATCTCTTCTAAGCAATGAAATTCGTTAATAAATCTTCAATTAGATGGAATATTTTTGCACATGAAATTATGCACTAAGTTGGTTAAGAATATGATGCCCCTATATTTGAAAATTTTACCAACTTAGGGGGAGAAGAATTGGGATAAGTTGGCAAAATTACTAAATTATAAAGTGATGATCCCTATAATGACTATTTGAGATATTATTGCCAACTTTTGTCTATATATTTTAAAGATATGTTGCACATCTATGGTTTGATTTGTATTCAGTTATGTCTCATGTTACATAGCATTCATGATACATTTTGGCCATATTATGTATATACATTGAGATAAATCTTGCCAATAATACTTGAATCACTACACCTGAAGTGTAGGTTGGATGATTGGTTCCAAAATAAATATGGAATATATGACAAGAAAGTGCAGTGGATACTATTGAAAGTGTAACGGTATAATAATGCCATAATGTATGCCCCGGAAGTGGTATAGATATCTGAATTATAACAGATGGCCTATGATATAAGAACTTAGATGTTATAATTGACTAATGGTACCAATGGGAAATGTATTCAGATATCATTGTAAAATAGCATGCAAATTATATCTTGAAAAATGTGATACCGGTATATGATGGAACCGATGGATTATATGCATATGCAAAAGTAGTGGATTTGAGAATAGGGATCTGAAATAAAAGTCCACTTTTATGTCGACATATTGACAATGATCAGAGATAATCATGGACTTGAAGTCTAACTAAAGATGCATAATGATGATCATTAAGGACTAGAAGTCCAACAATGGATTTTTGAAATTCACATTGTATAATGTCTTGCATTTTTTAGTCTTACATTTATGTGCATGTGTGAGTCGTAGATAAACGCATTATTCATTGCATGTGTCAAATAGTGATTAGATGCATCACTCATTATATACGTAGTATATGTTTTATGCTCAAAATCTTGTTCGTATAAATTTCACATCTCATCATATTACATGTACTAATTTTATACAATAATTGTGATATACGTAAAATTTTGTCCATTATATAGTAAGTTGTGTTTACAATAGTATGAAGATTTACATTAAAAATTTTATACTCTAATGAGAATATATTTGTGATGAAATTATACAGATGAAGCCGTTTTAATAGTATGTCGTGAATTATGCATAAAAAGTTTCAGAAGAACTTATACAAGACATATTCAAATATCTAGTGCTTCAAGTTCTATACGAAGTATTTTGAACACCTCAATGGACAATGGTGACATTATTATCAAACTCCTGAAGAGTTTAAGACTAAATTAACAACACTCAACCTGAAGTTTGAGTATGTGAGTGCTAATCAGAATCTTATGTTCATTTGAGAACTTGATATTATAAAGATAATCCTTTTATGATCCAAAAGAACCATAAACAAATAATTATTACTTAAATGTAATTATTAATTTACATAAGATTAGACAATGATGTTGATTATATCACAAGTTGCCATAAATCATTATCAATATGTAATTATTAATAGCTATTTTATATAACTTCCAGAAGAAGGCATAAGTTTAATATTTGTGGCAATTTAACAAAGATGAAGTAATGATAAACACAACATATGTATTATTTTCAAGAGTATGGAGAAATGAATATATCTCATGTTGAAGATTGAAGTCCAATAAGGAAGGATCAACTACCAAGGAGTTGAATTTTATTCTACTTCAAGTGCGAAGCTACTACCAAAGACGTTGGGTTCATTATTCTAAAAGATCTCAAGTTATGCATTCATTAGGGGGAGAAAATACGTGTAGCACTCTTTTTCCCTTAATCATGGTTTTGTCTCACATTGAGTTTTCCTGGTGAGGTTTTTAACGAGGTAACATCATAAATCGTATTACGAAAGTGATGTACTCTTTTTTCTTCACTAAATTTTTGTTCTCACAAGGTTTTTCTGAGTAAGGTTTTAACGAGGCATACTATTCGATAATGGTCATCCAAGAAGGAGTGTTATATAATAAATATGTATTTAATGGATGCCCATTATACCCCTATGATTATTCTAGTATATTCTAGATACTAGTTTTATAATTCTCTAACAAAACCGTAATTGTTTCCCATATCTATATAATGTATGTACTCCCTCGTGATTTAATAATATGAATATGGGGGAGTAAATTATAAATGGATAATATGGAACTCAAGTACACCTCTTTCTTTCTCACTTCTCAATTCTCACTTCTGAGTGTCAGTTTGACATTTCGTTCCTCAATTCCAATTTGATACCACTACTAATTCCATCATATCATATATATATCAAGCAATTCGCAGTATATTTTGATTGTTAATCAATAAACCCTAATTTGGAAAGCTGAGGTACGCTTTTGTGCTTTGTATTATTGTGCAATTTATATTCAAGTTATTCAATTTTATACTGTAATAATTTATTTTTTATTTTTGTAAAATAACATTGCAGTTTTCTACCTTTTTCCACTTCTCAAACAACAATTGTGAAGTTTTCGTCAACCTAAAATGTGGGTTTTTGTTTTCTTCTTGTTTTAGGTTTAGTTTTGGGCATTTTCTTTTATTTTCTGCAATTTTAGGGGTTTTGATGGGTTGAAATTTGATATTTTCTGCATTTTTTTAGGGGTTTTAATGGGTTGAATTTGATTATTTCCATTCTCAATATATTGTTTACCTTAAAAGAGGGAATTTTTACAATGAAAGCTACATACTTCCACTCTGAAAATGGAGTTTTCTTGCAATGATGTTACTTTTGATGAATGTTTCACAAAAGAAAAAGGGTATATAAATATAATATAATACTGTGGTTTAAGATTAGAATTCAAATAATGAACCCAACAATTTTTTAGCTATAAAATGAATCAATTTATTGTTTAAACAAAATGCTACTTAATTTGTTTACATGTTGGTTCAATATGTAAGTGAACTAACTTTTTCTTTTAATTTGGTTAGTTGAGTTTCTGCCAAATTTAATTGTGTTTTGATATTGATATTCTGTTGGTGTTGAATGATTACTATGGGTTCATAGTGACTCCCCCAGTTGTGAAATCGTACGTTCTTCGTTGTATGAATGTTATATTTGTGACAAATTTGGTTGCATGATTGCAATCACATTGTTAATGATGGTTATTTTTTTCATTGATATTTTGTTTTCAGATATTTATTACATTTTTTGTTGCCCTCAACTCTTGTGTGTTCTCCAGGCTGAAGGAACTTGTCAGAAGCCATTGGTTACTGCAGGAAAACTAGTGTATAACAAGTAGTGAAAATTCTCTGAAGATGCCCGCAATAGTGTCGTCGCGCTTGCTTTTCCTTGTAGGAGAGTCCTTAACATTTGGGAGAGTGTTACATATCTCTAGGACTGCTTGTTACCACAGAAACGTGCGATTTCTTAGTAGTTCTAGACATGGAAATGGTTCTCTCACTCTTGCCAGCCTTGGGTTTAGAGATGAAGTTCAAACTAGTAGAAAGAATGAAAAAGACCAAATTAGCCAGTTAAAGAAATCTACAACTGAAGTGCCTAAACAGAGAATGAAATCAGGTCATGTTAAGGAAGATGGAGTGAAGAACTCCCTTGATATTGAAGGAGCCGAGCTTCCTGCAAATTCATTTCCTGAGTTTACAGATAAATTTGTAACAAGTAAAAGGAGTGAAAAAGACCAACTTAGCCAGCTGAAGCTGAATTCAACACCTGAAGTGCCTAAAAAGAAAAAGAAGTCAGTTCGTGTTAAGCAAGATGGAGTGAAGAAGCCCCTTGAAATCGAAGGAGCCCCATTTGCTGCAAGTTCATTTCCTGAGCTTGGTCTTCCACCTTTGTTGTTAAAGAGATTAGAAGAGGAAGGTTTTACATCTCCTACTGATGTTCAATCGACTGCAGTTCCGACTATCTTGAAAGGGTATGATGCTGTCATCCATTCGTACACTGGTTCAGGAAAAACTCTCGCTTATCTACTTCCAATACTCTCTGAAGTTGGCCCACTAAAGAATCAATCTGCCACTGACAAGGATCTTGGTAAGAGGAAGGATGTAGAAGCAGTTGTAGTGGCTCCTTCTAGGGAATTGGGGATGCAAATTGTTAGAGAATTTGAGAAACTTTTGGGACCCACTGACAAAAGAATGGTTCAGCAGCTGGTAGGAGGTGCCAACAAATCGAGGCAAGAGGAAGCACTTAAGAAAAATAAGCCTGCCATTGTTGTTGGCACACCAGGGCGCATAGCAGAGATTAGTTCAGCAGGAAAGCTTCATACCCATGGTTGTCGATTTTTGGTGTTAGATGAAGTAGATGAGCTTCTTGCGTTCAACTTCCGTGAAGATATGCATAGGATTCTAGAACATGTCGGGAAAAGGAGGTCAGGGGTGGACTCTAAATCTGGGAATGATCCCCGAGCTGAACGCCAGACCATTTTGGTGTCAGCAACTGTTCCATTTTCAGTAGTAAGAGCAGCTCGAAGCTGGGGATGGGAACCAGTTCTTATTAGAGCCAAAAGTGTAACCCCACTCGATTCAGTCTCGATGTCGGGCCCTTTAACTGTGGCAAATTCTGATTCTTCATCAGACACAAACCCACCATCTCATGCAGCATCTGAGAGCTTACCCCCACTTTTGAAGCACTATTACTGCACCACAAGGCTGCAACACAAGGTTGACACATTGAGGAGATGTGTTCATGCCCTTGATGCCAAGTTTGTCATAGTATTCATGAACCAGAATAGACAACTGAAGGACACTGTACACAAGCTAGAGGCTCGTGGCCTTAATGCTGCAGAACTTCATGGGGATCTCAACAAGCTTGCTCGATCAACTGTGCTAAAGAAATTCAAGAATGGGGATTTAAGAATACTTGTGACAAATGAGCTTGCTGCAAGGGGTTTAGATGTAGCAGAATGTGATCTTGTTGTTAATTTTGACCTGCCTACTGATTCAGTTCATTATGCACATCGAGCTGGAAGGACTGGGCGGCTTGGTAGGAAGGGTGTTGTGGTCAGCATATGTGAACAACACGAAGCATTTGTTATGAAAAAGCTTCAAAAACAGCTGGGGGTGGCTATTCAACCCTGTGATTTTGCTGAAGGTAAACTTGTTGTGGAAGAAGAGGAGGTCTGAGATATAACGATGATTAGCAGGATGAACCTTTCGTAGTTTGGTTTGTATACCTCTGTTTAGTGTACTGCAGCAATTTGCCAGAATGGCTTTACCTTCATATGTGGTATGTGTACCTGATCTATACCTAGTCATTCAAATTAGAATCCTTGATAGGTGGTAGATTCTCATGCAAACTTTTCAAAATATTTTTGTTTTATTGAAAAAATTAGGATGTGCTCAAGTTTGATTTATACCATTTTAATATTTTATATAGTACTCGTTATGTATGTGTGTGATTTATTTATTATTATTTCCTCCGTTCTCTTTTGTTTGATACGTTTTGACTTGCACATATGCCATTGCACTTGTTTGACCTTAAATATCTCTTATTGTGTTTATGTAAAAATTATAATAATTGATTATTCATAATGTACTCATTGAGACGAATCAAATAAGACCCCATATGACTATATTATGTTTTATATATTTAAAATAATTTAAAAGATGCTTTCATTTTTATGAATAATGCCAAGATTCCAAACGTATCAAACATTTAGGAATAGAGGGAGTATTATTTTTGTGAATTTTGATATGACTTTTGTGACTCCTCATATTGGTTCATGTCTAGCCAACCCCAAATTAATTTGGGATTAAAGCTTTGTTTTTGTTGTTGTTGAATTTGTGATATGAACTTGTGCCATTATGATGTGTTGATATCAACTCTTTGAAAACTTCTACTACCTCCGCTAACGATTACTTGCAACACTTTCCATTTTGGGATATTGCTAATTATTTGCAACACTTATTTTCTTTCCTATTTTAGTAAGTTTTTTCATTTGAAATTCCAAAAGCACCCCAATTAAAACATTCTAATTTAAGTTTAACTCTAACACCTAAAATCATTAATTAATTATATTTATAATCCTATACTACTGAACCATCATCACTCTTTCTCCTTCTCTCTCTTCTCCAACCACCCACTAAAAACACCACCACTCCTTTTGTTTCTCTCTCTTCACCCACCAGTCCGAAACCACAACCACCACCACCATCACCACAACCATCACCACGATCATCACCACCACATCCTTAGACCCTACAAAAAACCACCATCACCATCTTCGTCTTCGACCTTTGATCTTCCATTCATGTTCAATCTTCGTCTTCGTCATTGTGTTCGATCTTCGTCTTCGGCTTCGTGTTCGTCTTCGGCTTCGTGTTCGCGTTCATCTTCGTCTTCGATCTAATAATGAAACCACCACTATGAATCTGATTTTACTTTCATCTTTAATTTGATTGTGATTTCACAAATTGTGTTTTGATTTTGGGTCTTTGGATTTAAATGATTTTAGATTGGTGGTTGTGTGGTTTTGGTGGTGATTGTGTGGTTTCAGGGTGGTTTAGGTGTGGTTTCGTTGGTGGATGTGTGGTCATCGGGTGGTTTAGGTGTGGTTTCGGTGGTGGCTGGGTGGTTTTGGTGGTGGCTGGGTGGTTACAGTGGTTTAGGTGTGGTCATCGTGATGTTGGCGGTAATGTTTTGGTGGTGGCTGGGTGGTTACGGTGGTTTAGGTGTGGTCATCGTGGTGTTGACGGTAATGTTTTGGTGGTAATGGTGGTGTTGATTATTTATCTCCTTTCCTCCTAATTACTACCCTTATTTTTCTAATTTAGTCATTAGGATTTTTTTGTCTAGGAACATGTGCAACACAAAGTGTTGCAATCATTAACGGAGGTAGTATTTCTTTTTTTTTTTTTTACTGGAGCTCCTTAAAATTGAAGGGAAAGAAGATCAACCCTTCAACGATTTGTTTTCACTCCCATGAATGTAAGAGATAAGGATTTCAGTTACTAACTTCAGTAACTTATGATTTAAATTCATGTATGATGATGACATGCAGATAATGCAGTTGTATAATGATCAAAGAAAATTTAAGCTATTAGAATAAAAATAATTGATATCTACTCTTGGATACCAGTAATTAATACTAGTAGCTCTCATAATTTTAAATTGAAGTTAGGTAAAGACCCAAATAACAGGGATGATAGAGCAGTTACAAGTTTACAACTTATAAGAATAGGGAAGAGGGAAACGTGAAGGAGCTATCTGTTTTCGCTGTCAATGTCACGCGTTATCAGGGTTGTTACACGTGAATCTCCATCTGGTCCCTATCTGCCTGACTGCCTGAGTGGGCAAATAGCGGCCTTCCAGCTCCAAATTCACTGTCTTGCGCTTCTGAACAAGGACAAACTGCTCCTCTTATCGAACTTTACTCAAACAAAGCTCTTTTTTGGCACTGCAGTTCTAGATGCTGGTAAGCATATTGAAGCAAGGATGGATGCTATGCTCTAAAACACAGATTACATTCATTTGCTGAGGTATGTGTACTGAAGTACAATGTCTACATGTTATTCAGGCTACTGTTGTACCATTTCTTAGGTGTTTCAGCTAACAGATGTTTGCTATATCGAGGGAGTAGATATATCTGCTTATGGACTCTATGTTACCTTGAATTTGATTGGCAATGGCAAGGGGACTCCCTTCAGGTATTAGAAATATGTTGCTGCTTTTGCTGAGGTTGAAATCAACACTTTGACGGGAGATTTCCACACAGGAGCAGCAAGTATTTTTCTTGGAAATTCTCTCAACTCAGCCATTAATGTTGGTCAGGTAATGTTCACTACATAATTCACTACCTCTGTTCCTCTAGCATGATTCATCGGATGAGCTTGGTTGTTTTTGTCCAAGATGTGCAATGATTATATTTACTGTCTTTTCCTCTTAGAGATTTAGGGTCCGGTTCACTTATATTTGGACTGAATAGATTTTTACACTTGTTACAATTCTACATATTGATAGTCATATAGTACGTCTGTACGTGTAACACTATTATTATCATATCTTGACGATGAAGTCATGTTAAATGCAGATCGAAAAAGCATTCGTACAGAGACTGTATTGGTTTGCTTTAGAGGAGCTCAAGCACAGAGATGCAGCTCATGAGTGTGTAGACCTAGGGTTTGTAAGTTTCCATCCCTCGATGACATTCTTATTAAAGGTTATCACAAATGGAGTACAGATATTGAGGAGCACGTTATCACATAATCTGCTGGTCAGGTTTGCTATGACTAATTTGGTTTACTGTTTGCATATTACTAGGATTTTGGTTTGATTTGCAAGGTGCTCCAAATGGTAAGGCAATGCATTCGTTGAAAGGTGTAGGGAGCCACCATCCTTTCTTGCATCTGCTGTGCTTTTACCTATTAAGGATATGCTATCACAGCTGCTAGAGTGGATGCAGGTTATAGTCACTGGTTTCCTCTCTACAATTTTGCTATGCCTGAGAGAATCTGTATGGCTTGTCCCGATGAAATTACCTTGAGATTCGTCAATTCTGATTTCCGTCCTAAACTCAGTATTTGAGTCAACTGAGGTACATACCCTTTATTATAATATTTACTTCGTATATTATTTCTCAACTTATACAGTTATACTGGTATAACAAATGGTGATGTTAAAATTTTTTTTTCTTTTTTTTCTTCCACTTGAGTTTAAGTTATAAACTGAATTACGCTATAGGGTCTATAACATATTGGATTATACCAAAGACTAAGGCTTTGTTCTCCTCAACTTATTTTTGAATTTATTTTTGCTGAACTGAACTTATTTTTACTTATCTGAACTTATTTTTGCTGAACTGAACTTATTTTTGCTGAAATCATTAACAATTTATTAAGGATTGAAATTGATTTTTGCTGCACTGAACTTATTTTTGCTGAAAATAAGTAAAAATAAGACGAGGAGAACAGAGCCGAAGTGTGTAAATTCACTAATTTTTTTGTTGTACCATCTTATGCTCCTAATTAACCGACTTATGACCCTCTCATGACCCAAGTGGTATCAACTTACGTTTTAGTTCTTTTCTTATTGAGTTATCATGACCTTGGAATCTCTAAGGCCAATGTTATGTTATGTTCAGTCCATAGAGGAATGGTTTATGAATTGAAGAAAAACGGGTTTTTTTGCTCTCCCTACACCGGCTTATGACCATTCTAGCCCCAAATGACCACCTAAAGGTCTTCCCTTGATCCAAGGTTAATAAGATAAAATTTTAGGCCATTTTTTTCCATGTTTCGGAACCCCGAAAAACATGACTTATAATCTTTGTTTTTACTTATGGAGGACTTTCTTTTGCTCTGTTTCGTTTTCGCCCCAAATTTCTCTCACTTGCTGTTGGTGACCCTGCGATTCCCTACTTCTGATTATAGCCTCTAAAAACTTGTTAATTGTTCTTTATGTTAAAGATTTTTGAACTAGGACACACTTGTATTTCTTGCTTTCTAAACACCGTCTTATTACTTTTTACTGTCAGGGGCACTCTGGTGACCCAACGGTAATAATGCATGTGAAATTCTTTGCTATCTTTTTCGAGGCCCAAATTCCTTGAAAATCGTAAATGCCTTTGATTTCGACTTCTCTAGGGTTGTCCCGTACTCCATCTTGTTGTCACACATATTCTTCTCACGTGCTATTGGTGACCGTAGGACCTCTCACACAGGTTTCAACCTCTAAAAACTTGTTAAGTTGCCTTTTTAGAGGAATTCTGAATTAGGGGCACACTATTCTTTCTTGTTCCCAATTTCCCATGGCACTTTTTTATGTCCTTTTCAACCCCGAGAAACGTTCAACGACCATCTTTTAACCCAAGAGGCATTGTGTAAAATTTTTGGCCGCCTTTATTCATATTTCTGGACCTTGGGACCCCAGAACTCCTGAATATAATGTATTATAACCTTTGTTTTCCGATGACTCACTTCGGGCTCCGTCTCCTTTATGTGCCACCTTTTTNCACTGAACTTATTTTTGCTGAAAATAAGTAAAAATAAGACGAGGAGAACAGAGCCGAAGTGTGTAAATTCACTAATTTTTTTGTTGTACCATCTTATGCTCCTAATTAACCGACTTATGACCCTCTCATGACCCAAGTGGTATCAACTTACGTTTTAGTTCTTTTCTTATTGAGTTATCATGACCTTGGAATCTCTAAGGCCAATGTTATGTTATGTTCAGTCCATAGAGGAATGGTTTATGAATTGAAGAAAAACGGGTTTTTTTGCTCTCCCTACACCGGCTTATGACCATTCTAGCCCCAAATGACCACCTAAAGGTCTTCCCTTGATCCAAGGTTAATAAGATAAAATTTTAGGCCATTTTTTTCCATGTTTCGGAACCCCGAAAAACATGACTTATAATCTTTGTTTTTACTTATGGAGGACTTTCTTTTGCTCTGTTTCGTTTTCGCCCCAAATTTCTCTCACTTGCTGTTGGTGACCCTGCGATTCCCTACTTCTGATTATAGCCTCTAAAAACTTGTTAATTGTTCTTTATGTTAAAGATTTTTGAACTAGGACACACTTGTATTTCTTGCTTTCTAAACACCGTCTTATTACTTTTTACTGTCAGGGGCACTCTGGTGACCCAACGGTAATAATGCATGTGAAATTCTTTGCTATCTTTTTCGAGGCCCAAATTCCTTGAAAATCGTAAATGCCTTTGATTTCGACTTCTCTAGGGTTGTCCCGTACTCCATCTTGTTGTCACACATATTCTTCTCACGTGCTATTGGTGACCGTAGGACCTCTCACACAGGTTTCAACCTCTAAAAACTTGTTAAGTTGCCTTTTTAGAGGAATTCTGAATTAGGGGCACACTATTCTTTCTTGTTCCCAATTTCCCATGGCACTTTTTTATGTCCTTTTCAACCCCGAGAAACGTTCAACGACCATCTTTTAACCCAAGAGGCATTGTGTAAAATTTTTGGCCGCCTTTATTCATATTTCTGGACCTTGGGACCCCAGAACTCCTGAATATAATGTATTATAACCTTTGTTTTCCGATGACTCACTTCGGGCTCCGTCTCCTTTATGTGCCACCTTTTTACCACGTGCTCTAAGTCATCTTGGGCCTGATTTCAACTTATAAAAACTCATTAAGTTCCCACTGTAAGGAATTTTCCAAGTCGGGACACACCAGTAAAAAAGATGTGATCTATGTGAGGTTAAGCTAGCTTGCGGTCCATACATGAGTCTAGTGCATATATAGCGCGTGATCCATGCATCGTATCGATCAACAAGAGCTTGCTCAGATGATGGTTAGCTATTGGGTTGTAAGCCGAGCGTTAATCTAGGGATGCAATTCAGTGTGCGATTGTGTGTAACAGACTGCTTCATCAAGTAATACAGAACTGTAATACAGAACTAAGTCCTAAAGCAAGTAACAGACTGCTTCATCAAGGCAATTAATCCCTTATGAACTAGTTGAACATCGACCAACAGGGCTAGCACAAACAATGGTTGGCTATTGGGTTGTAGGCGGATTGTGTAACGGTTGCTAAAGCTAGTGATGCAATCCTGTTGTCAATGAACTGTAATACAGAACCAGGTCTTATAGCAAGTAACAAATTGCTTAATCAAACTAGTTGAACATTGACTATGAAGAAACATAGCCGAAGTGTCGAAATAATTTACGTATTCTGTTATACATAGTCAGTTTTTACCCGTTCAAATGTTAATCTAATTACTGAGCCTTATTATTTGCAATTTGCAAATACCAACTCCATTTTTAACCTTTACGTACAGGAAAGGATTAAAGTATTGACTAGAAGAAAATGTATGCAAGGAAATAGTATTTCTTTGGAAGATTTGACGTCATTTTACTCATGTTTTCATGATATATGATGTCATATAAATTTATTTATTAGTATTAAATCCCGAGTAGGTGGATCAATTCTTGTAAATTTCAAAATGTGTATGAATTCGTCAAGTAATTTGATAAGACTTGGTAATCAATTAATATTCAAACTTTTTCTGTTTCGAAACTTCTAATTGCGATTTGTGAATTATTTCTAAGCCTCCATCTAAATTGTATATACTCCGTATGTACTAATATGTTATACTTGAAATTATATAGGTTGATTAGGTTCAACATTACTTTTTATTTTGACAAAGTTTTATATACACCCGGTGATCAATGATTATTGTATAACGGGGTTAAAGTTATACTTTTTTGTGTTCTAGTTCCTATAGAATTAGCTCAAGTTATACTTTGTAAAGTTCGAGTTACACTTTTTTGTGTTCCAGTTACTATAGAATCAACTCAAGTTATACTTTGTTAAGTTCAAGTTACACTTTTTTGAGTTTTAGACTTCTAGTTACCTTAAAATCTGCTCAAGTTAGCATGTACTTACAATTTAATGCTAAAAATCAAATTTTGATGAATAAATATAGCTTATTATGCTATATATGAAATTTATTTGTTCGAGATATTCAATTAAATTTCAATGATTCTAAAGTTATTGAAATTTTTTTTCTAGTTACCAAAAACTATTTCAAGTTAGTCGTTGTACAGTAATTTTATTGTACACCAGGTGTATGCAATATTAATCCTTTTTTTTTATTTTTTTATTAACTTTATAATGCAAAATTAGGCTCAACAAACTTCTTGATTCTTAATAGTAAAGAGTCATATTTGATTACGGACAGAGTATTATAGGAGGTGTTGTTCTGAGATGTTGCAATTAATAAGAAACATATGTTGCATTTCATTTTTGATTTAGTTGACAAGAATGATAATAAAATCATTGAAATTTTTTTATTGAAGAACGTTGTCTAACATTTTACACGATGAATTAATAATAATTTCATGTAAGATGGCTAACAGATCTTTCTCTAATTTCCCTTATCCAAAACATAAAATAAAGCAAAGAAGAATAAAATTATCAACTAAGGTCATTTTCATGATCTAAGCTTACATCAATGCAAGGACTAGTTCTATTGATTTTGTACGTAAAAATAATTCATAAGGGTAAAACAAACGTCGAAGTTTTTAATCTGCTTTAATTTGAAATAGTCATTGTAGTTTTTTGACATTTTCTTATATTTATATCATTTTTCTTCAATTTGTAATGAAGAATGAGTAAGATAATGTGACTAATTGAATCAATCTTTTAAAATCAATATATTGGGTGTATACCTAATCATCAATGAGGCAAATGAGGGTTGAAATCTTCTAAATTAATTAAAAAAATAAGTTACCTAGTTAAAGTGTTTGCTATATAAACCAAACATGATTTCCAAATATCAAGTAACATTTCAGAAATAACATACATATCTAATACACACAAAGTTTCAAATATTGTTAGACGATCATAGCAAGTAACAGAAGTTTAAGGCACAACAAAATGGCCAGTTCTAGGCTTATTATTTTTGTTTGTGCCTTTGCACTTCTCCCACTCCTCAATTGTGTGAGTGCAGGTGAGTACAAGTATCCTCCAACTACATACTACTCACCCTCGTACTCCTATGAATCGCCGCCATACTATAAGTCTCCACCACCTTACAAGTCCCCTTCATATGAATATAAATCTCCACCACCTTATGGTTACGACAAGTCTCCTTCGTACTCCTACGACAAGTCACCTTCATATTATAAGTCTCCACCACCCTACAAATCCCCTTCATACGATTACTCTCCAGAATCGTACTATAAATCACCCTCATACTCATACAAGTCCCCATCATACGATCACTCTCCTAAAGCCTACAAGTCCCCTAAGTACGATTACTCTCCACCATCATACAAGTCCCCTAAGTACGATTACAAATCCCCTAAGTATGATTACAAATCTCCTTCATATGACTACTCTCCAACATCCTACAAGTCCCCCAAGTACGATTACAAATCTCCTTCATACAAATCCCCCAAGTACGATTACAAATCTCCTTCATACAAGTCCCCTGAGTACGACCCCTACTACAAATCTCCTTCATACAAGTCCCCTGAGTACGACCACTACAAGTCACCCTCATACGAATACAAGTCTCCACCACCCCACAAGCACGACCACTACTACTCACCCTCGGACTCTTACAAGTCCCCACCTCCATACTAAAAGTGACCGTATTGTTCTTACAAACTGAGCTCTTACTATCTATGAGTGAATGCATTGCTTAGTCATCTAATTATTAATACTTGTTAAGAATTGATGTCATAAATTATATTTACATGTTCAATTATGTGTGATGTACTTGTGTAATATGTAAGCAAATAATGAATGAGTTCTTATATTGATTTTTTTGATTCATTTGCCTTCACTATCTTGTGATGCTACACTTCGATTTTCTTTGTGCAATAAATCATGTGGCAAATAACACACAATATACTAATAATCTCATCCATGCATTTGGTATCTCTGTGATTTAAAGAGGTCAAAATAACAAATCAAACGAAGCTGCCTTTTGAAGTTGACTTAACTTTAAAGTCTTATCTCAAAAAGTCATATCCCTTAAGTGCAATAATCTATCCCCACAAGCTAGAGTTCCTTTTTGACTTGTGTTCGATATAATTAGATCAACTTAGCTAAAAAGTAAAAACCTAAGCTGATTTGTTTAGGACCGATTAACTTAACTAAGATCCCAAGCAAAATGGAGTAGTTGGGATCTATAAATAGATTATATACTTAATCATATATTATACAAATTAACCTAAGAAAAGATGTTGTTTATCCAAATATTACATGATCTTAATTGGATTGGAAATGTATAATAGATTTTACACTGATAGAGTATATAAACTATTCCTACGCCTCAACCATCGGTTTAGTTGAGTTGGTTCTTTAATATAATATCAAAGCCAACGTGTTCCAATCTCATCCATCCCTCATCTTCAAGTAGAATATTAATTAGCTTTGGGTATAGGAGGGCCCATGATGTATCTACATTAATTAACGAACTCTCTTGTAAGGGGGTGTGAATGCGTGATAAAGTATATAAACTATTCTCGAGTCTCAATCATCAGCTTAAATTTTTAGTTGAGTTAGTCTTTAATATACACTTACCAATAAAGTTTATACTTCGTATACATTATTGGGATAAAATTGTTGCGCGCTAAGAAAAAATAACCGGAGAAAATACTTCAAAAATAATAAGGAAAAATTGTCAATTATCACCTTTTTAAAACTTTTTTTGTCGGTTACCACCTGTAAATTTTTTTTTTGTCAATTACCACCTTTTAAAAATATTTTTAATTAAGATCTCAGGTGGTTTTTCCGGTTTGACTGCCGGAATTTGGTGTTGACTCATTTAATAAAGTTTGATGTAAGTATTTTTTTTGATAATTACACTCCTATTTGAATCATCAACTTATTACTTATTCAACCTATTCAAAATCATTTACACTATACCAACACAAGAAATAACAATTGGGAATCATACACAATTAATTGGGCTTCAATCAATCAATGTTAACAAAAGAAACAACTTCATGGTTGAAGAATTTGCAAGCAACAAATCTTCTTCCTGGATTTTCATGGGTCCATGAAGTACGCTTAGTAATTGGAATTCCGCACCCACACCTATTCTCCGATCCATCGTGCTTGCAAGCAGAGTAAACAAAGGTTAATTAAGAGTACAACAGAAAAAAAAAGTTGAATTCAGAGGAAAAAAAATAAAACTTTACCAAAAAAATTGAGTTAATTTGGAGAAGAACAATTAGTTTGAAGATGGTTGATTTTAGGATTTAGGGTACGGTTACATTTATAAGATAATAGGATGGAGTAAAAAGAGTAGATGGAATTAGGAGGGAAGTAAAAGATAGTGCATATAGGGAGTCAACGCCAAATTCCGGCAGTCAAACCGAAAAAACCACCCGAGGTCTTAATTAACAAATTTTTTTTTTTTCTAAAAGGTGGTAATTTACAAAGTTTTTTTGTAAAATATAGTAGCTGATAAAAAAAATAATTTTGAAAAGGTGGTAACTGACAATATTAATTTTTTCTAATAATAAATAGAAAAAGTTTATGTTGAAAGTTGTTGTAGCGTACTAATCAAATGTACATCTTCTTCAATAAATGATTAATAATTCAGCAAATTTATATAAATGGTATGATAAATGATTAGGAGACTATTAAATAAAATAGAAGTCAGGGTGGCCGAGTGGTCTAAGGCGCCAGACTCAAGTTCTGGTCCTCTAACGAGGGCGTGGGTTCAAATCCCACTTCTGACATTTACGTTTTTTTTTTTTTTTTTTTTTGGATGGAATAGAAATTTACACACATACATTGTATGAACATATAGAAAAGTTGTGTGCATTAAGCATTTAAGCAATTATATTGGTTCTCATCATCATATGCATGATGCACTTAACCTAAGGAGAAAATTAGATTATGTGATAAAGAGAAAAAATAGTGGGCAACAATATAATTTGGAATTGTAGTTCACTATTTAGTAGTAATACACTACTACGGACTGAGAGTAGTATAGAGTTTAATTACTTGACTTTCTCTATTCACTGTCATTCAGTCAATGTCCAATACCATGAGTATTATTTGCCACGTACAATCTGTTCTTTTCTTCTTGTATTTTTATTTTTTGGGAGTTATTGAAATTGCATCCACATGTTAGCTCTTTGTTAGTACATTAATCATCGAAACAAGTAATTGATGCAATATTGCGGGAAGGTACGGGTTAAGAGCCAAAAATATCGGGTAGAATTGCCCCTTATGCTAAAAGGGGTCTTTTGTTAAAATGACTGATTTAGACAAAATATTTACCAATACGGCTATTTTTTAAATCTAATTCCCAAACTAGCTATATTACTAATCAAATTCATTGACCATTCAATTTTTTAAGAACATTGGGATTCTACAATTTAGGTGTTTCGGTTTTTTATTTTTTTTAATATTATTATTATTTTTTTTGTTTCTATTTTTTATTTTTCTTGTTTCGATTTTTTATTTTATTTTATTTTATTTTTAAAACTAAAATCCATTACTTACCACTAAATGAAATAGTACTGCACATGAGGTATTTGTTGAAATGCCTAAGAGAAATTTGCTCCTTTAACATACTCCAAGTGTAATGAATATAATGTTCACCTATTTTGATGTTGAATATTTTGATGTTATGTCAACATTATTTTCAACATCAATTCTAATCTCATTATTCACCATTGGATTCTCAGTAGCCACTATCGTTAACATAAGATTATATCCATATTGACAACAAAAGAACATGGATTACTTACTACATCAAGCAAACGAGTAGCGGTAGTTGTCTCGTTGGATGTATTCATTGTCTTCCAATACTTAGGCCCTGTTCTCCTCGTCTTATTGTTGCTGAACTGAACTTATTTTTGCTGATCTAAACTTATTTTTGCTGAAATTAAGTAAAAATAAGACGAGGAGAACATAGCCTTAATTAACCTACATATATATAGGAAAAAAAATTGAGTATGCTATTAAAGAACATATAAACAATAAAATTAGTGAATATAATGATAATCAAAACTTTTAATTAATTATAATAAACGTATCAGTACCTTCAAGGCTACAATTGGATATGGCAGGAAGAATTGAAAAAAACTAAAAGTCACGACACATACTATGTTTTAGGGTCTTTTTTCCTTTAAAAAATTTAATTTATTTAAAATAATAAAATACATAGTACTGTGATTCATTGATTCGTTTTTTTTTTTGTTTTTTTTTGTTTTTTTTTTAATTTTTTCTAATTTTAGTTTATCATTTAATGGATTTGGTCAATAATATAGCTAGTTTGGAAATTAGATTTAAAAAATAGCCATATTAGTAAATATTTTGGCTAAATTAGTCATTATGGCAAAAGACTCCGCTAAAAGAGGGTCATTGGAAAGATCGCCAAAAGGTGTTAGGAGAGTAAGAATGAACAACGTGCTGTAATTCTAATAAGTTTTAAGAGTTTGAAATCGATCATCGGAAATCATGTGATCACTTAGAACACGAGATAGATAAAAAATACAAAGCGGAAGCGTGACCAAGTCCATCATAGTCCTTTAGAAGTTGAAAATGAAGGAAATAATTCACAGTTTTCGAAGGTTCCAAGGTCTCGAAATAAAAAGGCAAAAAAGTTACATGTTTCTTTTATGGTCAGTAGAGGAACCTTGAGAAGCAAAAAATTGGGATTCAACAGGTCATTAGAAGATCTCGGGAGAATGAAAAGGACTATTGTTCCCTTTTCTCGATATATTTATGAAAGAGGGATGGCAATAAGTTTTAAAAACCGAAAATCAATCATGGGGATTCCTATGGTCATCCACATAACGTGGTAAAAAAAAAAACCGGTGTTGTTTCAAGACAAAGCCCAATTGGCCAGCCCTTGAAATGTTGAAACAAATGCTGTAATTCGCATTTTTTGGAGGTTTCTGGGTCCCAGAAAAAATAAACTTCCAAAAATTTTACAAAGTGCCCCCATGGTCTAAATAGAAATAATCCTGAGATCGAAGCTAGAGTGAAAAAACTATTGTTCACTTATTTCGAAAATATCTCAGAAAGAGAGATGATGATAAGTTTTTAGAGGACAAAATCTATCATGCGGTGCCCTGTGATGATCTTGTACAAGCTGTAAAAATAGGGCAAAAATAAGACGGAGCTTGGGACAACCCTCTGGAGGCCAAAAACAAATGTTGTAATTCACAGTTTTCAGAGGTTTCTGGGTCCCGAAAAAAACTTTCGAAGATTTTACATGATTCCCCCATGGTCAAAATAAGAACCCTAAGCAGCTAATTAGGGTTGGAAAGGCCTTAAAGAGATTTTGGGAGAGCGAAAAAGCAACTATTGTTCACTTATTTCATAATATCTCGAAAAAAGGGATGATAACAACTTTTTTAGAGACTGAAAAAATCGTGTGGAGTCCTGTGGTAAGCCTAGACAAGTGACCAAAAAAAAAAAAGAACAAAAACAAAAACAAGACAAAGCCTGAAACAATTATGCATCCAAGGGCCAAAAACAAATTAAAGGCTCCATCCCATTTCCGCCCCTTGAAAGTCGAGAGCAGAAACTATAATGCACATTTTTGTGGGTTAATGAGTAATAATGAAGTATTGGGAAATATATGGCCAAAATTTTTATACACCATGAATTTTTTTAGGTTTGAGGGGTGTCCAGGAGAAAACTGTGATTTGCGTTTGAGCAAATCACAATGGCATAATTGTAAATAAAAAGCTATTTTTGGTGAGGGGTGTCAGTTAAAAAGTTCACTCTCCACAAACCATCTACTAACGTCCAAATACGTTAACTAACAAAGTTTATTGTTTTTTACTATTTTACCCCTGTGATTTGTCAAATAACCAAATCACAGTGATTCCTTGGTATTTCCTCATTTTTTTAGCCAAGGAGGCACATGAGCACATGTGACATGTGTCATGTAAGGCCAAACTAATAAGTAGTACTCGTAAAGTCGTAAACAACAAATAAATAAGCAGCATGGCTAGGGGTGAAAGTTCGGTCTGTGGTTTGGATTATTGCCCAATCTAAATCCAAAACATATATTTCCGATCTCTAAAATTTGAGACCAATCCAATCCATATTGAATTTCAGTCCAATCCAATCCAATCCACCTAAATTCGGTCTTACAATTTTGGATCCAATCCAATCCGAATTTTAAAGATATTTTTTTTGTACAACAATTCCTCATTCATATATTTGTAGCAATAATCTGTAGTACTATCCAATAACTCACTAAATCAAGTACTACACACACTTTGAAAAGGGATGATAGAGAATTTTAGGATTTTGCTAGCTTTTGGTGTTTTAGACATAACTACTTAACAAGTAGTAGGCTTAAGGCCATTAAGGACTTAAAGGTTTATTACTATTCGGTCTAAAGTTCGGTGTACGGTCTACCGAGGGGTCCAGTCCGAGTCCAAACCGAAATCCGAAAAATAAAAAATTTACTATTCAAACCAGTCCAAATTACAAAAAAGTCCGATCCAAATTTCCAAAATGGTTTGGTTTGGTTCGGCCTTCGGTTTTAATCCGAATTACTTTCACCCCTAAGCACGGCTGCATGCATGCATGCATTAGAATCAAATACGTAGTATAATTTTCAAATTTGGTTACTCCATAAATGCATAGAGAGTAGTTTATTTTGGAGTCAAAGAGATTCATTATTTCATTCCATAGCCATAATGGCGCGCTAAGCTAGTGGCCAAAAATTGGTGACATATTATATGTCCTGCATTATTTCAGACGTTGCACTAATTTAAACAATATACCATCACAGAATCACAAATGATCAGATCTTAACAATAACCTTAAATTAATTTATTAATAATCAATATAATAAAGATTTGCTTTCGCAAGAAAAGGAGAAATTAATTATACAATTTTAATCGCTAAAATGCATACATGGTGGTTGACCATCAAATCTTCAGACACTTATTCATTGAAGTTGTTGTTGCAGTTTCACTCACTCTTAATTGTTCTAATGTATGCCAATTACTTGGAGTACTTTTGATCAGTAACTAATAGTATGGAGGGGGTGGAGAGGTGTAATAATACGGAGTAGTGTGAGTGGGTGGTTTGTGCATGGGAGGAGGTGGTGATTTGTATATGTATGGTGGTGGAGGTGAATGGACTGGTGGAGGAGGAGACTTGTAGTTATATGGTGGTGGTGGTGGTGGTGGTGAGTGTATCGGTGGTGGGGGAGATTTGTAGACGTAGGGTGGAGGTGGTGAATGTACTGGCGGCGGAGGGGATTTGTAAATGTAAGGTGGAGGAGGGGAATGAACTGGTGGTGGAGGAGATTTGTAGGTGTATGGTGGAGGAGGGGAGTGTTTTGGTGGTGGAGGGGATTTATATACATAAGGTGGAGGTGGGGAATGTGTCGGTGGTGGTGGGGACTTGTAAACATAGGGTGGAGAAGGGGAATGGATTGGTGGTGGAGGAGGAGAATGTATTGGTGGTGGAGGGGAGTTGTAGACATAAGGTGGCGGTGGTGAATGTACTGGTGGTGGAGGAGATTCATAGATGTAGGGTGGAGGAGGGGAGATGACTGGTGGTGGAGGTGATTTATAGACGTAGGGTGGTGGAGGAGAATGAATCGGTGGTGGAGGAGACTTGTAAATGTAGGGTGGCGGTGGTGAATGCACTGGTGGTGGAGGAGATTTATAGGCATAGGGTGGAGGAGGGGAGTATACTGGTGGTGGAGGTGACTTGTAGATGTAAGGTGGCGGAGGGGAGTGGATTGGTGGTGGAGGAGAATGAACCGGTGGTGGAGGAGACTTGTAAATGTAGGGTGGCAATGGCGAATGTACTGGTGGAGAGGGACTAGGAGGAGGAGGGGATGCGTAGTAATATGGTGGTGAATGAGACTTTATTGGCGGCGGTGGAGATGTATAGTGATACGGAGGGGAAGGTGATTTCATTGGAGGAGGTGGAGACTTGTAGACGTAGGGCGGGGGAGGTGATAATGATGGTGGGGGTGGTGACTTGTAGTAGTAAGGAGGAGGTGGGGAATGTACAGGTGGTGGTGGAGATTTATGAACATAAGGAGGTAGTGGCGAATGTGATGGTGGGGGTGGAGACTTGTAATAATAAGAAGATGATGGAGGAGGAGAATTGACATGACCAGGGTGTTTGGAGAAGTGGCCATGGTTGCCATGGTGAGGCGGCGGAGGAGAAGCATAGATGTAAGGATCCATGGCAAGAACATTAGTAGATAGTAGGCATACCAATATGGTGAATCCGAGCCAAGGCCATTGTCCTAGCCCTAGCCTTCTTTGGTTCACCATCTTTCAAAGTATTGTTTGCTTTTGTTAATAAGTAAGTTGTGAGAATAAGTGGTGTTGCTAACCACCCCTTTATATAGTACAGGGACACAAAAGTACAATAGCTAACAACAAAGTTAAAAATAATTATCCATTTCATAACTCTTTTAATAATATTTCAGAAAAAAAAACTTAAAATAGAAAAAATAATTAAACAAATAAATAACTTCTCTGAACACAGCCTGGATTGAGAGCATAGTTAATTATTCCCCATATTTCAAATAAACTTATAAAGTATAATAGTCAAACACAACTTGATTGGAAGGTTCAAACTTTACAACTGATCAAGTTGTGCCTTGAGTACTACTATATTAAATCAATTCAGTGTGCAAGCTAGTTATTAGGAACTATAAAAACTTGTAAGATACTACTAGATTAGATGATCTTTGGATGCTTATATCTCAATATTAGAAAATTATCAATGGATTAATACTTGGCTTGGTCTAGCTTCGTTAAGTTTTCAAATCAATACGTACAAAAACAAAAATGAAAGTACGTACTCTGTATTAATTAATTTCTTACGAATGCATAAAAAAAAAGAGGAATTTCCAACAGGTCACAGTGAGATACTAGTTAAACAACACACAATAATGGTTTTTTTTTTTGTAATTTCACATTGTATTAAAATGGTATCAATACATATATGTATTCAAATACCTATACAAATACAAATTATATACATACTTCCACCAACCACCACAACACTACCACTACCACCACCACAACCACCCACCCGCACTCCCGCACATAGCCACCAAACCACCACCAGCCAGCCACACCCACAACTTTGGACCACAACCCACCACAAACCACACCCAATCGCGGGTCCGGCCACGACCATAACCCACCAAAACCCCAAATCGACCACGCAAAATTCAAACCCCAAACCCACGACCACGACCACCGTCCAATCGAATTTTACATCCGCAAGACCACGACCACCTTCCAATTGAAATTCAAACCCCACAAACCATACCATCGACGCACGCACGACAAACCCCACGAACCACGCACAACCACGACGGTATATAACAAAGAATAGAACAAAGGTAGATTTGACACCCAATCGAAACCCATTTGACACCCAAAACCCATTTAACACCCATTTGACACCCAATCGAAACTCAAAAAGAAATCCTAATCGAAATCAAAATCGATTGAAATGGTGGTTATGGGGGGGTGGTGTGCGAAAGGCGGTGGGCTGTAGCCGTGCAGGTAGGTGCGGTAGGGGCAGCCATGAAGGTGGGTGATGGTGGTTGGTAACATGGGGTGGTGGGTTTTTGTATCTCTACATGTATGTCTTTTGTAGGTGTATATGTATAATAATTATGTATATATACATGTATATACGTATATTAACCTCAAAGTTGCATTTATTTACAATATTGACATGTGAGATGCTTAATAAGCATCTCATTGTGATTTGTTGGTAATTCCTAAAAAAAAATGTATTTGAAATATTTATAAATTATGTAGTAATAGTTGTGGATCATTCCTTTTCGTAAACTTGCCTTAATTGAAGATGCATATTTGATATAATAGGAAGGATTGACATTTTCATTTATAAATCCTAATGTGATATCTATAGAACTACACTTCGTCATCCAAGCTAAGATTGATAATTGTTCGTGCACCTAAGACTAACAACCATGACCCCCACCAAGCAATTTGCACACTCCGATTCCCTCTTTCGAGTTTGTTTATTTTATTACTCCGTATTATGGTTAATGTTGCTCTAGCGCGGACTCACCTATGTCCATAACAAGGGCAGTGCATATAATGGCATGTTCATTCATAGTTCGCTCTTTGGTGCTGGTGATGAGAATGAAGTGAGAACTAAATATACAAGTTGGGCAAAAGGAACAAAACTTCGATTGCTAATATATGAATCCAAGTACAATTTATATAACTAGACAAATACAAATCTTCCAAAATATAAGTAACCCTACTTCACACCATGTGATGTGATTGAGTGGTTCTTGTATTATTGACTAGGACTTAACCTTTGATTCGCATTTGAAGAAAAATAATTTTACAACGACTTTCAACATTATTACAATAAGTAACTTAATACATCCACAAAAACAACCATATATATGCATGATCTATGTTTTCCTTTTGTATATATATATATGCTTGTTAAATTAATTGTCAACACTCGTACATCAAGATCAAAGTCTATAATAATATTGTTTCTATGAAAATATACAAAGTCAAAATGTTAGGCTGTCCATGCAGAAGAACCAAACCACTACAACATTTTACCGTGTTATACGATTAATTAATTAACTAGACAAAAAATTGATCTTATCAAGAAGGGATATTCAACAATTTGTTTGATTAGTCAACCACCTAGTTGCTAATTATCTTGGATTAATGCATGTAATTGTATAACAAGCATAGATTCTCCTTTGTGGTATATATTGACTAAAACTGAATTTAATAGTTTTTTTTTTTATTTTTTTTTGAATGGAACATAAAATTTTTATTAATGAAAAGCCATATGACATTACAATCAACATTATAGAAAATTAAAATAAAATATTAGAAAATCAAGTAAAATTCATATTTAGAGTAACTATGATCATGAAGAATCAGATTTGGAAGTGAAGTGCAATTCTCGATTGTTTGCTGAGTTTGAAATTTTAATGTTTAACAATGCGTTAAGACCTTTTTTTTTTTCCCAGTAAAAATTAAATAGTTGTATTTTAATTTTATTTTTATTTTTTTTGTTTCAGCCTTTGGAAGTAGAATTTGATTTTTGTAACAATCAAGTACACTGAGGGCCTGTTTACTTCAGCTTAAAATCCGTTCGGTTCAGTTCAGCTCTGTTTAGTTCAGTTCAGTTCAGCTCCTCTTTTATTTTGCTAGTCGTTAATCCTTCATAAAAAAAATTTCAGTTCATTTCAGTTCAGTTCAGTGCATCGGTGGTGGTGGTGGTGAGTGTATCGATGGTGGTGGTGGTGAGTGTATTGGTGGTGGGGGAGATTTGTAGACGTAGGGTGGAGGTGGTGAATGTACTAGCGGTGGAGGGGAATGAACTGGTGGTGGAGGAGATTTGTAGGTGTAGGGTGGAGGAGGGGAGTGTTTTGGTGGTGGAGGGGATTTATATACATAAGGTGGAGGTGGGGAATGTGCCGGTGGTGGTGGGAACTTGTAAACATAGGGTGGAGAAGGGGAATGGATTGGTGGTGGAGGAGGAGAATGAATTGGTGGTGGAGGGGAGTTGTAGACATAAGGTGGCGGTGGTGAATGTACTGGTGGTGGAGGAGATTCACAGACGTAGGGTGGAGGAGGGGAGTGGACTGGTGGTGGAGGTGATTTATAGACGTAGGGCAGTGGAGGAGAATGAATCGATGGTGGGGAGACTTGTAAAATGTAAATGTAGGGTGGCGGTGGTGAATGCGCATACAATCAAGTACACTGAGGGCCTGTTTACTTCAGCTAGAAATCCGTTAAGTTCAGTTCAGTTCAGCTCTTCTTTTATTTTGCTACTCATTAATCCTTTATAAAAAACTTTCAGTTCAGTTCAACTGTTTTTAGCTGAAGTAAACAGGCCTTGAGTACATATATTGATGTACAATTTAGTCAATAGTTTTTTAGAAGCACGTACAACCGAAATGACCGAATCCATCAACTAATAATGGCCTGGTGATCGATATATAACTCCAACTATATCAGTATATCACTATTATTCTACTAACATCTAGCTTAACGGCTAACAACAACCATATAGGTCTGCAGGTCTGCAGGTCCAATCTACAAGCTCAAGCCTGACTCAAGGGCTAACCAAGACAACAGGAGTTTGGTCCTTGTAGGTATTAACCCAATTTGATTTTATTTTGCCCACTATTTTGAATGTCAAATTGAAAAAATGCCATCACGTGTGGGCAAATTGCGTATTCGCAGGAGTAACTATGACTCTGTTATCATCCCCTTATGACCTTTATTGGAGAAGGGTTAAATAGCTTTTTGCCAGCAACCGTTTAAAAACTTGTTATCATTCCTATTATGGTCCTTTTCACAAAAATCGCCTTGACTTGTTTTGACTATATGGCCATCCAGAACAAATTTTTGCAATTTTTTTTTTCGGGACCCCAAAACCTAAATAAATGATTTTTTTTTCCGAACCACCATAGGACTCTTATGGTCTTTTCTGAAGATCGAGAAGGGAAAAACAACCTCTTCCAGAACCGTCTAAAAACATGTTATCATCTCTCTGATGGCCTTTTCGGCCCAAATTGACTGGGTTGAGTTTATATTTTTACCATACGGTCACCCCGGAATTTTGTTTGCAAATTTTTTCTCTAGGACCTCGGGAACCTCAAAAAATAGTGAGTGGAAAATAGCCTTTGATTGAGGCCTTCAAAGTGCCCGTCTCAGGCCTAGTCTTATTTTTGCGCAATTTTTTTTACCACGTGCTATGGACCATCACAGGACTCCCATGTTCAGTTTTGATCCCTAAAAAACTGTAATCATCCCTCTTATGGCCTTTTCTTGCAAAAAATAATAAAAAACTTAAATTTACCGAGAAACATCTAAAATTTGTTATTATCCCTCTTATGACCTTTTCTGCCCAAATCGCCACGTCTGTGTTCATATTTTGACCATTCGAGCATCATGAAATGTATTTTACAACTTTTATTATCATATCCCTTAAAAAACAGTGGACAATAGCATTTGATTGAGACCTTTGGAAAGGTTGTCTTTTTAATTTGCTCTATTTTTTAACCACGTGTTATTGACCACCATAGGATTTCCCATGACCGGTTTCGGCCCTAAAAACCTGTTATTATCCCTCTTATGGCCTTTTTCGGAATAGAGAATAACATCATTTTCTAGTAATCGTATAAAAACTTGTTATCATCCCTCTTATGGCCATTTTTGCTCGAATTGCCTTATTTGGGTTCATATTTTGACCATACGAGCATCATAAAATGTTTTTTGCAACTTTTTTTTCCAGGACTATCAAAAGCTAAAAAAAACAACGGATAGTTGCAAAAAAAAATAGGCCAGCCGAGCACAGTGATTCCCACGAGTTATTTGGGGTTTTTTCCTATTTCCGACTTTGTATATATTGAACTTCTTCCTTAGGTTTAAGTACGTCATAATATTATTCCTAGAGCCTAGTTTTAGATTAGTTTTCTCTCTCTAAAAGTTACTTTTGTGGAATTCATTCAATAATTCAATTCATTATAATTCAGGTTTTCTATTCAACTTTTCTTTATTCTTGTTTTAATTCATGTTTTTGTTTATGTTTTTAGTTTTTAATTTCTAGTTTTAGTTTTATTTTTTGATTAATTTGTTAGTCTTTAATTGTGTTGTTAGTTTTATTTTCTTTTGTTGATTTAACTTCTATGTTTTTAGTTATATGCGAGTAGTTCCTTTTCTAGGGCTAGGGGATCCATGGATTAATTCCAATGCATTGTTTTATGATTAATTACCGTGATTTTTGGTATTTCTGAATTCCTATTGTCAATTTATATTACTTTGAATTAAATTCTGGCCAGATTTGATTGTTAGTTTGATCTTGTCGAAATTGATGCCGAGAGGTAAGATTACCACAATTAGATCACAGGGATAATAGGCAAAACGAGTCTAAGTGAGCGAGATCCACTAGAGGAGTTTTGAAGGAGACTAGATTCAAGAGAATTAGTGAGTCTTAGTTCAGGAGGTCAATAATTTGTCAGTTAATTGTTATTCAATTCATTGGTTAGTCTGTGGTGAACTGATGTCCTAGGCTTAGTTTATTGATATATTTTTGTGTTTGATTACTTCCATAGTAGTAATTAGTCTATTAGTTGGAAACCAATTCAAAGGCCCTTTACAGCAAAATAACTTTTTAGAATTAGTAGAATTTCGTTGCTTCCCTGTGGATTCGATCCCTACTTCCCTATCTACATTAGTTGGAGTTGTAGGTTATTTTTAATAGGTATACGACTATCCCTTTCACTTTTGGAGGGCAGTCTCGGCCCCCATCCTATTTTAGCCCCATTTTTTTACCACGTGCCCTAGACCACCACAGAACTCCCATGATCGGTTTCGGCTTTAAAAGACCTGTAGTCATCCCTTCTATGGCCTCTTTTGGAGAAGGGAAAAACCACTTCTTTCTAGACTTGTAAAACCATGTTATCATTCCTATTAAGGATATTTCACTCTAAATCGCTTGGTCTGGGGTCTTATTTGGACTATACGGGAACGTTGTAACATTTTCGGTTATTTTTTTCCAGGTTCCCGAATCCCCAAAAAAACAGTTAATAATAGCCTTTGGTTGAAGCTTCTAGAGGGGAATTCTCGGGTCTCCTATTTTTGCCTTGTTTTTTTTTACCAAGTGCTCTCATGATCGGTTTCGGCCCTAAAGTCTTGTAGTCATCCCTCTTGGTAGCTCTTTCGGAGAAAGGAAAAACACCCTCTTTCGAGCCTCGTGTAAAACCTTGTTATCATCCTTCTTAAGCCCTTTTCACCCCGAATCGCTTATTCTAGTGTCATATTTTGACCATAAGGGCACCTTGAAACATTTTTGGCAATTTTTTTCCCGGGACCTCAAAACTCTAAAAAACAGTTAATAATAACCTATGGTTCAAGCTTTTGGAGGGGTAGTCTCAGGCCCGGTCCTAATTTTTCCGTATTTTTTAACCACATGCTTTAGACAACCACAGAACTCCCCACAACTGGTTTCGGCCCCTAAAGGCTTGTTGTCATCCCTCATCTTGCTTCTTCCGATAAAGGAAAAAACAACCTCTTTTAGGCCTCGTATAAAACCTTGTTAACATCTCTCCTAAGGTCTTTTCACCCCGAATCTTTTGGTCTGAGGTCATATCTTGACCATACGGGCACCCCGGAATATTTTTGGCAATTTCTTTTCCAAGACCCCGATCGAATCTCTAAAAAAACAGTTAATGATAGCCTTTGGTTGAAGCTTCTGAAGGGGCAGTCTCTGGCCCCGTCCTATTTTCGCCCCATATCTTTACTATGTGTTCTAGACCACCATAGGACTCCCCACGATCGGCTTCAGCCCCTAATGTCTAGTAGTCATCTTTCTTTTGACCTCTCCTGGAGAAGGAAAAAACAACCTCTTTCGTGCCTCGTGTAAAACCTTTTTATCATCCCTCTTAAGGGCTTTTCACCCTAAACTGCTTTGTATGGGGTCATGTTTTGACCATACAGGCACCGCGGAAAATTTTCGGTGAGACCCCGAAAGCCTCAAAAAACAGTTAATAATAGCCTTTGGTTGAAGCTTTTGAAGGGGCGGTCTTACGCCTTGTCATATTTTCGCCCCGTATTTTTACCACATGCTCTAGACCACCATAGGACTCCCCACGATTGGTTTCGGACCCTAAAGACCTGTAGTCATTCCACTTATAACCTCTTTCGGATAAGGGAAAAACGGCCTCTTTTTGTCCCCGTGTAAAACTTTGTTATCATCCCTCTTAAGGGCTTTTCACCCTGAATCGCTTGGTCCATATGGGGTCATATTTTGACCATATAGGCACCCAAGGGAATTTTTGGAAGTTTTTTTCTGGGACCTCGAAACCCCTAAAAACAGTTAATAATAACCTTTGGTTGAAGCTTTTGGAGGGGAAGTCTAGCGCTCCGTCCTATTTTCACCCCGTTTTTTTACCATGTGCTCTAGACCGCCACAAAACTCCCCACGATTGATTACAGCCCCTAAAGACCTATAGTCATCCTGCCTACTGCCTCTTCCGGAGAAGGGAAAAACTGCCTCCTTTTGTCCTCATGTAAAACCTTATTATAATCTCTCTTAAGGACTTTTCACCCTGAACAGCTTGGCCTGGGTCATATTTTGACCATACGAGCTCCTCCGAACATTTTCGGAAATTTTTGTTCCTGTGACCCTAATACCCTAATTAAAAAAAAAAACAGTTCATATCAGCCTTTGGTTAAAGCCGCTAGAGGGGCTGTCTCGGGCCCCGTCCTATTTTTGCTCCAATCCTTACCACGTGCAATAGTCCAGCACATGACTCCCCTCGATCGATTTCAACCCCTAAAGACTCGTAGTCATCACTCTTGTGGCCTTTTGCGGAGAATGAAAATGCAGCCTCTTTCAGACCCCATGTAAAATTTTGTTATCATCCTTCTTAAAGTCTTTTCACCTTGAATCCCTTGTTATGGGGTCACATTTTTACCATACGGTCATCGCAAACAATTTTCAACAATTTTTTTTCCAGGGACCCTGGAACCCCAAGAATAGTGAATAATATTGCCCTTAATTGAGGCCGCTGGAGAGGCCGTGTTGGGTCCTGTCCTATTTTCGCCCCATTCTTTTACCAAGTGCACTAGACAAGCAAAGGACTCCCCACGATCGATTTCGACCCCTTAAGACCTGTAGTCATCCTTCTTATGGCCTCTTTCGGAGAAGGAAAAACAACCTCTTTCGGTCCCCGTGTAAAACCTTGTTATCATCCCTCTTAATTTCTTTTTACTCTAAATTGCTTGGTCTGGGATCATATTTTGACCATACGGGAACCACGAAGCATTTTCGGCAATTTTTTCCTAGGACCCCAAAACCCTAGAAAAAGTTAATAATAGCCTATGGTTGAAGCTTCTAAAGGGGCAGTCTCATGACCCGTCCTATTTTTGCCCCATTTTTTTTATCATATACTCTAAACTACCAAAAGACTCCCTACGATCGATTTCGGCCCCTAAAGACCTGTAGTCATTTCTCTTATTGCTTCTTCCGAAGAAGGGAAAAATAGTCTAGTTCGGGCCTCGTGTAAAACCTTATTTATATCCCTCTTAATGCCTTTTCACCTCGAATCGCTTGGTCTGAGGTCATATTTTGACCATACGGGCACCTCAAAACATTTTCGGCAATTCTTTTTCGGGACCCCAACACCCCAAAAAATAGTGAATATTAGCCTTTAGTTGAAGCTGCTGAAGGGGATGTCTCGGGCCTCGTCCTAATTTTTGCCCCCCTCTTTTTTTTTTTTTACCACATGCTATAGATTAATACAGGACTTCTCTTAATCGATTTCAGCCTCTAAAGTTCTGTAGTCATCACTCTTGTGGTATTTTTCAGAGAATAAAAAATGGTCTTTTTAGGACCCCGTGTAAATCCTTGGTATCATCCCACTTAAAGACTTTTCACCTCAAATCGCGTGGTTGGGGGTCACATTTTGACCATACAAGCAACCCAGTCAATTTTCGACAATTTTTTTCGGTGACCTAGAACTCCAAAATTAGTGAATAGTAGCCTTTAATTGAGGCCTCTGAAGGAGTCGTCCCGAGTAAAAATGATTATAGTTCCCTTCTTTTGAAATTTCTTCGACAGAGGGATTCTAACCAGTTTTTAGTGGCCGAGATCGATGATTGGGAGCCCTGTGGTGACCATGAACACGTGGTAAAAAAATCTAGGCGAAAACATGATGGGGTCGAGGACAACCCGTGTGGAGGCTTAAAAGAAAGGCTATAATATACAATTTTGAGAGTTTTCGGGTTCGTAGAAAAAAAAATTGGCAAAAAATCTACAAGATGCTTGTATAGTCAAAATATGAATCCAGCTAATCGGAGTTTAAAAAGCCATAAGAATGTGACTACAATGACATTCTTCCAGAATGTCTATGAAAGAGAGATGGTAACAAGTTTTCTGAGGCCGAAAGCGATGGTGGAGAGCCATGTGTTTACCATGAACAAATGATAAAAAAAATCTGGGCTAAAATAAGTCGGGCCAAAGCAACCCCTTAAAAGGTCTTAAATATATACAATTTTGACAGTTTTCGGGTTCCCGGAAAAAAATTGCCAAAAATTTTTACAAGGTTCTAATATGTTCTAACTATGAAAGCTAAGAGCTAATCAGGGATAAAAAAAAGGCTATAAGAGCATCCTGGTAGTGCAAAAATGACTTTAATGGCCTTCTTTCGAAATGTCTCCAAAAGCGTTATGATAACAAATTTTCAGAAGTTGAGACCGATGGTGGGAAGCCCTGCGGTGATCACCATGAACACGTGGTAAAATATCTGGACGAAAACAATGCGGGCCAGGACAACCCTTCCCATGGCTTAAAGCAAAGGCCATAATACATAGTTTTGTGAGTTTTCGGGGTATAAAAAAACTATGGAAAAAAATTTACAGGGTGCTCGTATGGTTTTAATCTGAATCGCAGCTAATCGGGGGTGAAAAGGCCATAAGAACGCCCTACAAAAAATTGCCAAAAATTAAAATGGCCATAAGAAATTCTTGGGAGAGAAAAAATGACTATTGTTCCCTTCTTCTGAAATGTTTCCGAAAGAGGTATTGTTGCAGGCTATCACACACCTCTCAAAAATAAACCAAACAACACTAAATAATATAGCTAGGGAAGTAGGGATCGAATCCACAAGGAGATGCAATGAAACACTACTAGTACTAAAAAGTTTAAACTGTAAAAAGGGCGCGGCCTTAGTTATGATTAATTATTGACTAAAAATCTCATGAAGAAATTAAACTAAGAATTGACTCAAATTGACTAAAACCTAGGGCAATCGGTTCACCATGAGCAATTAATAAATTTATAAAACATAAACCAATCAATTCCACAAATCCCATTAAATTAGGGCACACTAATTTCTCGAACTTAGACTCCCTCAAAACTCCTCTACTTGCTCTCGCTCGCATAGACTCGTTTTGCCTATTATTCGGTGGTCTTATTGTGGTAATGTTACCCCTCGACCTCAATTTCGACAACTACCAAACTTCCAACTAAATATGCGCACAATTTAATTGCAATCGATAGAAATCAATGATAGGAATATAATTACTAATCAGGAACTAATCGATTAATATTAAACTAGTTCATTAATGAGTTCATGGATCCCCTAAACCCTAGGAAATACACTAATCACACATGATTATAAAAACTATAACAATAAACAAAATTAAATTCATGATCATAAAAAAAAAGAACAACAATCATTTACTAATTAAGAAACAAAAAACTAATTAACATGAACTAATAAAACTCATTAATAAACATGAATTATAAATAATTATCAAAGAAAGAGAAAAGAAATTACCAAACTTGAATGGAAAAGAAAGTTGAATTGAATTGAAAAGTCTTCAACAAAATAAGCTAAACTAACCTAATCTAGAGAGAGATAGTAATCAAAAGAGCTAATTAGGATTCTAAAACTAGAGAATATAATGTAAAAGGTTGTGTGGACGAGCCTAGCAGGAAGTCATGCCTGTAGGGGCCCGGGATTTTAGGGTCCCAAATTTTTTGTCGCCTTCTCCAAACCGTCCATAGGTCGAGTTAGACCTAAAAAATTGGCTTAAGGAAAGGTGAAATGGACTTTTTTAGAAGTATTTTGCAACAAAACAGGAGCGCAGGAATTTCAGTCGCGCTGGCAACGTAGCGTGACAAAGTTTGTCACGCCGACTGTGCAGCGCTACAAAGTTTGTCACGCTGTGATAAGTGTATTTTATTCTTATATTTTACCCCCTTTTTCTGGTTTATTTTGACTCTAACCTATGCTCTTTGGAGCTATTTTGGCTAACATTTGGTTGTATGGAGTTGTTTGTGCTTGTTAGTGACTTTTTGCAGGATTTCGGTGTTTTTGCATTGAGCGCCGTTGCCGGGGAGGCAATTTTTAATTCTATTATTCGGGTTTATACTGTTTTCTTTTTATTTTTCTTAGTCTCAAAGAACTATTCAGTTCTTTGGGGCTGTTTCTTATTTTTGCTCGGAGTTGCATATTGTGCAGGTTTATAGGTTTATGCAAACCGACCACGAGACTGACACTTTCATTTTCCCTGAGCCCGAGCGAGTATTTTTGAAGCGGTTGAGACGTAGCAGACGCCGAATATTTCTTCCTCGATCCGTGGAAGAAACTGTTTCTGATTTGTCTCAGTTTTTCGAGTTCACTTTCAACCCGTTGTTTGAAGGGTATTTAGAGGTTGAAATGGCTGCCGAAGGAGAAGGACAGGGTAGAGGACCACCACCTCCACCACCACCACCTGCGGCCCGTTCATTGAGAGACTATTCCTTGCCTAGTACGGAGTCTATGGCTGGAGGTTATTCAGTACCTAATGCCGATGCTGCTAATTTTGAACTGAAACCGGCTCTTGTGAACATGGTTGAACGAAATTAGTTTTCAGGGACATTGAAGGAGGATCCGAATTTACATTTGCAAAATTTCCTTCAATATTGTGATACTATCAAGCAAATGAACGTTTCTAAGGATTACATTAGGAGGAGAATGTTCCCATTTTCGTTGAAGGACAAGGCTAGAACCTGGTTGAATGATCTTAATATGGCCACAATTAATTGTTGGGAGGACTTGGCTCTTGCTTTTCAGAGGAAGTATTATCCACCACAGAGAACAGCTTTATTGAGGAGTCAAATTACTAACTTTAATCAGGAGACAGATGAGTCACTTTATGATGCTTGGGAACGGTTCAAGGAGTTATTGAGAATGTGTCCTCATCATGGGCTTGAGAAATGGTTTTTGGTTCAATCATTCTACAATGGGTTGGGTAATGAGAGTAGAGCTTTGTTAGATTCTGCTGCTAATGGTCGATTCATGAACCAGGAGGTCAATGCTGCATATGAACTGATTGATGAAATTGCCACTCATAATTCACAGTTTGGTAACCTTAGAGGGCATTCCAAGAAGGGTGAAAAACATGTAGTTGATGATAAGTATAAGAGTCTAGCTGAACAGATCAATGCCATAAGTCAGAAGCTCGACAAGATTGGTACTACAGTTCCCCCACCATCACCTGTAGCTGCACTTTCGGGATGTACTGATCCTTTCTGTGATTCCTGTGGTTCATTCGGTCATAGTTCCCAGTCATGTACCAGTTCAGTAGAGCAAGTGTGTACCTTTCAAGCCTACAAGAACAATCCATTTTCTAATACATATAATCCAGGCTAGAAGGATCACCGATACTTTTCCTACAAGAACAATAGCAATGTGCAGAATCCTCAGCACGCTATATCACCTCAGCAGGCACCACAGCAGATGCAGAGATATGTACCACCACACCCACCAGGTTTCAGCAGGCCACCACTATCAGCACCACCATTGCCAGTTCAACCTAGTGGAGAAATTTCAGAGCTGAAAAATATGATGTTGCAGATGCAGAAAAATATGGAGGCAATGCAGGCTCACAACAAGCACCTGGAGACTCAGATAGCTCAGATTGCACAATCAACTGCTCAAAGGCAACCAGGCCACCTTCCATCACAACCTACACCTCCAGTAACACAGGCATCATAGAATCCCCCAACGGACCATGTCAATGCCATTACTTTGAGGAGTGGAACTGCTTATGAGGGTCCAAAAATGTCTACTGATGATGTTAATTCTGATGTTGTAGGTGGAGCTAAGAAGACCAGTGATGTGGTGATTGAAGACTTAGAGACAGTTCCAGGTAAGGAGGCCGAAGCACCTAAGAAGAAGGTAGATGACGCATCGATTGATACGATCCCGAGGTCACAGGTTAAGTTGCCCTTTCCGAACAGGGTGACCAGAAGTAAGAATGATAATCATTTCAGTAAATTTTTAGATATTGTGAAGAATTTGCAGGTTACCGTTCCATTTACTGATTGGATAACTCAAATTCCTAATTATACTAAATTTTTGAAAGATATCTTGAGCAGGAAACGCGAGTTGAATGTGGTGGAGACCGTAGCACTTATGGAGGAGTGCAGTGCTATATTGCAAAACAAGTCACCACCTAAGCTGAAGGACCCGGGAAGTTTTTCTGTTCCTTGTAACATTGGCCCACTGTTTATTGACAAAGCTTTATGTGATTTAGGGGCTAGTGTTAGTGTCATGCCTTTGTCTATTTGCAAAAAGCTTGATATAGGTGCTTTGAAGGTCACTAACATTACTTTGCAGATGGCCGATAGGACAGTGAAATACCCAAAAGGTATTTTAAAGGATGTCCCGATAAAAGTTGGGAAGTTTTTTATTCCCGTTGATTTTGTAGTGTTGGATATGGAGGAGGATGCACACATCCCTATTATTTTAGGTAGACCATTTTTGAACACTGCAGGTGCTGTTATTGACGTGAAAAATGGGAGTCTAACTCTTTCTGTAGGAGATGATAAGGTTACTTTCAACCTTAATGATGCTTTGAAATGTCCCATGATAGAACAATCATGTCATGCAATTTATACTCTTAATGAGATTGTTCTTAATGACCTGCCTCGATCTCCTAATAAGGATCTTCTGGAGGCTCCTTTGTGTTGGGATTCTTTTGCAGGTGACGGAGATAATGATGATAACAAGATGTGTCAGGATCCAAAGAAAAAGAAAACACGTCGTAAGAAACGTCGAAAGCCTCGGAAGTCATCTCAACATGTTTTTAAGGTGAATAAGATAAATAGCGAGATTCCATGTAAGGATCATGAGACAATTGAGCGAACGGAAACCCCAAGCCTCTTTGAGTTTTTAACTACATGGGGTTCACGTTCCCTCTTTGACCCTCCTTAAAGTATTGGGTAACACGGTCAAGCTAATGACCTTAAAGGAGCGCTTTGCGGGAGGCAACCCGTAAGTAGTCTAGTTTTCTTTTCACTTTATTTTGTTTCCGTAGTAGTAGTTCATACCTCAACTAAGTTTTATCTATGTTGGTGAGTGAGAGTGAGAGTACTAATGATTTTGGTCAAGTTCGGTTTATGAGTACAGGTCTCAGAACGTTGCTAAGGTGAAAATTTGCAAGGAATTGAAGCACCCGTGCTACCGCGGGCTTCACCCGAGCACTCGGGCGAAATCCGCCCGATCGGGCGCACGGGACGAGTGAGGAAGGCATGAATTATAAAGGCAAAAATTTCGCCCGAGCAGTCGGGCGAAATCCGCCCGATCGGGCGCGAATGGCATTTTCGAGGAACGATGGAAAAAAATTCTAAGTAAATTTTGCTCAGTCGGGCGAAAATACATCTCAGTCGGGCGAATAGACTTGTCCGCGACAGGTTCACAGGATCATTTTCAAATGACCATAACTTTTCTTCTAGGACGTTCCACGGGGCGTATGACCTACCGTTGGAAAGTTCTTTGAGTTTATTTTCCAATGAAATAAGAATCGTGTTGATCCAAATTTTTCTTTGTGAGATATGGTCGAAACAGTGAGAGGTGGTCAAATTTCAATCCATGTATGCTACATGCAATATCGTCTACCACTCACGCCTTTTTCTTATCCTTGCACAACTTTATACTTTTACCCATTTACATCATATTCCACCCTCATGACCCCCTAACCCCATCCACCATCTCTCTTCTCTCTCA
>PYUH01000152.1:0-34873 GCA_016808085.1 Suaeda aralocaspica
TTAAAGGGTTAGTTTGAACGAATATAGAGTTTGTAAACACTTGATTATGCCTTTTAAGGAAATGTTAGCTTATTTATAGGATGAATGAAGGATATTGAAAAATGGGCACATTTGTAGCCATTTCGAAGCCTTTTGAACCTAAAACACTTGTAAAGGGTAGTTTGAAAGAATATAGAGTTTGTAACACTTGTAATTATGCCTTTTAAGGATGTTTCGTTTATTTATAGGTTGAAATGAATAGAAATGTAAAAAATGGGCACATTTGTAGCCATTTCGAGCCATTTTGAGCCCATTTGAACCTAAAACACTTGTAAAGGGTAGTTTGAAAGAATATAGAGTTTGTAACACTTGTAATTATGCCTTTTAAGGAATTTTAGCTTATTTATAGGTTGAAATGAATGGATATTTGAAAAATGGGCACATTTGTAGCCATTTTGAGCCATTTCGAGCCCATTTGAACCTAAAACACATGTAAAGGGTAGTTTGAAATAATCTAGAGTTTGTAACACTTGTAATTATGCCTTTTAAGGATGTTTAGCTTATTTATAGGTTGAATGGATGTTTATAATGTTTGTTGGGTTGATTTAAATTCAAATTTGTATAACTAATTTAATTTTAATTGTGGTTTGTAGGAGACCTACCAGAAGAAGCTTGAGGAAACAAGCAGTGACGGGAGTCAGAGAACGCCCGATGAGTTATATTGGGAGGCATCTGGTGGTCGTAGCAAGAAAGGTCGCGTGAAGGGTCTTGGTAGTGGTGCGGACCTGTATTACAGCTCTTCGAGGAGATCTGGATCATCGAAGCAATTCACGCCATCTGTGTTTTCTCAAATGAAAGATCATTTAGAGAAACATGTGGAGAAGCTGCGGGACGAGGTGCGGGCTGAGGTTGAGGAGAAGATGCGAGCCGAGATTGAGGCAATGCAGAGGACACAGAAGGAGTTTATGGAGCAGATGATGAGTCGATTCGGTAGCGACAGTTGTTCACCTTTCGAAATTCAGCTTCGGGACTCACCAGACGACGAGGGCAGCGGCGCCGGGCAAGGGATGCAACTGTAGATAGATATCTTGTTCCGTATAACATAGCTTACTGCCTTTATTATCATTGTTAAACTTTAAAACTATGAAATTATTTGCGACAGAAATACTTTGTATGCATATGTTACATTTGAAATATATTAATATCGGCAAATTTGCGAGGGAATTGTCCTTATTTGATTAGAATACATAACGTGGCAGATCATACAGGTTTACAGGCACAAATACAAATAAGCAATCGAAACATTAAAAATTCAAAAATCCGTCAAATTTGCGATGGAAATTTCCCTCACAAAATATGTCGTTTGCGAGGGAAAATTCCGTCGCAAAGTAGAAGTTTGCGAGGGAATTTTGCGAGGGAAAATTCCGTCGCAAAGTAGAAGTTTGCGAGGGAAAATTCCGTCGCAAATTTGCGATGGAAAATTCCATCGCAAAATTCTACGATTCCGTCGCAATAATGGAAGTTTGCGACAAAAAATTTAGCGACGGACCGTTTGCGACGGACTTTATCATTTTTGCGACGGAATTAGTCCGTCGCAAAAACGATGTTATCTTGTAGTATAAGGAGCAGTGAATTCATGGATAATCCCATTTTCCTCACAAAATTTCCTCAGTGGAGTTCCATCATACTCACCACCTCGGTCAGATCTAAGTCTTTTTATTTTAAGGTCTAGTTGATTTTCTACCTCAGCTTTCTAAATTAGAAACTTAGCCTCAGCTTCATCTTTAGAACTCAGCAAATTAACATTGGTGAAATGGGAGAAGTCATCAACAAAAGTTATGTAGTAATGTTTCCCACCCTTGCTTATAGAATTTTTGAAGTCACCTAAATCTGTGTGAACTAATTCTAATAAGGTGGAAGAACGATTAACAGTTTTGTTGAATGATTTCTTAGGATGTTTAGCTTCTACACAAACACCACATTTATAGAAAGTTGTAGAGCTAAAGTCATAAATTAAACCAAGTTGTTTTAGCCTTCTAATTGAGGCTACATTAACGTCGTGACCTAACCTGGAATGCCAAAAAGAAACAGACTCAACAATATAGGCAGAAGCAGAAAGTTTATTATCACTCACAACATCAACAACAAGAATAAATAACCCCCCATTACAAAAACCCTTTCCCACAAATTCACCATTTTTGGTGAGTACAAGCTTATCAGATTCAAAAGTTAACTTAGTCCCTACTTTATTAAGCAAGGCACCAGAAATGAGGTTCCTGTGAATATCTGGAACATGCAAAACATTTTGTAAAGCAACAATTTTTCCAGAAGTAAGTTTCAAAGGCACCTTTCCTTTTCCATGGACACTCACAAAGCTTGAGTTACCCATGAAAACACATTCTCCATCAGCAACCTGATCATAATTCTGAAAAAGTTCCTTATTGGAACAAATATGGCGAGTTGCCCCTGTGTTAACAATCCATTCCGTCACATTACTAACAAAATTTACTTCAGAAACTACAACTGCAATAATGTCTTCAGTTAGATTAACCTGTGCCTTAGAACTACTTCCTTTATTTTTAGCACCGGGTCCATGTCCTTTAGGACAGATTCTAGAGGAGAGCCCAATTTCACCACAAGTGTAGCACTTTCCTTGGAAAGTTCGTTTCTGATTATAATCCTTGTCTTTGGTAAACATGTTTTGTCTAGTGCCATGAAACTGATTATGTCCCTTGCCTTTGAATCCTTTAGATTTACCTGCAGACTTAGATTCAACTAAATTAGCAGTAGAAGAAGAATGTTCATGAGGTTTAGATTTCACCTGAATCCTGTTTTGTTCCTCAATCTTGATGTGACAGACAAGTTCTTGGAGAGTAAAGTCCTTTTGTTTGTGCTTCATGGAATGAACATAAGTGTCCCAAGAAGGTAGCAATTTTTCGAGCAAACAATTGGCTTGAAAAGAATCACATATCTTCATACCCTCAGCAATGATATCAGCACATAAGGTTTCTATTCGTGAACTTGATCAAGAATAGGCTTATCGTCGGTCATGTGGAAATTCAACCAACGACTACAAGCATATTTCTTAGTCCCAAAATCATCTGTTCCATACTTAATTTTAAGAGCATCCCAAATTTCTTTAGCGTTTTTAGACTTGCTATAAATTAAATAAAGTGACGGAGTCATGTAATGCAAGAGCATTCCACGACAGGTTTTGTTGTCCTTAGCATAATCTCTATTAGAATCAGTTGGAACAGAATCAGAGTTAAGAACATAATCAACATCGATTTGACCAAGAAATAAATCCATTTTGTCAGACCACATTTTATATTTTTTGCCATCTAAAGGGTCCATTTTGGACATATCGGGAACAATAGGATTTGCAAGAAGAGCATTATTCAAAGGAACAATAGTATGAATAGTATTTCCAGATTCATTAGTAGCCATGATTAAAAAAATTTTGACTTTAGAATGTTAAAATAGGCTAATAATTTAATGATTACTGAAAAACTTATCTAGAACGAAGAAGGAAGTCGTGGCGTGACTGAATATCACTGCCCTAAAGTCGAATTTGCCCCGCACGCGTACACACGACGTCTTAGCAATCGATCCCCAGGGTTACACGACGTCTACTCTAGTGGTGTACAGCAAAAGAGTAGATTAAGAACTCAATCAAGACCATGCCCAAAAAAGTGTTTTGTAGTTGAGAGGAAGAATAATGTCTGTATATTTCTGTGTCCACAGTGTGGCGAAGAAGACCATTATCTGTAATGCCACTGATTGGTGTAAAACCGGAAGAAAGAATTAAAAAGGTAATGCAGAATATTAGGAGGAATAAAATCTTTATTGCAAGATTTTAGGAGGAATAAAATCGCTAATACAAGATTTAAGGAGGATTAAAACGTTAATGCATGATTTATGGCCATAATAAGGGCGGTAATGAAGGCAAGAAACAAGGCTTGCAACGGTTACGATATTGCAAAGATATTGTAACTGATTTGAACAAATAAACCGTTTTTGACCAAAAAATTAAGCCCGCGTATAAAACCCCTCACCACAACCACACCCGCCCACTCGCCCGACGCGCGCGCGCGTGTGGTCTCTAAGTCCTCCCCACTTTGGGACTCTAACAAATCCTTAAGGAAGATAAGGATATATAAACTAAGTAAAGAGGTTGTTATTTTTTCAATGTGGGACAAGAAGGTAGAGTAAAAGTAGGATTCTTTTGAAGCAAAACTAATGGAGTATTACATGTATACTCCAACAAAATCCACAGATGGTGCTCTTAGTTTATTTCTATAAAGGATTTGGCATTTGGTTAGTCTTAGTTTGGACTTGCCATAACTTTTTTAGGGACAATTCCTAATACCTTTGCTAGTTGCTACATTTCGTATTAGCAATTGCTAGTTTTTGACTATATTGTTTTGTGGCAAATGTTTGTAGCAATGAAAAATTTAAAATAAGGCAAAATTCATACTAAGGTAAAAAAAATTGCCAAAAATAAGACCGTTAAAAGAGTGCTTAAATTTCCATATTAACCTCAAAGGGGTTCCAAGGGTTTAAAAATATTTAAATTTCAAAGTATTTAAATAATAATAAAATTGGAAAGTCAATCCTCAATTTTAAATTAGGATCCTCTATTCTCCCCTAAATTCCGATCCCCTCTTTGAATAATGAAATTATTAAAACAACCATAAGTCCCCGTCTCCTCCTAAACCCCTCCCCTCCTCTTTAAATTGTAACATTAGTAAGTTGTTTCAAAAAAAAAAAAATTAGTGTTTGGCTATGATTATATTAATTGTACAAATTAGTGTTTTGGGTAGTTCGTGGTTTGAACAAATAAAGTGCGTAAATTTTAACGATTCTTTTTGCATATGTAAAATATATGTGTTTACTGGATTTTGATTTTGCATGTTCTAAAATACAAGGCTTAATTCTGTATTTGCGTCGTTTCAATTTTTGTATTAGACAATATTGAATTCAATAAATTTTGATAGTTTGCCCTTGGTTACATCTTTTTGTATTTTTGTAGTCATGTCTTCTTCAAGCTCTTCAAAGGGTACTCAGAAAACACCTATTATGTTTTATTGCCCTTTTCCTAAAAAAATAATAAAATTTTGGACTACAATAAACCCAGGCTGTCGATTTGTATCTTGCAAATTTTATGATCCTGACAAAGGGTTTCGAGGTTGTATAAAAGCTCTTTCATTGGGTGGATGAAGGCAGTACTAATTGGCAAAAAGATGTAACTAATGAACTGAAGGAAGAAATGGCCTCTTTGATGGGAGAAATTAACTTATTAATAGGTAGGATTTCAAGGCTAGAGTACGAAAATACTACAATGTTGACCGAATTTGTAGGACATGTTGAGCAGCCATCAAACATGATTGTAGATGAGATAAATGTACAACGGCTTCATAACGATGGTGCAAATGTTACTAAGATTGTAATCGTTTTTTTAACTCAAGTATGCTATTTAGGATGCAAAGGCAGTGAAGGGGGATAGGTTTAGTTTCTATAACTATTATCGTAGTTATCATAATGTTGTACTGGAATTATTGAACGTAACAAAACTTTATTTTGTTTTCGATTTTATTGAATAAGTTTGTATGTAGCTCCATATTCCACAGAGATTGTTCGGCTGTTGTGCATGAACATTCCATAACAAATCTTATGTTTTCTATTGATAATGTCCAACTTTATGTTTACTAATCACCCAAAATTTTCTCCACTTGTTATCCTATATTCAATATACTATTATCAACAAACATATAACACTCTATGCAAATATATTTCAAAATAATGATTAGGTTATTACTAAATAATCATTACATTCGAAGGAAATTTATCTCCAATATATATATAATTCTTTGCAACTTTATTTTAACAATTATGTGGCTACCTACTAACATTATTATTTCACAACAATATACTCTTAGTTCACTCAATATTTATTAATCTTTTTGCATAATCGTGAATATATTTTAACAAAAATCTTATTTTTCATAGCCATTACCATTCGTGCATCAGTACATTACCTCATACAGTTAGGGCTTGTTTACTTCAATTTAAATTCAGTTCAGTTCAGCTCAGTTCAGTTCAGTTCATCTGTTTTCAGCTGAAGTAAACAGACCCTTAATAAACTGACAAAGTTTAAATTGCTTCTCAACTAGGTTGCACGGGTTCAAAAACGGGGGCGGGANTGCTTCTCAACTAGGTTGCACGGGTTCAAAAACGGGGGCGGGAACGGGGACGAAAAACGGCAAAATCAAAATTTCTAAAAACGGGGACGGCAAGGAATCGGCAATTAAATAATCACAAAATTAAATAATTTAAAATACAATGGTATTTAATATTTTAATGTAACAATAACATAATAGTTAATTCATAAAACGTTAAAGTACAACATTATCATAAAGTACAACATTATCATTAATCGATTTGTGGTCGTCGTGGTCTCCCTCAAACTCACCATCGTTCATGCAAACTTCACCTGGAATTCAGTCCAAGTCGCTGTCGCCTGACACTTTGTATTTGATGATTTGATGAATGTCGAGTGAAAAGAAAAGCAAATAATGAATGTTGAGGGAAGAAGTCAGACTAAAAGAGATAAATGTTGAGTGAACAATTAGAGATAATTGAAAGAGACTAGAGGAGTAAAAAATTTAGTGAAGTAAAAGGAATGAAAGAGATGGAGAATTAAAGAGTACTAGAGGAGTAACTGAGTAAGAAGGTCGGTGAATTAGTTTGTCAAACAATAAATCCTAGACTTTGGTTTTGAGTGGTATTTTTTATAATGTTGGGCTTTGGGCTCTTATTTGCATTTGGACTTTTGTCTTAAAAAGGTTGGGGACTTCTATTTTGTATCTAAGCCGACCCCGAAACGTCCCCAATGTAGCAAAGCCGTCCCCGCCCAATTTATGCCGACCCCGGGACGTTTTTCAGGCATCCCCACACCGTCCCCGTCCCCGAAACGACCCCAGTACAGATTCGCCAAGTTCTCAAAAGTACCCGTGCTTCATAGCTTCTCAAAATACATTTAAATAAAGTTAATAAACTCACAAGGTTTCAATTAATATTATTAACTTTGATTAAAAAAAACAAATAAACTCACAAGGTGTCAACTAATATATTTGAGCTTTTGATTAAAACAAGTATAAGAAACTAAAAGATAAAAAGCATGAAATTAAAAACTTACCATATGATTAGGCGGAATGCGTAGGACCAAAGCTAGTTAATTATTCTAATACAAGGGATATTATTTTGTTGTGCATTAATTAGTTCAAAGTGTTCAAGGGACATTATATATTGTGACAACCAATTGTAACTTTTTGAGTTTGTTAATTGTCACAGGCAATGTCTTGTTTCAATCCTGGTCAATGTTGTTCAAACAACGACCCCATCTTATGTTGGGCATGTTTTTCTCTACAAATGGCTATTACACATTCAATTAAACACATATTATTGTCAACGAATTGTTTCTTCATATTTTTTTAACACGGTCACTAATAAACACTCCATGATTTTCGGCATATACACCATTAAACCCGTTGAGACTTTCCGGCGAGTCGACAGAAAAACAACAATAAATTCCGAAAATTATTTCTTCATACCTACTTCTTTCCTAAAAACGAAAGTTTAACGAATGAATCATTGATTTCTCCGTCCAATAATTGAATTTCGAATATACATCGCATAATCAATTTTGTGTGTTAAATTGAAATTCTAGAAAATATCATATGCAATTATTAAGATATTTTTCGAAATATTGATTGTTATGAATTTAATTAACCTTTCAATTGACTTGTATGTGTGGGGCAGGAAAATCGCCATTGAAGACAACATGAAGCCTTCAAACTTTTTTCCCCGATTTGCAGGGAGGCCATTGATAAGTGTATGAAGCCTTCAAACTTCTATTTTCCTAATGTAGTCCATTTTACACAATTAAAATCTTTTCCTAAATAAAAAGCATAATTATAGGGAGCGGTCCTAATAAGCAACAAAATTAAATTAACCCTGTCCAAAATGTGTTGCTCAAATTCACTTGACTTTTATTGACTTCTATGGCCATATCTCAAATGGCCATAAAAGAATTTTCATATATATATATATAGGGGAGATCCACTAAAAACCCCACAAAAACTAAAAACTAAAAACCTTAAATATAGACCGTAAGATTTAGGAGATTTATCAACGCTTTAAATTAAATCAGATTAAACCAACATCAATTGTGTTTGTCAGTTACAATTCTCGATTCTTCCAACATCATCATCTTCTTCAATTCTTAGAACGATTCCCTTTCAAACTGTCATCAACTCCCTTCACTTTCTCTCTCAAAACCCACCTTAAACCCTCCACCACTGAAGTCACCGACAACCACCGTTCACCACTGAAGTCGCTGACAACCACCGTTCACCACTGAATTCGAGACAACCACCGTTCTACATGTAACACCGTCAACTAATCGCCAAGTCGTCAATTGTCTCCTCTGTTCTCAGGTCAATCGTCTCCTATGTTCTCATGTAATTTTACGATTTTTATTTTTAATTTTATTTCAACAATTTTCATCTTGTTCTGGTTTTTGTGCTAATATGGATAAAAGTGAGATTGACTTTAGTGGAGTATCCTTTAGTTTTCATCTTGTTAGTGCAGTGGTGGTGGGTATGTAGGGATCGGGACACCAGTGTAATTCCTCCTCTCTAAGTAATAGGTTCTAGTAGGTGATGAGGTCCTTCTATAATTGCTCGTTGTACTCTCCATTGATGTGATAACTTTAGCTTTGGGTATTTAGAACAAATGAGATATACATAAAAGATATATGGTTGAGTTTTAATACAAATGAGAGAATATTTAGAACAATAAAGACGATATTTAGAACAACAAGTTCGTTTTTTAGAACATTAGTATTTCTCTACGTTATAGCTTGTGCTCAATTCCCTATGATTCTTTGCTCAACAACTTTGTTTTTTACACTAAAAAAATATATTTATTTATATGAACAAAAAAGAGATATGGTTGAGTTTTAATACAAATGAGAGAATATTTAGAACAATAAGTTTGTTTTCTAAAACATTAGTATTTTCTCTTTGTTGTAACTTGTGCACAATCCCCTGTGATTTTTTGCTCAACAAGTTTGTTTTTTACATTAAAAAAATATATTTGCTTATATGTACACAAAAGAGATATGGTTGAGTTTTAATACAAATGAGAGAATATTTAGAACAATAGAGATGGTATTTAGAACAACAGGTTTAATTTTTAAAACATTAGTATTTTCTCTACGTTGTAGCTTGTGCTCAATCCCCTATGATTCTTTGTCCTTGCTTGTTTCATGTTAGGATTTAATTGAGTTATAATATAAATGAGAGAATATTTAGAACAACTAGATTATTTTTTCAAACATTAGTATTGATTTATTAAATGTAGTATTTCTTTTATAATATATAAATGAGAAGTATAATATATTAACTTTTTATTACACTTGTTATAGAAAATGGAAGAAGAAGTAATCAATAACTCAAGCACTAATGTAGGAAATTTTACAACTCCTACTCCTCCAGTTGAAATAACACCAACTACAACAAATACTACTATGACATTTACTCCCTGTGTTTGTTTCACCCCAAGGGGTTCAAAGGAATGGATTCCTTGCTGCCCTCCTGAGGTAAAGCCTACTATTGGTATGCCGTTTGATTCATTGTTTGAAGGTATTCAATTTTACAAGTCCTATGCTAGATTTTGTGGCTTTGTAGAGAGACTTGGCACTGAAAAAAAAAAAAAAAAAGATAAGGATGGTAATGTCATCCTCTTGAGAATATGTTTCGAAAAAGTTAGTTTTGATGTTCTAAAACTCATAGAATACGTTCTAAAATTATCTCCAAATATTTTGAAACATGTGCGAAATTATTTCTCTATATGTTTTAAAAATGAGATCTATTGTGCTAAATATTGTTGCACATGTTTGAAATTTATATACGCATGTTCTAAATAGTTTGATTTTTATAAAACTCTTGTTCTAAATATTGTTGTAATTATGTGTTTTTATAAAACTCTTGTTTTATTTTATTTTGATAACATATCTTATTTGAAATTTCAGGTTATGGTGGAAAGAAGTAGATAGTCAAGGTCAACGAGGAGATAACTTTGTTCCAAAATTTGAACTTTATCAATTATCTATACTTAGATTTATGTAACACATATTATTAGTTTTTTTTCATCATTTTATTAGATTTTTGAACAAATTCAAATGTAGTAGTTTTTTTGGATAATCTATTGACACACGTAATTGTCATGTAAGTGCAAAAAATGTGGAATGAGGTAAAATTTCATTGCTTAAGAAAAAAGTTTTAAACCTTAGTTTTGATGTAAGTTCTAAAAAAAAATATAACATATAGTTTAAAATAGTAATACATTATTGTATATTAAATTTCAATACATAATGTTATATTTCAATTATATTGACACTTAATAGCTATAAATGTCCTGTAAGTGAAAAACATGTGGAATGAGGAATAATCCTTTGCTTAAGAACAAAGTTGTAAGTTTTAGTTCTGATGTTCTAAAAAATATAACATATGTTCTAAAAAAATTAACAAATGTTCTAAATGTATCTGCAGGTGTTTTGAAATAGTTCATGACTTAATAAATATTAACAAAAAAATTGAAGCAATATATACATTGTAAGTTGAATTTAATACAAATGTTAAATCTGTTGATACACAATAGCCGAAATTGTGCTATAAGGCCAAAAATTGTGCATACAAATCAAACAACTAATCATCATTTTATATTTTTTTCACTGTTCTTGCATTTGCCACTATACAAATATACAATGGTGTAATCTATTCAACTTGTGTGTTGATATCTTGGCACAATACTCTACTCTCAACCACTTCATCTGTCCTTCCTGTAAGGAAAAAAACATATATTAAATACTAAAAATGTGCGTAACTCATGTTTTAAACTGATGTTCCGGTAAGCTTACTAAAAACCTTATGTTCTAAACTTTACAACTGGTGTTCTAAACTTTATAAGTAATGTTCTAAACTTTATAACTCATGTTCTAAAACTTATCAAATAGATGTAAGAAGAAAGATTAACATACTATTAAGCATGAATGTTCTAAATTCATGAAGTTCTTTTATTTAATTTGTTTATCTTACTTTTAAGCATGAAGGTTCTATTCTGTGTCAAAATAAGGCTTGTATAGGATACGTCGTTAGGAACTTTGCTAACTTATCTCGGACTCCGTCAATCTCTCCTTTAGTGGAAGGACCTTCCCAACTTGATACACTCAAAACCTTCAATTCAAATGGAGAATATCGAGTTAATAATGAATAATTAAAGGATTGGGTCAAAGTATTGAATCGATATAAAGATATATTGAAGTTCATGTTCTAAAATTTAATACATATGTTCTAAATTTTATACCTTATGTTTTAAATTCAGTAGCATATGTTCTACATGTATGAAGAATAATCAAACACTCCAAACAAATGATCCACTTGGTAAAATATTATTTTACTAGAATTTTGTGAAGCAAAAAAATTTGAAACCAAAGTAAAACATTATATACGTGGAATATCTATTAGTTATGATAGTTTTCAAATACAGGCATCATACTATGATAGTTTTCATCACTAGTCACATGCAACTATACATATATACTAGTATACTACACATATTATGATAGCTGCCCATGTGCCCCAAAGTTAATAAAATCCATCCATCCACATGCATATATAATTGTTGAAGATTGATCATTCAATTCAACAAGTATTGGATTATTGCTACTGCAAAAAGGAAAGATAACTCTCTCTAACTGTAATAATGCCATTTGCATAAAACTAATATAAGCTAGCTAGTGGCAGCTCAATGGGGTCTATTTTGTTCTGTTCTTGTGCTACAAACCACATACAGTGGACTTTGATTTGATGACTTCTTTACTATCATGGCCTGAATTCTAGTTAACTTTTGCTGAAATCAAATTGAATTCAAATTAAATCAATTTTACATAATCAGGAATATGGACCAATGTTGATCAGCAACTACAATCAAGCACAAATACAAACTTTAAAATTGTTTACTAGCAATCAAGTTGAGTGGGGGAAGTATCAGAAAGTTCAAAGGCATGCTTGTATTTATCTGTAAGTAAAGCAGCACCCAGATAATTTGAAGTAGTTGTTCAGCTGTGCTACTCAAACTGGTCTGAGCATAATCCTCCGTTCCTGTAGACCACAATCACACACAAAATAGAAACTGTGACATCTCAAATATGAAGTACGAAGGCCAAAACAAAAGGACAACAAAACATAATAAGACATCAAGGACAAAGTATAAGTATATCACCTTACAGTACATTAGCCATTTTGTTGAGTTATTCAAGGGCATCCAAGAGAAAAGCAGTGTAATTGTTTGATGTGAACCAATAATTTAATGCACTTATAGTGTTGTAATTAATTCTTGTTCTAGAGTCAACTGTTGAGTATAACAAACAAAAACGAGCTCAATTATTTAGAAGCTACATATCTTGTGATGGTATTTTTGTCGTAGTTCAGTTTAATATAATTACTTCAAGTTTCACTTTTTTTATTATGTCTATAAATTTCATTATGTGATATTGGATATTATATACTCCATACTTGAGCACAACTTAGTTTGAGCAGAACAAAAGTAACTGATACTTAAACATAAGGGGGATATGCATATCAATAAACTTCAACCGAATTGCATAATTCCTACACAATACTAGATACACTAGTTGATGACCAAACTGCAATTCTAATTTATTCATAGAACAATGTTAATTTATTCATGCGAAAGTCATCCAAAGCTCGTCAAAGCTAAAGATACAAATGCATATATAAGAGCACACGTTAAATATATATAGCTTCATTACTGAAATAAACATTCCCTATGTAAAAAAGTGCATTTGAACACAAATTTAATTACTGAAATAGAAACCAAAGCAACAAACAAGGAATACGTTACAACTAAGATCACAATCCACAAACTAAAATTACGAGAGACAACAATCTTAGAGCTTAAGAAGATCAGTTCCAATCCAGATTTCATAAGATTTCGAGTTTAAAATCATACAATCACCAAACAAAATTGACTCGAATTGATTAACAATTACGAACCTTAAATCTGAAATTCAAAATAACATGCAACCCAAATACACCGTAATATACACTGTAAAATAGTGAAAATGCTTACATTAAGCTGAGAAGTAACGGTATCCTGCTGATTAGTAGGTGTCAAAATCACCGCACCATTTGCCGATTTGTGATCGAGTCGAGCAGACAAGTTGTGTGTCGTTAACCACAAGTACTTGTTAAACTACAAACCTTTCACCTTCAATTTCAACCGCAATTCAAACAAATCAAACACACACGACACTTCATTCAAACTTTTTTTCTCGAAAATAAAATAGAATAAAAAATAAAAAGCAAATGAGGGAGAAGACCTTGGAGAAAGGATTGAAAAGTTGAGTTCGAGTGCAGCAAGAACGAAGATAGTTGTTCTTCGCTTCTAAATAACAATTCGAACATCATCATCTTCGTATCATCATCATCTTGTTCGCTGCGTCATTGGTTGTTCGGTAATTAGTTGATTAACTAGCGAAATTTGACCTCAAAAATTACAAAATTCATCAAGAAAAAAGTTAAGCAACAACAAATCGAACCAAAACAGCTAAAAATCAAAGAAAATTGCGAAAAAAAATAGAACAAACAAGTCGAATTGAAGATGTAAAATTAAAGCATATAATGTAAAATTTGAACAAATTAAAGATATAATTTGATCTAAGAGTTGAGTTTTAGCTTATGTTGATAAGTTGATGGAGTAGAAAGAGAGAAGAAGTAGTGTGAGAAAGAGGGAGGAGAGAGAAGAAGTAGCGTGAGATTAAGGAGAGGAGAGAGAAAAAATTAGGAGAAAAATTGTTTAATATAGTTTGTATTAAACGACTGAGATTTAATTAGATCTAAATGGCTATATCCTATGGCCTAGATTACTAGTTTTTAGTTTTTAGCATAGAAAGTGGTTTTCATGAGATCCTATACCTATATATATATATATATCAGTAACTAATCAAGTTTAATTTGATAATAAGCTCTAATTAAGATGGAGGTTTCTTGGCTCAACTTAGCACTTTTCTTATTTCCTCTAATCATATGGTTACATATTTTCAAGAGATCAAAAACACCATCAAATTTACCACCAGGACCTCTAAATTAAAACTACCTTTTATAGGTAACATCCTTCAAGTAGCACCGTCGCTCAGCAGAGCTAGCGACGATGTATGGTCCTATCATGCACCTCCAACTAGGGGAAATTCCCATTATTGTCATTTCAACAACTGGAATGGCAAAAGAGGTGCTAAAAACTCATGATGCAGTGTTTTGTAATAGGCCAACACTTGTTGTTCCAAAAGAGATTTTTTATGGTTCTACTGACATAGGAATGTCACCATACATCGAGTATTGGCGACAAGTGAGGAAGATCGCGATGGTTGAGATGCTTACAACGAAGAGGGTTGAGTCGCTTCGGCCTATAAGGGAGGAGGAAGTGATGGATCTTATGGAGGCATTGAGAGTGGAGGAAGGGAGCATGGTCAACCTTAGCAAAAAAACTCTTTGCTCTTTCCTTCAATATTATGTGTAGGTAATATTTTTTAGTTTACCTTAACAACACTAAATATTTTGTCAATGCCCAAATGGTTAGTTTATTTGCTTTGGGTTCCTAATAAAGTAGTAAAGTGGGCACTTAAAAGAGTAGGTTTGTGAATGTATGCATTGGTTTTATGGTCCTCATTATATATGGTAGGTCGATATATAGATCGTTGGAAGTATGCAACTATCAAAGAATTAACATAATTAAATTTGTTTCGTTCTTTCTTATTTACTGTAGATATCTTATTTGATTTAGTATACGTGCATCAATGTGTAGCTTTGTCCCTTATTTTATAAGTAAGTGCGAATGATGACTTTAGGTCATCAAATTATCATTTAATTAGTCGTAAACTACAATTACTGCTAGATTATTTGCTTTGGATTATTAAAGTAATAAAGTGGAGATTTAAAAAAGTAGTTTTTTGTATGTATGCATTGATTTAATAGTTGTTATATATCTGATAGATTAATAAATAGATCATTGTAAGTGTGCCGAGAATTAACATAACTAAATTTATTTAGTTCTTTCTTATTTATCGTAGGTGTCTTAATTGATTTAATATGTGCACTAATTTTTTTTTACGTTGACCCTATTTTTTGAGTTTATTTTCAATTCAATACGTTTCAGTTTAGTTCAGCTCAAAATATTTCAGTGCCTTTATTTTTTTATTTAAAAAAAACTAAATAATTAAAAATTAAATAAAATTTCAATTTCAGTTCATTTCATTTAAATTTAGCCTTAGCCTTTTAGCGAACATTTAATAAGTAGGTTCAAATGAGACTTCAGCTCATCAAATTATCATTTAATTAGTCGTACTACAATTGCTACAACACTACCTGTCATAATTTTATGGTATGTAAGGAGTATTAGTATTTTAAATTGTAATTGCTAATTCATACGGAGTAATTTTTAACACACGTTTACTCATGTATGTACCAAAAAAGTTCTATTAAACATCTTAATAAATTTTTCTGGTCCAAATAATCATTCACTATCTAGGGTGGCCTTGAATATGAAAGGCAAAGAGCAAGAAGAATTTGAAGCATTTGTAAAACGTGTGACGGAAGTTGCCTCGGGTTTTTGTGTAGCAGACTTCTACCCNGTAGTAAAGTGGGCACTTAAAAGAGTAGGTTTGTGAATGTATGCATTGGTTTTATGGTCCTCATTATATATGGTAGGTCGATATATAGATCGTTGGAAGTATGCAACTATCAAAGAATTAACATAATTAAATTTGTTTCGTTCTTTCTTATTTACTGTAGATATCTTATTTGATTTAGTATACGTGCATCAATGTGTAGCTTTGTCCCTTATTTTATAAGTAAGTGCGAATGATGACTTTAGGTCATCAAATTATCATTTAATTAGTCGTAAACTACAATTACTGCTAGATTATTTGCTTTGGATTATTAAAGTAATAAAGTGGAGATTTAAAAAAGTAGTTTTTTGTATGTATGCATTGATTTAATAGTTGTTATATATCTGATAGATTAATAAATAGATCATTGTAAGTGTGCCGAGAATTAACATAACTAAATTTATTTAGTTCTTTCTTATTTATCGTAGGTGTCTTAATTGATTTAATATGTGCACTAATTTTTTTTTACGTTGACCCTATTTTTTGAGTTTATTTTCAATTCAATACGTTTCAGTTTAGTTCAGCTCAAAATATTTCAGTGCCTTTATTTTTTTATTTAAAAAAAACTAAATAATTAAAAATTAAATAAAATTTCAATTTCAGTTCATTTCATTTAAATTTAGCCTTAGCCTTTTAGCGAACATTTAATAAGTAGGTTCAAATGAGACTTCAGCTCATCAAATTATCATTTAATTAGTCGTACTACAATTGCTACAACACTACCTGTCATAATTTTATGGTATGTAAGGAGTATTAGTATTTTAAATTGTAATTGCTAATTCATACGGAGTAATTTTTAACACACGTTTACTCATGTATGTACCAAAAAAGTTCTATTAAACATCTTAATAAATTTTTCTGGTCCAAATAATCATTCACTATCTAGGGTGGCCTTGAATATGAAAGGCAAAGAGCAAGAAGAATTTGAAGCATTTGTAAAACGTGTGACGGAAGTTGCCTCGGGTTTTTGTGTAGCAGACTTCTACCCATCAATGAAATGGTTGTATTTATTAAGTGGGATAGATGGAAAATTAAAAAAAAAAAAAAAAAAAAAAACTAGTATAAGAGTTTGATAGGAGACTTGATCGTATGATTGATGAACACACATCTAAGAAGAAGAGCAATCAAGGTGGTGAAGGACAAAATACTAATGAAGATATGCTGGATGTTCTTCTCAAACTTCACAACGATGACCACGACCACAACCACAACTACGACCAACCAGCCAAAGCTACCCCTCAAGGGTTCTTCTTGATGACTACAAATAACATTAACGCAATCATATTGGTAAGTGCTAATAAGTTCGATCCTTATGTTTTTCTTTTTTTAAATGTCTCAGCTCGTATGCTTTAATTTCTTTTTTATGGAGTCTAATCACTGTTAATATGTGTATATTTTCTATGTGCATGCTTTTAGGAATTGTTTGGTGCGAGGAGTGATACTTCTTCATCTACATTGGAGTGGGCGATGTCTGAATTACTAGTGTATCCCAAGGAATGAAGAAGGCACAAGAAGAGGTGCGACGAGTATATCAAGGAAAATTACAAGTAGTTGATGAAACAAGATTACATGAGCTCAAGTACTTAAAACTTGTAATCAAAGAAACCTTAAGGCTTCATCCTCTACTTCCTTTACTGGTTCCTAGAGCGTCTATGGAAAATTGCCAACTTCATGTACCCTCAAAAACCCGAGTTATTGTTAATGCTTGGGCTTTCGGAAGAGATTCTAGATTTTGGCGCGAGCCAAATAGATTTATTCATGAAAGGTTAGAAGATTCTCTTGTTGATTACAAAGGAACAAATTTTGAATTACTTCCGTTTGGTGCAGGAAGAAGCAAGTGTCCTGGTTTAACACTTGGTATAGCCAATATTGAGCTTGCATTAGCCAATATTTATGTAATACTTATGTAATATTATGTTTATGTAGTATTTATAGTATGAGATATTTATGTAATATTTATATAATATTATGTTCGAAATATTTTTTTATTGAGAATTAATATAGGCATACAACTGTAATTACAATATTATTCTTATTATAATTAATAAAATGATCCTCGAAAAACAAGAATAAAGACACCAATGAGTAAAATAAAAGACTATCACTAATAAAATAAAATTCACATATACACCGGTAATTACTATTCGGTGTTTTAACAATCCGGCTCGCAACTTTGCTAGCATGTTGATATAAGTCGGGCAACATGTTGAAATTTTATGAAAAATAATGGGCCAAGTATCCAACTTGATAAATCAATATTTTATTAGATTGGGCCATAAACCGCCTTAAATGTTGATTAAGTATCCGATAAGTCGATAACCTTAGGATAATCTTAACCAGTAAACCTAATTTGATACAAAAAACAATACAACAGTCGGGACTCAAAAAGGCAATAAATCCTTTAACTCAAGTCACAAAGCAGCGTAAAACTCAAATTCGATGTAACTATGTAAGGGCGTGTTTACTTCAGCTGTAAACAGCAAAACTGAACTGAAAGTTTTTGTATGAAAAATTGATGAGTAGCAAAATAAAAGAAGAGCTGAACCAAATCGAACCGATTTAAGCTGAAGTAAACAGACCTAGGTACTAAGTACTAGTAAGAATGTAAGATCAACCAAAACTCTATTAATAAATACTTCAATTTTCTGTTCCAAAACAAAGTGCTGTTTATTAAACTAGTTGACGCTTTTGAAAGAATTTCGAACTAATTTTTCGAAAAATTCATCACTAGAAAAATACCAAAAAAATCCCAAATTTACAATCTCTTTGAAAAATTCAATGGGAAAGCAAAAGGGTGAAAGTGCTAGAAACAAAGCTCGTGCTTCTAGTAGCAGGTAACAATCAACAACTCATTACTGTATTTTTGATTCTTTAATTAATGTTTAATTTCAATTGATAATCCCTTAAATTTTTGTTGGGTTTCTTGTATTTTGATGATTTTGTACTTGGGTTGTTGTAATCATGATTTAATTTCTCTAATTTGATAGTATTTGTTAAAATGATTGGAATTTTACTAAGAAAAATATGAAATTGTGGCTAAATTTGCAGTCTTGCGGCGTCGTTGGTGCCGGCGGGTGCTGCCCCAATTGGGTTTGGTGGTTATGTGGGGAGTTCTCGGGTTGATTCGGCTATTCGGGACGATGAATCCACTTCTTTCGCGGTATGGTTTCCGGGCTTTGTTTGAATTTGATGGTATCATTGTTGATTTTTTATATTATGTTATGATTAATAGGTTGTTGTGGTGATAGCTTGAATGCCCTAGTTTGCAATTAAAGGAAATTTGGTTCGAATTTGCTTCTTAGGGTTAATTAAGTAAGTTGTATTGAAGGATTTTGAATTTGATTTTGATTCAATGTAGGGTATTGATGGTGAGATGATACAACACTTGAAAAGGCTTGCTAGAAAAGATCCTATCACAAAGGTAATTTCCATCAATCTTTTGGCTTGCTAGAAACCCTTTCTTGCGTGTAATCGGTTCGAAGATTTGATGCTGATAACTGATTTTGCTAATTGTGACCGTTATGTTATTTTAGTGCTAGCACTTAACTTATGCAAATTGGACCTAACTAAGCTTTTGATCATGCTGATTCACTAGAAATTTTCTTAGTTTTTTAATTCGAAGAGTTTGGATTATTGCTAATTATGAAGATTGCTTACTATGCCAATTAATGGTGTGTGGAATGCTGATGGTGTGCGAAATAGGAGGGATTGCAACGCCCCATAGATTAGCTATGCAGTCCAATGGTTCTATGAAATGATCTGTGCCTAGTTTTTTCATTGTTTCCTGTTAGAATCAGTAGTCCGAATTTGTACTTGCTTAAACAAAGTGACTTCTATAAAGGACAGCTTTCTGTTTTAATTCTCTGTAGTGTTCTCACTGATGTTATATGAACAAGAGCACATACCGAAGCCATAGCCTATTGCTTGCTTTGTCTATTGAGCATTCGATGTTGTTGCTTTAGAATTACCAAAGTGCACTTGGAATTGCGGTTTTGGATACATGTTGCATTTTATGAACAGTCTAACAGTTTTAGTACGAAGAAAGAGACTTTAGATTCACTAGGAAAACACACTGCCAGATTAAACTGAACTCATTGAAGTTATTCTAGTTAGATTGAAGTGAACTTATCTCTGTAACTTTTACTTTCTTCATGGCAAAGTGCCTACTTGAGTTTCTCATTTTGATTCTCTTATTAACAGAACAATAATTACCACCAATAGCAAAGTGCCTACCTTTTTAGGCTCATGAAGTTGATTCCTAAAAAGTGTGGCAAACTTTTCATGTGTAGCTCTCTCTAAAAGTTTCCCGTCACTAGGCAGAAAAACATCTTGGTGGATTTTTTTTATATTTATTTATGTATCTGTTTTAAAATTGATTATCGTATTTTTTTGGTCAATGCAGCTTAAAGCATTAAATTCTTTATCAAAACAATTGAAGGACAAACCCGGGAAGAATGTGTCACTGATAATCCCTCAATGGGTATATATTTCTCCTTTATTAACTTTTTATGTCTTATATTGCTTTTGGTTTTGTGTTCTCTTGGACTTATTTCTAGAATCTGTACCTTTTCTACCAGCTTCAACCTTGCCTTGACTGTTTTGCTATTGTTTGCAACAAATTTCTTAACCTTTCTTAGGCCTTTTTGTATTTTAGTACCTTATATTTTTCAGTTTTTGAATTTTAGACTTTAGTACCGTATGTTTTTATTTTATTTATTAAAAAAAAATTTAGTACCTTATATTTCCCTGAAACACAAAAATTGATACTAGTCACCAATTTCGTCACCAATTCCATCTTGTGGGCCCCACTTTAACAAAATAATTTAATCACCCCCCTTATTCCAACTGAACTCCCTCATTTACCACACATTCTCTATCTTTGATTATCAATTAATTCCTCATAATTGAACCCTAAAAACCCTACAAAATTACCCAACTCTCTTAATCATGTGTAAGTAGGAAATTCATTATAGAAAATAAAGAAATTACAAAAAGTCAAGGAGGTATCTCCTCCAAATATACCAAGCATTGATTAAATTATAATTAGCATCCTTAGCTCCACTCCCTTCTCTAATAGCATTAATTATTTTGGTACAATATGAGAGAATATGGACTCTTTGCCATTGATGATTTTGTATGATTTTTAACATCTTTAGTCATCTTAAATTACAGAAGATGAAAGGAAAAGGACACCAACAATATAAAGGAAATCGTTAATTTTTGCCACTAAAACCTAAATTACATAAATAAATCGAAAAAACCCAATTCAATTGCAAAAACTCCAAATCAATTAATACCCTAGCCGAAAATTTAGGATTTTATTGGGTTTTAATGGAGTAATTTATATGTAGACAAAGAATTTCAAACGAGAGAGACGACTGAAAAGAGAAAAAATTAAAAAATATAGCCATTCGTGGGCCCCACCAAACGGATTTAGTGACAGAAATGTTAACTGGTACTATTTTTTGTGTTTTTGGGAAAAGTAAGGTACAAAAAAAAACATAAGGTACTAAAATTCAAAAACTAACAAATATAAGGTACTAAAAAACAAAGAAGGCTTTTCCTTACATGGTGTCATGGACCAAAGTGGCGGCCCACCAAATCCCTCCAGTCAGCCTTTGCAAGTGTATTCTAGAAGGAAACAACTACCAAGTGCTGCCAAGCCATAGTCAACTTAATTCATGCAACTACATTGCCCAAGAAACTAACCAAAGAGTTGAAGACAAGATTTAGGAGATCATGTGACTAAGCTAAGCTACTTACACTAATTAGTATTATGTAGATGTTCATGGTAAGTCCCTAAGTATCCTAAATTAGCCATGCCTTTTCAGTTGATTGTATTTAGCATAGGAAGAGAGGAAGAGCAAGATTTATTCAGAAAATTGTAAGTGGACTTTTGGAGAGTGATGCCCTCAAGCCATATGAGAGAGTTATGACCTCAAGTCATATTTATCTTTGTAATCATATTATCGATCAATATTACAGTCAATCGTTCTAATCATTACTTCCGAATACAATGAGTTCATAATTAACATAAGTCAACGTCGACCCACTCCGGTCCATAACACATGGCCCTTATTCCTTGTAGACATTAGTCTTGTTTTCTTTTACTTAGTTGTGTTGTTAAGTAATTGTGGGCTGTTGAAGGAAAAATGCCACATTAGGTTCTGAACACCTGATTTAGTTGAATTGGTATATGAGACACAGTTTAGTTTTGTTTTATTAATGACTAATGTCTTCAGCTTGGTGACTCTATAAACTAGTAAAAATATTGTTTTGTTAGTTAGTTCAGTCAATTTTGATGCCATGGCTATACCATCCTTCTGCCTGATTTGTACTTTGTGATTTAGGGTTTTGAATATAGGAGGCTTTTGATGGACTACAACAGAGAAGTTCGCCGGGCAACTCATGACACAATGACAAGCCTTGTTAGTGCTGCTGGGTTCGTCCTTGTCTTTTTCAAATTTTTGGTTTGTTTCTTTGTTGGTTGGTATTTTGAAAAAGAAACGTTTGCTTTGAATTTCATATTTCCCCTGTTATCTTTTTGGTTTCAACCACTGTGAAAAACACACGTGTAGGAGTGTTTAGAAGAGTTAGGAACTGGGAAGGGCTTGTGGTCCAATTATTCAAGCAACCCAGTTACCCATCATATCTCAAATCAAAGCACTTCCTCTTTGCTTAACACACTGTCAAGGCATCAAACCTGATGACTGCCTCCACTTTCCTCCCATCCTCGTTTCCTACTGCTTATTCAACTAGCCAAAGTCCACCAACCACTTCATTTCTCTTCTCCTCCTTTTATTTTGTTTTATTTTATATCACACACATCAATTTTTCTGTCAGTGTCTAATGAATTTCACCTTTAACTTTTCATCTCAAAAGCTTTTAGGAGAGAATAACTCAACAACACTTTTTACCCATGTATGCAGGCGAGATTTAGCTCTTCATCTTAAGTCTCTGATGGGACCATGGTGGTTTGCCCAGTTTGATTCAGTTCCTGAAGTTTCCCAAGCAGCTCAACGATCACTGCAGGTTCCTCTAGGACAATTAGCTATCTTTTTAAGTGTCGTAGCCATTGGTTATGCATTGTATTAATTGACTTCTATGGTATACCATTGTGAAGTTATGTAGCTACCATCATTTTTGAATCTTGAAATGGACTATTTTTTATTGTGAAATACTGAAATGTAATGTACATGAAAGACTGAGCCTGAAAATCAAAGCACTCTTACTATTTAATGTGCATACTCATTTGTTAGAAATATTTGATGAATAGCCTACATTTGTTATGAGGTTCAGTATTATTTGGGTATACTGTATAACATTTCTTTTGCACACGCACACATCCACACACTCACACAATCCAAAAAAAAAAAAACCTATACATTTTTTTTTTGTGCATCACAATCTCATTATTTCTTCTCTTCTTCTTTTTTATTCCTCATTATATTTGTTTGTAATGAATTGCTTGTGCGTTTGTGTTATATCTTTTATTTATATGCAGCTAAAATTGATATCAACATTTGATCAGATTGTTGCTTTTTCTCTGTTTTCTGTGATGTGTACTATATACTCTTACTTGGTGCTCTCTGGTATGCTTTGCAGTAAGTGATTTTTACTCGGGTAGTCGGGTGCATGTCTGACTCTGGCTGTTGTAACTTGTAAGCTAATATATATCTTCTGTTTGCTATTATAACAGGCTGCCTTTCCAACCCAAGAAAAAAGGCTGGATGCACTGATATTTTGTGCATCTGACGTATTCGAGTATTTAGAAGAAAATTTAAAGCTTACACAGAAGGGTATGGCTGATCTTGCTTCTGCTTCAGATGAGTTGGCTGAAATGCACCAAAGGGTAGGAACTTGTTAGTTGCGACTATTTTGTGCAGCTTATGCTTTATATCTGTATATATTTTTTTAATTTAGTTAATTTTGATGGTAATTGATAATGGGGCGTAGAGAAGCGCTTGTGATGTGATCTTGAATGGTTATATATGCTACAGCCTACATACACTGCATATGACAAAGGCTATGATGCAATAATAGATGATCTTTATCCTTGGCTGCTTAAGTGCTTATGTGGTCGCCTGGAGTTTTTTTTTTCCCTTATAATGTTTATAATTATCTGTCAGAATTGAAGTTCATCCTGCCCGTTTTCTTTCTTGTTTGAACAAATGTCAGGCTATTTCCTCATCATTACTGGCTCTTGCTACACTGCTTGATGTCTTGATTGGAACAAAATCAGAGAAACCTCCTGGTGAAGACTTGAAAATTCATTCAAAAAAAGTATCAAAAGTTCAAGATATGGCTATTTCGTCTGCCAATTCCTTGTTCTTGTCTCATGAGTATTTCCTGGACTTCCTCAGATCTGAAAGTTCTGTTGTTCGGTCAGCTACATATGCAGCGCTCAGAAGTTTCATCAAGAATATTTCTGAAGTTTTTAGTGATAAGGATGTGAAGGGTCTTTCTACCGCAATACTTGGTGCCTTCCAAGAAAAGGACCCGTCTTGTCACACTGCATTGTGGGAAACATTTTTGCTGTTTTGCAGAAGATTTCCTGGAAGTTGGTCATATATAAATTTTCATAAGACATTTTCAAATCGTCTTTTGCAGTTCCTGAGGAATGGCTGCTTTGGATCACAGCAGGTTTCATATCCTGCTTTGGTGTTACTCTTGGATGCTTTGCCTCCGGAAGGAAACGGGGGCCTGAAGTTCTTTGTTGACTTTTTCCAGTCCCTGTGGGTAGGAAAAAATGCATCTCATCCTAGTATGCCTGATCGCTTGGCATTCTTCGGGGCCCTTAAAGAATGTTTTCTTTGGGTCTTACATAATTGTGGAAGGTATATTTTTTTCGTTGTAATAATAGAATTGCGTGGCTTGTTCAGTTGTGAGCTTGTCATTACTGGTTTTGTAGAGGGGGTTCATCTTATAGCACGTAAATTCCCAATTAAAGCTTTAGGAACCAAAAATTTAGCAACTCACATATTTATGAATCTACGGTTTGCATATGAAAGGTTATGCTTTCATACTGCCTAACACATAATTGCCCAACCAAAATTTATATCAACTTCAGGCACCACAACTTCTAACAACACACAGTTATAAATATAGGGTTGCGCATGAGAAATTAGCTTTTATAGTGCCTGATATGTATCATTAAAGTCGCAATAGGGAAAAAGGAATGAATGAATTTCATGAATGAATTTCATGTGAAGGAATTTTAAAGTATGAAGCTGGACTCTGAACATTGCATAGTTGATTTTCTTTCTCACCTCGCTCACTGCCTTTGTTTTTCTTTATTGTATCTTCCTTGGCTTCACCTTCTGGACTAATTTTATCCATGGAAATAGCAATTACTAAATTCTTGGTTCAATTTTTCTTCCTGTACCTTAATTGATAAATATAGCAGGAAGATAAAATTGGAATGTTTGTATTTTGTATTGTGAAATTTGATACTTGGAGATGCGGAGACTGTCTGGGAGTTGTTAACTTGTTATATATTGGTAAGTATCTTGAATATTTTCTTCACTTGTGAATAGTGCAAAAAGCCCAAATGGGGAGATCGATTTGGAAATGAGGTAGTATAGTTTTTGTGAGAGAATGTTAATATGTCATTTATAATTTTTGTCTCCTTCTAATCTCTTATGTGGGGCTGACTCCATCATGGATTATATATGGCCATTAAGAACGGTAGCATGTTGCCTCACATGGATAAGGTTAGGGAAGGAGAAGCCGAGAAGGTGGAAGCTAAGTGGTAGATTTATTATGATCTGTTTTATCATTATCGATTTTTACGACTGAAGCCTTTTTGTTTCTTTTCCCGTCTTCCTTGTATTCTCCCTTCCTTTAAGAAATTTTAAAGGTAGAACCCAGCTTAATCTTGTGTGCTACAGTTGAACGATTGATATTCACAACCTTTTGAGATCTTATTATTTCTTCTCTGGTTCTTCAGATATTGCAGTGGAGAAGACGCAATTTACAATTTTCGTATTTCTCTTGTGGATAATGTCCTCACGAAGATTTTATGGCATGAGTTTTTGTTCCATTCTGAGGCTAAGCATGAAGACATCAGCGGCTCCAGTAATAATGGAGATGCTATTTTAGAGTCCTCCAAATTGTTAGTCAAAGATCGATCAGAGATCAAACAAGGACAGTTGCATGACCTGGGACGATGCATGATTGATATCCTCTGTGCTATGCATTCTTTGGGATGCCAATTGCTTGCTCCATTTTGCGATGCATTTCAGGACTGCTGCCTTGAGGCATTTCAGCAAGCAGGGTCTGTAAAGGAGGCTTGTGGAAAAACGGAGCGAGCTGTTAAGTTTTTATTGCTGGTAGAGAAGTATACAAATTTAAATTCTGAGAGCTGGCCTTTAAGTTATTTGGTTGGACCTATGCTGGAAAGGTCTCTTCCGTTGATCATGTCCCATGTAAGTTTCCATGGTATCTGCTATCTGTTATGAATCATTATTGTTGTAAAATTTAAAGAATATGCTTTGCTTCTATTATCAGTCCAATCTTAGTTTTCTTTTCTGCCATAACTTGAATATATTTATGATCGATTGCCCCCTTTACACATACTTTATCTCGAACATTTCTTTATTCTTTATTAACTTTTCATTTGATGAATTTTAGATGTTCTAATGTTGAAATTACTAGATCAGTAAATTACTTTTTGATTTTACTCTAAGAAAATTTCAGTTCTTGATGTCAGGCATGAAGGATATTTTACATTGCAGATGATTTTGAAGTTCTTGACTGGGTGAAATATTTTTATTAAAAGAATAGATAAATTCTGATAAAATTAGTGGCCCCTGGTGTTCGTTGTATACTATGGAATTCCAAATAGATGTTTATACTTTGATGGTAAATAATATGATACATACTTCTTTCTTGCATACATATGTATTTAAGAGTAATCTAATTTCTATTCTCATTGTGACAAACTAACAATAGTGTTATCCTTCTTTTTGCCTATGAAATAAATGCTGAGTAAGAACTGAGAAGTATTACTATGCATGAGGATTGTTGAATAGTTGAAAGATGAGGCTTGGATGATTGTTACTCTGTTCTGTTCTGAAAATAAAGATATTGACATGGGTTGTTGCATCTGTTCACTATTGCTTCATTATGTTTTTAAATCTTTTGGAAATTATTTCTTGCTTTGTAACGATTGCTTCACTCATGTTGGTCCGAAACAGAACTACTTTAGATAAGTTGGTTTGTGGTTTCTTATGTTGTAGCACCTTTTGTTCATAATCTCTCTTTCTTTTTTTCCTTTTTTTTCCTGGGGGTGGGTTGCAGGACTCATCTGAGGCAGTCAACTTTCTATCAGTTGTTGTCTCTATCTTTGGACCGCGGAAAATTATACCAAGACTCATTCCAACTCAAGAAATTGTAGATGACAGTGCCACTGACCTGGCTGACAAAGAAGTAAGCAAGTTTCTGAAGGTTTTTGAAGAAACTTTTGTCTCCTGGTGTTTCAGTGGAAGTGAGAGCTCCTTGAATGCTCGTGTGGATCTTTTGCTTGCATTGCTGGATGATCAGTGTTTTGATAAACAGTGGGATGTCATCGTCTCATATGCTGTGAATATGCAGCATTCTGCAACATCCTGCATTGGGAGGTTGGCAACTCTTGTTGAAAAGGCCAGGAAGTTGGCAAAGAAGTCGCAACTTGATGATGATAAAATCTTTGAAATTGCACACTGGCGACATGAACTACTAGACTCACTTGCCATTTCTATTATACAGAGTACTTCTCACTTCACAGACTCTGATTTGCAGTTCATACGGTATTGCTCACCTCCAAATCTTCAAGTGTCTGGTCTATATTGTGATCATTTAGTCACTATTAGTGTGCACTTTTACCTTGTTTTAATCTTTCATATTTTAGGCCCTCTACCTAGTTCTGGTGCTGTATCTCTGACTAAATTTAATGTCTGCTGCAGAGCTGTGCTGGGTGGTACATCAGAAGATGATGCTGTTTCTTTCCTCTCTAACAGTGCTGTCATTCAGATATACACAGAAATGTTTGGAAAGCTTTTAGCTTTTGTTATAGAGTCTCCTTTTGCTTGTGTTAGGAATTTTGGTTCTTTGTTACATGCTCATGTTAATACTACTACTTCAGAGATTCAAGAATCTGCAGATGTGGCTAAGATGGCCTACGTATCTCTGGAGGCACTCAGCAGTACCCCTTTCAGCTTGAAATCATATTGTGAGGGAAGTGAATTGCTTCCTGGTATTGGAGGGATTGCATTTGTAATTGATTGGGAGTACCACATATTAAGAGAATCAGATGCTATGTTCAACCATACTCCAGCGGGAAGTATCATGCCCAGACATGACTTTGGTAAAGCGATGCATGCTTTCCATAGTAGTATGGATATACAATACTGGAGAAGCCTTTTGCCTCAAAGTCGGGTGACATTAGGTAGTCTTTTAGTAAAATTTATTAGGTCTTCGATTTTCGGGCAGGATGCATTTGATGCTGGTACGATCTCGACTTTATGTTGCAAATGGGTAATTGAAATTGGCAAGCATCTCTGTTTGAATCTATTAGAGGAGCAAACGTTGATAGATATGCTTCTGAGCGTTGATGATTCATGGCCTTTGTGGATCACTCATGATGATAGTACTGGTGGGAGAATATATTCTGTGAAGGCTGAGCGCATTTTAACTGATGTGAATGTAAGTGCAATCCTCCTCTTTCTTCATCAATATTGAATACTATGAGTTAGTGTTCTTATTAATTCATATTTCTGGTATTCTATTACTGGGTTTGATGTCCTGGTAGGCATTAGCGGTCCATGTATTCAGTGTGTTTTTTAATGTGCAGTCTCTTTCCATCCAAATCATCTTTGATGAAAAAATTCTTAGTCAGGTAGAGGAAGGCCGAAGATGACTTGGATGGAAGAAGTTAATAAGACAAGGAAAATGGGTTTGAAACCGCATGTAGCTTTTCATAGGAATGATTGGAGGAAAAAGATCTCGGTGAATTACCACTTGATATTTAACTATATAAGTACCTTTCTATAGCAATGTGTAATCAAGCTGTCAAAGTTGTTGGAGTATCATTGGGAGAGGTTTTACTTTATTTCAGTGTAGTACCTAGGATGATGATCTGCACTTTGCTTGCGATCCACTGCATTTAAATTGAGATAAATAGCTAATATCTTGGAAAATTTTGACTTTTGCAATTTGCATGTACTTTTGTTTAAAGTTTATTTTCTGACATGCAAAACTGCTCATGGGGCTTATTATTGTAACTGAACTCCTAAGAGTTTTTTTTACTTGCATTAGTTGTTGCTAACTTATATAAGTTCTTGTCAAATCAAAACAAGATCATAATAGAAGTTCTGTATGAAACAAAATTCTTCTTCTACTGCGAAAGCTGTCTTAATTTTGCACCATTTCAAAATTTACTTATACACGTGGATTTTTTATTGGGAAAGTTATAACATGAGAACAATTTTCATTGCAGATATCTCAGAGCCAAGTGTTTGTAGCTCTAGTTGACAAGCTAATGTCAGAAATAGGTATCAACCGGGTGGTTGTCGGCTTTGATCTGCCAATTGCAGAAGAGAGAGCAAGCAATGAGCTTATTGCTTCTCAGTCTGAGTTCTCTCGCGCTTGGGTTGTTGCTGAAATGCTTTGCTCCTGGAAATGGTCTAGTGGCAGTGTTTTAAGCACTCTTCTGCCGTCATTAAGCTCCTTCGCCAAGGAAGATAGTGGTGATAACTTAATTTGCTTGTTTGACCCAATTGTAAATGTTTTGGTTGAGGGTGCTCTTATGTTTGGAACACAGAGTCAGTTGAGCATTTTTAATACATGGCCACTTTCAAGTAAAGATCTTGATGCTATTGAAGAGCCTTTTTTGAGAGCCCTGGTGGCTTTACTCTTTACCTTATTGAATGAAGGCATGTGGAACCAAGAAAAAGCTATAGGACTTTGGGAGTTGCTTCTAAACAAACTCTTCATTGGTCAAGAAACAGACATGAATTGTTTGAGGATTCTTCCACCTCTTGTCTTTGTTCTAGCACATTTCTTGTGCCATAATAATGGATCCAATGATCTGGCTAAAGATTTTAGAGAAACTATTGTTCGAGATTGGCTTCAAAAGATTCTGACATTCCCATCCTTGATATCTTGGACATCTGATGAAGGTATGTCAAGAAATTCTGGAGTTGCTCAACTTTTATCAGTCATCATACTGTATCTAAACTCTAAGTGTGTGCACTATTGCATACTTTATCTTCAAGTTTGCGTAGATATTATTGGTTGGGTGTTGTCGTTGATAGCTTTTTGCATCATTATATGGTTACTAAGGTATATTGAATTTAGGATGCAAGTACATTTGTTTTACTAGTATCTATTTGTTTTCGTTGCCCATTCATTTTCTTTTTCTGATTGAATGGTGGTTGAAAAAGTGTAAAGGCAGGTATAGAAGTTATTTGGCTCACCTGTTTAGTGGCTTTCATAGATTGGTAGTTTTAAGATTTAGCTCTCTATTAACCCATGTTGTAGAACCTCTCTGGAGCATACTATATAATATCATATGTTTTCTATCTTCCTTCGTTAGCTGATATACCATGTGTTGGTTACATGCAGGGATGAAAGAATGGTTTCAGTTGGCTATGTCATGTTATCCTTTAAGCACAACAGCTGATGTAGGTCACTTAAAATTGGATCCAAGTTCGTTGGAGAAAAAACTTTTACTTGATGTGTTCCGTAAGCAAAGGCATGATGCTAACTCACTGATTGTCACTAATAAGCTACCGGCTGTATCATTATTGCTATCACGCTTAATTGTTATTGCAGTAGGATACTGCTGGAAAGAATTTCATGAAGAAGACTGGACATTTGTATTAACTCATATGAGGTCCTGGATTGAATCTGTAGTTTCAGCACTGGAAGAGGCTGCTGAATGCTTGGATCTTGAAATGGGAAACAGATCTGGTGACAACTTGGACCTTGTTATAAACAAGCTCGATCATATTATGTTGAATTTGGATGCATCCCTTTTGAATGTTGCAACAAATGCGTTTCATGCCTTTTCATTTGTCATGGAGCTTGTTGGCTGTGATTCATCTGACAGCACTGAGAAATTAACAGTCTTAAGGACAGAAGCATGCCAACATACTATTGATCTGATCCAGGAAGGTGTTCTGCGGATATTTTTGTCAGTTGGGGTTGCAGAAGCTATTTCAGGTCCAATGTCATGCGAGAGTTTGTCCATTATAGCAAGAAGCCAGCATGCTTATCCCCACTTTTGGAGCTTGGTATCTTCAATTACTGTGAAAACTTCAACACATTCAAGAGAACAAGCTTTTAAGGCAGTTGAGCTTTGGGGACTTGGAATAGGTGCTATTAGTTCTTTGATGGCCATACTATTCTCCTCGAAACCAGTATCTGATTGGCAGCTTGCTTCTTTTGTTCTCCTTTCAAATCAGCCATTCTGTGGTTGGGCTGTGATGGATGATCATGTTTCCGATTCACTAACTGGAAGCTCTACTGTTGATATTGGATCCCATGATCTTGTTTTGTCATCTGAGAGCAACTTTCCTGTGAGAGAGGAGATACATGTTCAGATACACAAATTACCACTAAAAATATTAGATATGGATTTGGAAGCACAAGAAAGGGTAAGGCTTGTTTGTCTCTGAAATAGTTACTTAGTTCTGCTGATTTACTACATTGCTATTTTATTTGTGCAGGTGCATGTTTATTTTGCTTGGTGTCTAGTTCTGTGCTATCTATCATCTTCCTCCAACAGAGAGAAATTGGTTCAATACATACAGGAGTTTGCTTCTCCTGTGATATTGGACTGTCTTTTCCAACATATACCCTTTGAGTTAGGCACCCCACATGGATCGAAGAAGAAAGATTTGGAAACTCCTCCTGAGCTGTTGAATATCGCAGCAGCAGCAACACGTGCTGTCAGTACTGGATCTATACTCTTTGCAATAGAATCACTTTGGCCTATTGGACCTGATAAAATGGCATCACTTGCTGCTGCAACCTATGGTTTAATGCTCCGTGTTCTCCCTGCTTATGTGCGGGTTTGGTTCAATGATTTACGTGATCGCTCTGCCTCATCTGCCATCGAGTCTTTCACAAAAACATGGTGCAGCCCGAATTTGATGGCAGATGAATTATCTCAGGTAATAGCTTCTGACACTGGTACCCTACCAAAAGTAAGAGTTTATACCCTGTTATGCTGCTCTAGACCATACTTTAGAGGCATTTGTTTGCTGTCATCATTTCCCCCCCTTTTATTTCATGTTTTCGTCCTCTACTTTTATTAGTAAATCCATGATGATGATTATTTTTTAATTAGTTCTTATCAAAGTTTACTGCTACCATCGCTGTTCATGTGATAGTACAAGTGTACAACTAACAAGTATTATAGCTTAGATCACTTATTCATAACTCTCTTTTTGATATTTTGAGATAAACACTTTGCTATTTCTATATATTTTTCTTGGGTTAACCTCTGTATCCGGTGAGATGGATCCTGATGATGAAAATTTTCTGTTGTGAATTCCTTTTCTCTGTTATTATGATAAAAATTTGTGTGGGTCTTTCTGAAACAGCTCTTTAATTGTTCTTATTTTTACTTTTTATTATTAAACTGGATAAGTTTGGTAATTCAGCATAATGTAGCTCTATTCCCTTTATATTGAGGCCCATTAAGGAAATGATTTACATAACTTGCTGAATTGATCCTTTTTACTGATCTTTGCGACACTGTTAATAATTATGTCAGTATATTATTGCTACTAGTTACTACTTTTTCCTCCATTCCCTTCTCCTCCTCCCTGCTTTCAAAATTCAACCATTAGGTTTTAGGCAATGTTATACCTAATCATCTCTTGGTTGCTCTAAATTGAGCTTGTTTCGAGAAGATATTTGAATTTTTGTTCTCGTTGAATAATGCAGATAAAGAAATCAGATTTTGTGGACGAGTGTTTTTCTGTTAGTGTGAGCAAATCAGCCAATGAAGTTGTTGCTACCTATACCAAGGATGAAACCAGTATGGATTTGGTCATCCGTCTTCCTGCTTCCTACCCATTGAGGCCCGTGGATGTGGAATGTGTAAAGAGTCTTGGCATTAGTGAAGTAAAGCAAAGACAATGGTTATTATCCATGATGTCATTTGTTCGTAATCAGGTAACGACTTATCTTCGCATTGGGCAAAATTCCTAAGTCTGTCAATACTTGTCTAAATTTTTAATTTTGTCAAACATACCTGATGCAAATACCCTTAAAAAGCATGCCAAACCAAAATGGTTGAAGTGGAAAAAACACAAGTTCAAAAAAATGAACAATGTCTTAATGCTGGACTAGAAGCGATTAGCGTACCTGAGTTATAATGTTTGCATTGTAGCATTTGTTTACTGTAATTATATAAAAATATGAGTAACTTGTCATATGATGTGCATGAGAAGGAATCAAGGAACATTGTCTATATATGTTGTGTATGCGAGAAAAATACACCAATAATAATATTCTTATTGAGGAAAATTCTCTCCCGTTATATTCATGGTTTCTGTAATCACTAGATGGCTTTTACTGGCACAGTTTTGATATTATACTTGTGTTTGATTGTAGAATGGTGCATTAGCTGAGGCAATACGTATATGGAAGAGCAACTTTGACAAGGAATTTGAAGGAGTTGAAGAGTGCCCTATCTGTTACAGTGTGATTCATACTGCAAACCATAGCCTTCCTCGCCTTGCTTGCAAGACCTGCAAGCACAAATTCCACGCTGCCTGCCTCTACAAATGGTTTTCAACTTCTCACAAATCAACTTGCCCACTGTGTCAGTCTCCTTTCTGATTAGTTGAGCGGTGCTTTTTTGGTGGTGATCATGTTGCTGGCTGCTTGATCTATCATGAGCTTCTAGCTGAAAGAATTCGAGCACTGAGATAGTGAGATTAACTGGTATAGGAGCATTAAGTCTTGTATATACGGAGCAATCGAAGAAATTTTGGCGCGATTTTATGTTTTCAGGAGGTTAGGAACAAACTTTATACGTATTATGTACGAGTTGATCTGCTACCCATAATCTGTAGCCGTAGTTATATACTTATATATTGGCATAGGTTAGTTTAATTATGTACGAAAATAGTTCATGAATCAATTCAAGAAAGAGTGCTAGAAAATGACAAGTTTACTCTTACAATGGTAAGAAATCAATGAAGGTTTTGTGAAAACTTCAATCCAAATGAACTGCCATCGTTTGAAAAAATGAGTTTATGAAAATGTTATCAGCTTGTAAGGATTTAAACTTTTTCGGCGAAAAGGTTGGAAGGAATGCTGTAATGGTTCCTATATACTACCTGTACTCCAAAAAAAAGCTACAATCAATACTATTTCCATGCGTTGTACAGGAAGGTTTGAGGATATAGATATGCAAGGTAATCAAAACAATTTAAACATAAATTAGAGGGAAATTGATGTTATTTTATGTTCCATAGTGCCAATCATTTGAGAGTGAGCGACTGCTCAAGTGGTTAAAACTTTTCTCTTGGTTGTAAAAAAATCATGTGATCAATTCTTATTATCTGTCCTTATGGCTTCTTAGCACCCGAAAAAATAGTGCTAGTCATTTTCTAAAAAGAAAATGTATTATGCAATCACAATTATAGTAAATATTCGCTTTCTAAATTATAATCAATTTAAATCAAGACAAGGTTTGGTAATAATTTATGTTCATGAAGTTGTCATCTATTCCCCGACTAGTAATAGAGACGAAAGATCATTAAGTCACTGCTAACTTTGCAAGCTAATCAATGAGTGATTTGAACATTTTACCAAATTCAACCTAAATTTTTTTAGTTGTATGTTCTTAACAATTGAGCTAATTAGTGGGGTAAATACGGCTTACGCAAGGCATGTCATTAATATATCTTCTCTCTATTAACCTACCTCATTAGCTGATGAGACCTATTGATCATGATCTTCAAGTTATTTGACCAATGACCAAATTAAACATAATTAGATTGGATTAAAGTGGATTTAATTGAATGCCAAATAAAATTGAATTGAACAAAAAAAAAAAAAAAAAAAAAAAAAAAAAAAAAG
>PYUH01000152.1:35904-95589 GCA_016808085.1 Suaeda aralocaspica
TGTTGTCTATGTATAACGAATCATTGGAATATATTAGTATTTATGTGTATGGCGGTATGAGAGTATTAAATCGTCTTGTGTATAAGTATGCTATTGACACATATTGATCCCTTAGACTTCTTAATTAATGATTAATAAAAAAAAAAAAAAAAAAAAAAAAAAAAAAATCCAAAAAGAGCAGACTTGTTGTCTATGTATAACGAACTCATTGGAATATATTAGTAGTTTATGTGTATGGCGGTATGAGAGTATTAAATCGTCTTGTGTATTAGTATGCTATTGACACATATTGATCCCTTAGACTTCTTAATTAATGATTTAACTCAAAGTCCCTAAGGGACTGTTTACTTCACCTTAAAATCAGTTCAGTTCAGTTCTTCTTTTATTTTGCTGATTATTATTTTTGCTAATTAATTTGTTCCTAATATTATTTATTATTATTATTATTATTATTATTATTATTATTATTATTATTATTATTATTATTATTATTATTATTATTACTATTACTATTACTATTACTATTATTATTATTATTATACCACATAAGTGGATTACCATTCACAAAAACTATGAAGATGTATTACTTGTTTTTATTTCATAAAATATAAACTACCAATAACGTTTTTTTTGTTTAAAAATTATTAGTAAATTAATATCAAAATTATTACGTCATTACTCCATAGTTAAAAATCATTAATCAATAGTTAAAAATAAATAATCAATAATTAATAGTTAAAAATCAATAATCAATAGTTAAAAATCAATAATCGATAATTAAAAATCATTAATCCATAATAAAAACTTTTAGTTCAGTTCAGTTCAATTCAGTTCAGCTGAAGTAAACAGGCCCTTAAATTCGATGCATCAACATATATATATACATAGTAATTTAGATCTCTTATAAAACAAAGCTACACTAATATCAACTTGCTTAAGGAAATCTTGAACCCACATTATACGTAGTTATCTTCAATTTTAATGAGTAGGTCAAAATCTCATGTTTGGTTATACATGGTTGGAAATTTTATATCCTCATGCAAGTTTGTTTTATGTCAATTTCCAATATATTGAGTACCATATAACTATAATGTTAAGTTTAAGAGGAGAGTGATTGAGTGAATGTAGTGCGGTACACATGCTTGAATAACACGCATTAGATAGATATAAAGAGGGCCAAAATATCCAAATTTGGTAGGNGGCCAAAAAAAAAAAAAAAAAAAAAAAAAAAGAGTTCACTGTCTTCCAATCACTATCACCGAATCACAGTTTCAACCACATTATAGGATCTTAATTTCTCAAAAATATTAATTATGATCATGGGTTTCTTTTTGGTTATGGTTTCATGTTTCATGTCATTACAATTTGCTGATATTACGCGTTTAATTAAGTGTGATGATTATGTTTAGCTCACATTTTTTGACATAATACCGCTCTTGGTCATAAAAGTGCCCCAACAAAATTTTCATGTGTTAGGGAAGGAGGAAGTATACTCCCATATAGGATTTATGCTTAACAAATGTTGCGGTTTTATCTTATAACCATATCATTGGAAATGTTAATAAAAAAGGGTTATATGTTTTGTTTAGGACAAAAATCGAAGCATGTATCTTGATATATGCCCAAATTGGTGTATAATAGATATGATTTAATCACTCCTCACTAAGGAAGGCACACAATGGTGTCAAAAAGACCTATAAAGCTTAACATAACCCATATACAATGTGTAAAACACATATTACCACAGAATTTGTATATGACTGTGTCATTAGAAAATCCTTCGTATATTGTATGAGTATAATTTAAAGCTTGTCGTAGTAAGCTACATACTTAGGACCTGTTTACTTCGGCTTAAAATCAGTTCACCTCTTCTTTTATTTTGCTACTCATTAATCCTTCATAAAAAAACTTTCAGTTCAGCTCCAATCAGTTTAGTTCAGTGCAATTCAGCTGTTTTCAGCTGAAGTAAACAGACCCTTATAGTCACACTCAAACTCTACTTATTTGTTATACGAAGGGAAGAGCATGTTACCGAGGACAATTTAACCGTACACTGTGCCGGCAAAGGCCATGTTGTGAGCCTTTTGCCACAATTGTAAGTCATTTGCAATGCCCCGACATTAACCTTCCAATACTAAGTTAGTAGATTTTTACGTTAGCTCCGATAGTCTTTTCAATTTGTCAAATCCACTATCATTCTTAAGCCTCGAATGCTCGAAACGTGTGTTATAACAAAAGTCAACGGCACCATTGTCTCCAACAATAGTGTCCCATAGTATATTTCTTATCATAAGTTTACATTTATTACTTTCTGTTATATAATGTTCTTCCCACTTATTGTAAATACACATATGAAAAAGGTTTTTTTACTAATATTTACTTAGACAAACTGAATGTATATAAAGGTGATTTAATTTGTAGTGATGTTAGGTAACTAAGATCTCTTAAATTAAAATTTCATTTCATAAATATTGAATTAGAGTAGAGAATAATCTACCATCATTGGTTATAATGTGTAATTAACCTATCACATAAAAATGTTTTGATGGTGAACATGCACATTTAGGTGAATGGATGAAAATGGGGCCAACAAAGCCAAAAAAAATTTCATTGGTCATGGTATCATATCATATCATAGAGGTATGAAGCAAAATCCAAACTTTCTTGAGATGTAAGTGTCATAACAACCTGTCGAATTTTTTCAACCTCTAACAATGGATTAAGAGGGACCCCCTTTTATAAAATTCAATTTCACTACCATCATTCTTTTGGAACACCCCTTTATTTTGCCAATTTGCAAATCACTTTATTCTGTATATGTTTCCATCATATTTTCTCTTGTTCCTTAGATTTTGGGGCTATTAACTTGTTATGATATTATTTTGATATTTCCTCAATCTTTTATTTCAAAAGTGTCAAAGTATTTATAAAAAGTATTGATTCACTTGTAGAAACAATAATAGAGGGTTGAGCAATATTGACTAGAATCTTTTCACATAAAATTTTTCATAGCTCAAAATTTGTATAAATGCATGTGTAATTGTGTAGACTTTAAATGGCTTAATTTGGCAATTAAATTAAAGTGCATGCATGTTTTGTCTATTGGATTAGCATTTATTAGACAAAAAAATAAAAAATTATTATTTTCAATTCATTGCAAGTATATACGGAATTTGACAGTCTAGCTTTTTAAATTCTTCCGGTTTAATAAATTTACATCATGAAAATAACTCATTTTAAAATTAATATTCACAAAGTTATATAATAAATATTATAGAAATGCAAATAATTAGGGTTCAAAATTACATCTTATCCGAGGTCAGATAATATGGAATTATATTATACCTAAAGGGTCAAATGGAGTTTTTTTCCTCTCTCACCAATCATGTTAGGTGAAATGATCTCGCCTAATCTTTGTGGATGGGTGAATTTTTTTTTTTTTAGTAGGGAAAAAGATTAGCTATTTTCAACACTTCCAAAAAGGATGAGAAAATTATGAATAGGTTGAAATCTTCAATCAAGTATGCGGTAAACTTTATTTGGATTAAAGGAGCTCAGACTTTGGAATGTCGGATAATAGACATATATATATATTGTTTGTACAAGAAGTTGGTATTGAAGATTTTAAATACTTCGTATACATAGTAAATTATTGTGCAAGTAGACACGATAGTGATGTTGATTTTTAATGTAAAAATATAAAATAATACTAATTACTAATCATTTTTTGTTGCTATTAAATTTTTTAGGTTTTAGAGAGTCATAAAATACATAACACACGTGGCCACGACTCAAAGGATTATACTGCGTTTATAATATATACGTAGTATAATATACTCCCTCAATTTTTATTTACTTGCTACATATATCCAAAAGGAAAATATCTAATTACTTGCTACATTTCCTCTTTTGGATTGTGGTCCACATACAAATTTGTACAACTTTATCCTCGTTTTTGTCATCTTCTTACTAATTCTATTCCTACTTTACCCTTATTTTTGTCATTTTTTACTTTAGTACCCCAATTTTTATCTCAATTATTTTACTGTCTTGCATAAATAACCGATCTGAAAGTCAATGTAACAAGTAAATAAATACCGAAGGAATATGATATATCATCTCCTTAACGGTACAAAAAGTTATTCCGTACAGGTTACGCGGAGTTAAGTCGTAGTAGTGTAGGAAAAACAAGGGACTGCAAAGGCCAACAAATGTTAGGTGCTTACACTTTTATGAAGAAAGATAATGAAAAGTAACCAACGAAATGTGCGTCACATGGAATTTGAATTGGAAGTTTCAAAACCACTTGAAACTCTCATTCTCATTATTCACATGCAATTTCCACTTCCCAAACTCATGTACGTTGTTATTTTGCCTCATTCATTAGTGGACTTCTTCTTGCCATTTGATTGAAGTCTACTCCTACTTTCTTATCTTATCTAAATTACATGAAAGATGTTCCCATGCATAGTTTCTAATCGATAGATGTGAATTTCGTGTCTAACATGACAATATAGTAAAGGGGATATCAAGTTAATATTTGTTAGAAACATATTATGTTTATATGGTGGCATTTTTGTAATTTTTGATGTAATGTAAGGGTAATATTTTTAAGGGTATATAACAAGTATTTGAAACTTGTGGAATAAAAAGACGAAAATACCCCTAATGTTGTTTTACTTATGTTTCTAACAAATATTAACCAACAATTCCCCTAGACAACTTTAAAGGACACAAATGGTATGTACATGTATGTACATACGACAATGCATATGTATATAATTTGTATTTGTATACATCCTATATATTACCTCTCAAAGTTGTAAATAATTATCATATTGATTTTTAAATGCGAAACTTGCAACTAACTATTAGAAACTAGGAATTTCTTTTCATGAAAAATGTTCGAGTGACTCTTATAAAACTTCGAGGGACTTCTAATTTATGAATAAGATGAACAAGGTTTATACTTTTTGGTTCATGTTTTTGTTTTGAGCCGTCATTTTGAGCCATAATTTAGTGAAGGAGATGAACATGATTCATACTTTGTGATATATGTTTTCGTTTGGAACCGTCTTATAGTGAGTTATCAATTTTTTGTACATATGAATCTGTATGATTCCACTACCACGTACTACTCTATGCTATTATGTGTGAGTGGTAAAAAATTTAATTTTTTCAAGCCTTTTCACATTAGTGTGTGTGACTATGCGTATATAATTAAAGCCAACAAACTATAATCCCCGGAGCAAAATCAAGACGTATAAAAGTGTCAAATACTTGATCTAAACCCTGTGGGCGGAAAAAAGTTTGTGAACATGCAGCAAAGTGCATCCATAGTTATACAATCGATCAAGTAAAATCTAAGGTATGATGTGCAATTCAAATCAAGTTCCAAAGCATTAGAAAAACCACATTGTTCTCACAAAAACTACTACACCTAAATTTGTTGTACAACTTCAGCATTGTACCATTTGTACGTCGAAGTAATGATTTGAATAATACTCCGTATATAAATAAATGCTTTCAAAATTGAACCTCCTTAATTAATAAATTTCCCCTTAGATGGGGTAAAGATTTTCCAGGTGTGTGGTATAAAGTAAACAACGTTATAGGTTGGTTTTAACCCAAAATCTTACAACATTTATTAAATACTATATGGCCTTATCCATTTCTTTTGAATATATTTACTCCACTGAAACAGCTAGTCTAGATTTTTAATTTAATGTTATGAAAGGTTTACCTTACCTAACTAGTGGAATTTTACCATATGTTGAAATTGAAAGATTTATTCCTACCTTAATAAAGAATAGATTTAAGAATTCAAGCCAGCAACTTAACCAAAACAACTCAAACACAGATGAAAAGGGGGAATTGCATAGATCTAACTGTGAGATGGTTCCCATTGGGTATCACGACCTATATTGGTAATTTCACCTTTATGTTTATTTTTGTAGTAATCGTTGAATACACGTACATTTTTGTTTCTTATATTCTGTAACAGTAAAAGTTGTCTCACAAAGATTAATTTATTAATAAATTAAAAAATGTAAAAGTTTTAAATAAATACTAGTATTAGATGTCTTATTTAGCATCGCATTTATTAGCGTGAGAGTGAGATTGAATTTCCAAATTTTGTTTATCGTTTTTTTTATTATCGTCATATTTGTTTTAATTTTTAATATAAAACGGAGGCGGAGGTTGATATTTCGAAGAAGTTTGATTAAATTGATTTGCAGTTGTATATATTTGCTGATATAAGACATTCATAACAAGCAAGTTACACAACAAAATTACAAACATAGTTGATAAACCACTAACACATAATTAGATTTTAAGCAAATGATAAACTGAACTGAACTAATTGGAGTTGAACTGAAAGTTTTTTATGAAGGATTAATGAGTAGGAATATAAAAGAAAAGACGAAAAGCTAAACGGAGCTGAACTGAACTAAACAGATTTTAAGCTCAAGTAAACAGACCCTTATACAACTCAGATCGAATATTACTATACCACAAATGAAAACTACTCTGCTGACAAGTGACCAACCGTTTAATTTTCCATCGTGATGTCAATTATAGAAGATCACGAAGATGATTCACCAAACTAGTTGCTTTTAATCGACGGGTTTCCGCTAGCCAGTTCAGGCTGTGGAGATGACCTTACTGTCTCGAGATCAGCTGCAACTTCTTTCATAGTTGGTTTTCTTTTTCCATCCAAGTTAGCAAAAATTAAACACAACCAAAAACAAAAGGTATGAAAAAGATTAACACTATATGAACTTGCCTTTCGACACACGGATTTCAGCTTCACACAATGCTGCACCACACTCTCTCCCTATTCACTGCCAATTTGTAAACGTTCTTCCTATTCACTGCCAATTAATTACAACCCAACATCTAAAACCCAAAACAAAAATTCGATAAAGTGAATGTTTGGGGTGAAATACATAAGGAACCACTTACGTATTTAAAAATATTTTGACAAAGTAAGCAGACCCCACCAACAGTATACCACCCTTTTCAAGTTATACCAAATACGAGCGACTAGGAGTACAAATACATAACCAATACAAACACAATACAAATCAAAGTTTTCACAATAATTACAATTATGACATGTGATATCCTTAACCCCACATCTCACGGTTAGATGTGTGGAAATCCTTCCTTGAAAATACTTGCTAAAAATTTATATGTTACTAGTATTATGGAGTGAAAAGTGTTTTTTTTTTTTCTTTTTTTTTTTATTAGTTAAAACTTCGAACTAAGACATATACTATTATGTACTAAACATGATTGTGAATTAGCTTGGAGGAGCTACCCATGTAGGACGCCATATGGCTATTACTCTAAACTACCATTGAAATAGTGAAAGCACTTTGTAAGATTATTTTCATGACGAAAATAATGAAAAGTTATAAAGTATGAAGATCACCAAAAAAAAAAAATTGAGGGTAAGAAAGGGTCATTTGGCCTTTCTAAGTTTTACAAACAAAATTAAAGACAATCAAAAGGTGTCTTCTCAAACTCTTTAATAGACGGTGATTAAGTGATTAACTGCATGACATGCTTCATGTTCTTCACTTTATTGCCACAAACAATGCACGTCATAAAAAAAAAAAAAAAAAACATATAGTGTTTATATTTATCACTTTAACATTTAACGCTATATTTACTCTTTAATTTGAAATTAACTTACCACTAGTTTTGGTTCCTGGGCGTTGCCCCGATATATATAATATATATATATATATATATAGTTTTTTTTCAAGTGCTTCCCCTAACATTTGATAAATTTTCATTTCAAGAATTCTTTAATTTGTTTTGCCTAGCTTTTTTGTCAAAATTTAAAATATTGTAATTATATTAGTTAAATTTAATTTTGTCAAAGCTAAAATGGTAAATGAACGAATAAGAGTATTACAGAAAGATATTTATCGTAGGTATCCACAAAATATTTTGCAATTTTGTGATAAAAAGTTTAAACGAATTATATAGTACATATTGATTGGTGATAGTTGGCTTCATATATATAATGATTTATATACTTCATAATTTTTTAAGCAATACTTGTATCATTATCAGATAATATAATGTGTGTTTAATCTGTTGGTTGCGTTGATAAAAATATTGAATATATGGTTTGCTCGTGCTTATGATTGAATAAAAAACTTAATTGATCGAAAAAAGTCCGATCATAATATTAAATAGATAAAATGAACACGAAATAATCATAGCAATTATATATATTCACTATAATCACATAAACAATAGTCACAACAACATGTATCTCCACCATTTGTTATGATAGGCTAACTGTTGGTATCAATCAAACCTCTTACCAAGCACCATCTCATGCATCTCCACCATTTTGATATTAAAGAGATAAAATTAACATGAAATGGTCTTTGATGTGGCATGACAAGTCAGCTGTCACGTGTCAGCCTCTGAGTGGACCACGTGTCCCTATTTCTATTACAAGATGATGACATGGGATTGCTACATGTCAGTGATGAGTCTGCCATGAGTGGACCCTATACGGCCACGTGTCATCCTACAATTGGACCACGAGTCCTTAAATGCCAGCATGGGATTGCCACGTGGCAGTGATGAGTTCGCCATGAGTGGGCCCACACTGCCACGTGTCATCTTCTGACTGGTCCATATGTAATCCTACTTTTTTCACATGTTAAACCTCTATTCGCCGATAGAAAAAGAGCTAAAACAAACCATGGGGCCTTAAAAGCTTGGTGCTAAAAGCCCATAAGGCAAATGAATGAAGGTAATTAAAGAGATGAGGACAAGTGTCGCGATCTCATTGGATAAGAGATTGTACTTGAGGCTATAAATAGCCCACAAAAATCTGATAAAAGGTACACACAAGATTAAGACAAAAACAGTTACTAAAAAGGGAAAACTTCTCTCTAGAACTTCTCTCTAGAATTGTTTACTTGTTGATTATTGTTCACCTACTCTCCTACAAATACTTACTTAAGCATCAGAGGGGGAAATAATCCTACAAGGATTATTGTCCCTTTTTTGCAGGTACTTGGAGGGTACGTCAACAAGAAACCAGTCCATTCACGTATCCAGTCTACGTCAGCAAAATCATCACAGTCCCTATCCCAACTCATTGCTTTAGCAACAACAGGTCTTCTTAGAGCTTGTTTACTTCAGTTGAAAATAGTTGAACTGAACTAAAAGTTTTTTCATGAAGGATTAATAAATAGCAAAATAAGAGAAGAGCTGAGCTGAACTGAACTGAACTAAGTTGAACTGAACTGAACGGATTTTAAACTGAAGTAAACAGGACCTTAATTACATTTAATGAGTTATTTCTTGTAGGCTATGCATAATATCATAGGTTGTTGTGGAAGAATAAACAATAATAACATATAGCTTAGTTGGTAAGTCATGAGTCTCATATGTCAAAGGTTATGAGTTCAATTCTTCGCTTTACGTTTTAATATATATAGTAGTTGATTGTGTTACGTCTTTGTTTCTTTCTTTTTTTATTATTTTTTTTTTATCAATCAAATTGTTTTGGAATTGTGAATAGTTAGTGGCCTAATCTTAGGTTAGGTCACTTCATCATAATTTATGATTTTTAAATATTTTTTTATTACAATGCTTATAATTTTAATTTTAACTACTAGACAGTAAAAGCTTAGACACATGGCATGGGTGCCTAATGATAGATGCTAATATATGGAATATCTATGATAATTTTATTTATTTTTTAGTAGAAAGTGAACGACTTTTTATACATTATATTTTATTTTTAACTACTAGTAAAATAAAATTTGAGAAGTGGATGGATGGTGCCCCTTAAATGAACCAAAACGCTTTTTTTTTTTATACATTAACTATATTTTATTTTATTTTCATTTTTTGTGTGTGTGTGTGCAAGGTGCTTCTAAAACATCCTTTGAATGTTCTTAAATCCTTATATCGTTTACAATTTACTTCATAAAAGAATATACTTAAACATATATGAAGAATGACTGAATGAGATACACCTACCTTGGATCATATTATATTACACCATGGTTTAATACACATATTATATCTTTTCTCTTCATTTGGATAGGTAACTCATATTGAAGCCTAAAAAATTAGGTTTTGATGTGTTTTCTCAGCTCGTCACTCAAATGGTTTTTTGTTGACATTTGCTATTGCACTTGTTCTATTTAATATTTAATTAACTTGCCGGTCATAGTATTACTTGTTACTACGTGCTTACTATTGTGTACGGAATATTTGTTAAATATTCTTTTACTATCGTTACATACTACGTACACGGAGTCTCGTACAATAAACTAGTACTATACTACTATATGCTACGTATGACTAGGGGTGTCAGTTTAGGTTACAATCCGTTGGGTTAGCTGAGTTGTTCTTAATCAAAACTAAAATAACTTGAATTAAAAGTGACTTGTAAGTTGTAACCTGAAAGTGTCTTAAACTGTTATTGACCGCTACAACAATGAATTGAACTGAATTGAATCTGAACTGAAAAGAGCTTAAACTGAAATTGATTCGTACAAAAACCATCAAACCAAACTGAATTGAACTGAATATCAGGCAACCCGTTTGATCAATTGACCAGACCTAACCTGACCTGAATTGAACTAAAATGTTCCAAAACCCAATGTTATGTAAAAATGAATTTCTACTTTATCTTGTTTTAATTTAAATTTTAATAAGTTGCTTTTAAAATTAACTATTTTGACACATTGTACATTAAAATCAATGTAAACAACCATGAAAGATTTCAAATATACTCCTTAGAAAGTATTAGTTAAGCGTTTATTTTGAAGTTCAATTACACCAAACCCCACCTATTTTCTTAATTCGCTTATTGTGATAAATTTAAATATATTTTAAAATTTCACAATGATGTTTACCGATCACATAGTTTTTAAATTTCATTTAAAGTGATAAAAATGTCTACGAGAATCTGAAACAGCCCGAGATTAACCCGAAAAGGACCCCATCATCTTTCTAAGTTGGTTTTACTTGATCCGTTTGAGATTTAACTGAAGTTGATCTGACCAAGGTAGTCCGAGATTGAACTGAATTGGTCCCGAACTTAGAACAAACTATTTTGAGCTGCTCCCGAAACAATTTGAACTTAATTGGATTGAGCCAACCGGAAGAAATGACCGGAGTTAACCCGAATTGAAATAACCCGAACCCGATTGGGTCAACCCAAATCTACACCGCTAACCCGAATTGACACAGCTGCGTATGACATTAATTAGCTAAGCCGGCCACAATGTTGCAAAACTAGCTATATTCTCCGTACATATATAGTATGCATGCTTACTATAGTTTAGGACATCCAATTTGACTTACTTAAAATAATTAAAGGAAGGCCAATAATAATAAACAACTAAAAGTAACAATTAAGTTATAAAATGGAATATGGTGGGGTTAAAATTGTGGGCAAATCAATTCAAGTACTATATGAAAACCAGTGGTGGTATACTGGTGTAGTGTGACAATAAAGTGGATTTAGGAAAAGAACACATGAACTACTACTAGTAATTTTGCAAGTTGGTTCAACCTTAATTACTATCTTAATTATTTTCATTAATTTACACTTCTCATAATTATACATATTCATCTCCTTTAAGGATTTCATTGCCTATAAAAGCCTCTTCATGTCATTTCACTTCCTCATCAATTCTCAATTCATTTCCTCCAATTCTCTCTTTTATGTTCTAAGAAACCTCCGTTCATTTCGTTTTCTCCGTGTATTTCCTTCTCTAGCTTGGATTCTTCAAATTAGTTACTATTCAGGTAATTTACGAATATTTTCTTATAACAATCTTTTTTGAAAGCATAATTTACGTGATAAATTTACACAATTTTTATTTCTACGATCGAATTCAAAAAATTTAGCTAGAAACATTGTCAAGTTATTAAAAATTCATTTGTTACTAAAGAAAAAAAAATGAAGATAAAGTGTTTTCTTTCCCCTAAACTATATAGATGATATTGACCATTGATAATTTATATACCTCCTCCGCTCCATATTAGTCGCAACGTGCACTTCGACACGCATTTTGAGAATGAAATTTGAAAGCATAAATGATCAAATTTATTGAAATAATTTTAACCCCTAGAATTTGTATATCACCTCTTGTATGTGTCAAAATTATTTTGATTAGTTTGCTTGTTTACATCATTAAATCTGTTTCTTAAAGTATTTGCTGAAGTGCAACGTTGCAACTAATATGGAGCGGAAGAAGTATTGATTTATATAAGGGAACATTTAAGCAAATTCTTTGTTGAATTTTTTTCTATGTCATTATACATTTTTGGTGATAATTAGTACGTACTACCTTGAGAATATGCCTTCTACACATTGCCCCATCCCTACATTGAGTGCAAATCATGGATAAGATTTTGTGGCATTAATCTGTCTTGTGGTGTTAGATGATAATTTTTTAAATTAAAAAACTTTTACCTTTTGATTAGGGTACAAATAGTACCAAAATCCATTTAGATACCACATCATTTCTTCCACTTTCTCCACCACTATTATTTTTTTTGGCTACTTTTGTTTGTCGGGTCAAAAAGAAATGTTTTGTCTCTAAGAAGGCATATAAATAATCATTATAATAGTTTTATCCTAATTCCGTGCAACGTAGCCCCTTAGGAAATGAAATTATTTCAAATTTTGAATACCTCTCTCAAAACTTTAACCATTCATACTATCAATAGTGAACGTAAGTAATATAATATATTGTTAATGGAAGATCAAATTGTAACTTTTTATTTCAATTTCGCTAGCTAGCTAGTAACACAAAATATGCCAATAAAATTAGGTCTTGCTGACATCTTTTGGTCATATCCATTGAGTATCAAAAACAATCAAGATGTCTTTTCTTTGTTTATAAATACTAGTAATTAATTTAGGACGACGTATGCAACTTATTAAAATTGAATTATTTAGGTTAATAATTCATTAAATTAAGAGTAGGAACATTTTATTATATTAGTTTTGCACTATGTGGCTTGCTGATAATGATTTAATGTGCAATTGTGCACTATAAGACATACAAATGCCCCTTCATATCTTTTGTTTTTCTTGCATGATTACTTCTAATCACTCTCTAAGTAGAAGATTTAATAATCATTGTCCCAAATAATACTAAGAACTAAGATAATGTATATTGTCCAATGGTAGACATAGGAAAACAACCATTTGTTTATGTTTTGTGAGAGTGATCATTTACAAGTAGTAGTTTTAGTTTGGTGGGATCCACATGCAAAGGGCAAAACAGGTACAAAAGTTTATCAAAACCACGGGTGGATAACCAATTTTATTACGGAATATCAAAATTACGTTGTAAACTTGTGGCCAAACCCCTTGTCTTGTGAGTAAAGCATGTAAATTACTATTATCCCCAAGTGCTTTTACAGATAGTAGGATTATTTTTATAGCTTTTTTCCTCTTATTATTACATACTTAGAAAGGTATAGAAAAAGTCTGTATAGACATGAAAATTATACTTAAGATAACGAAAAAGTATAAATTACAAACTTTAATAGTTATGAAAAAAAAAAAAAAATAGTGAAATTAGTTATTTAGATCATAAAAGTTAGTGAGACTCGTCTACCAGTTTAGCTATGGCAAATTGGCAATACTTCATACTTGAACTTTAATTTTGTGTTAATATAGTCCATTTCATTAGTTCCTCAAGTTAAATTGATCACTATTCAATGACCGGATTCTATGAAGAGAAATTTACATTGTAGATTTGTGGAAAATATTCCTTTTTCTAGAAGTCCTTTAATTTGTTATATCTTTTTATAGGACTTTTGTTCATCCTTCTTACTTCATTGGATGGACAAAATTCCATTTCAACTTCTTTTTCCTATATTTATGACATTTCAACATCAAATTGCATTTATTAGAATGACACACATACATGATATTGTTGTGCAAATTAGTAGTTGTATTTGTTAAATTCTGACTTTTTTTTTTTTTTTTATCATAAATTAAATATAGACAATATCATATCCTAAGGATTCAACTAATTTACCATTTAATTACTTGATTTTCGTTTTAGAAAATATAGCACATCTAAGACTAAACGATGCCTTGTTCATCACACCAAGCCACTAAATCCACTTTATATAGCACATCCAATAAAATGTACTCTCTAACTAATTGAAGAAGAAATATAGGTATGACTTTTGACTATAGAAAAGTCATGGATTAAAAGTTAAAAGTAATAATTAAAGGCACTAACCATTTGATAAATTAATTTTAAATTAGTATTATACTATTATTATTATTGAAAAATGCTATATACAACCCTAAAGGCCACATATTATAAGTTTATAATGGATAAAATAATTGTCAAAATCGTCGATCTATTATACTATACTGCCGGTGATTTGGTCTTAAATTTCCAGCTTATTTATATTTTATTTAGATACTCAAAGTATATTTGATGTTAAGATATAACTTTACGAACTGTATATAACATTATCCTATTGTTATTATCGTATGTAGAACCTACTACTATAAATTGAATGTGGAAATAATTATAGTGTTGGGTGACACTAAAACTTTTTATTTTATTTTATTTTATTTTTTTCAAATTTAAAATTTGCTTGGAAAACAAGCGACCTTAGCTTCATAGTTGATGATGCTCCTCTATAAATTCCCATAAACCCACACTCTTATAAACATTCTTTTTTCTCTTCATTTCCTTCATCCATTTACAATTTTGTGGTAAGTTGTTTATTTTTTCATTTTTTTTTCCTACATTTTGTTCTTTCATTTCATTTCACTTCATTTTTTATTTTTATTATTTAGTAAAACCATCCTTTTCATTNAAAAAAAAAAAAAATAGTGAAATTAGTTATTTAGATCATAAAAGTTAGTGAGACTCGTCTACCAGTTTAGCTATGGCAAATTGGCAATACTTCATACTTGAACTTTAATTTTGTGTTAATATAGTCCATTTCATTAGTTCCTCAAGTTAAATTGATCACTATTCAATGACCGGATTCTATGAAGAGAAATTTACATTGTAGATTTGTGGAAAATATTCCTTTTTCTAGAAGTCCTTTAATTTGTTATATCTTTTTATAGGACTTTTGTTCATCCTTCTTACTTCATTGGATGGACAAAATTCCATTTCAACTTCTTTTTCCTATATTTATGACATTTCAACATCAAATTGCATTTATTAGAATGACACACATACATGATATTGTTGTGCAAATTAGTAGTTGTATTTGTTAAATTCTGACTTTTTTTTTTTTTTTTATCATAAATTAAATATAGACAATATCATATCCTAAGGATTCAACTAATTTACCATTTAATTACTTGATTTTCGTTTTAGAAAATATAGCACATCTAAGACTAAACGATGCCTTGTTCATCACACCAAGCCACTAAATCCACTTTATATAGCACATCCAATAAAATGTACTCTCTAACTAATTGAAGAAGAAATATAGGTATGACTTTTGACTATAGAAAAGTCATGGATTAAAAGTTAAAAGTAATAATTAAAGGCACTAACCATTTGATAAATTAATTTTAAATTAGTATTATACTATTATTATTATTGAAAAATGCTATATACAACCCTAAAGGCCACATATTATAAGTTTATAATGGATAAAATAATTGTCAAAATCGTCGATCTATTATACTATACTGCCGGTGATTTGGTCTTAAATTTCCAGCTTATTTATATTTTATTTAGATACTCAAAGTATATTTGATGTTAAGATATAACTTTACGAACTGTATATAACATTATCCTATTGTTATTATCGTATGTAGAACCTACTACTATAAATTGAATGTGGAAATAATTATAGTGTTGGGTGACACTAAAACTTTTTATTTTATTTTATTTTATTTTTTTCAAATTTAAAATTTGCTTGGAAAACAAGCGACCTTAGCTTCATAGTTGATGATGCTCCTCTATAAATTCCCATAAACCCACACTCTTATAAACATTCTTTTTTCTCTTCATTTCCTTCATCCATTTACAATTTTGTGGTAAGTTGTTTATTTTTTCATTTTTTTTTCCTACATTTTGTTCTTTCATTTCATTTCACTTCATTTTTTATTTTTATTATTTAGTAAAACCATCCTTTTCATTTTATTAATTCAAGTTACTCTGTTTCCTCTGTCACCAATCCCCTGTTTTCTTTAATACCACCTTAACAAACAGTTCTTTAACTTAATTTAATTTTTTTTTTTTTTTTGGTTTTTATGAATTTGATAATTGCATGAATTACACTTTGCCATCACATGAATTGGTGATCAATGACTCATCAACTTTCACGGATATAATCAATGAATTCTGCCAAAAATTTCAGAACTTTTTTTTTTCTTTTTCTTTTTTTTTTGACGTTAAAACCAATGATTATTTCACTCATTTTTGATTTTTTTTTTCTGCCTATAAAATGCATGCAACTCAAAATTTAATCATCCTCTGGTTTTATTTTCCACCATTTCCCCCTTTTTTATTTTCGGTAAAGTTTCTTCTTTTATCAACTTTTTCCCTTAAATTCACTCAAATTCCCTTAAATTCATTCATTTAAACTGATAAATTCACCCATTTTAAGCTTCAATGAACAAAACCCAGATCATATTTTAAACCAATTAATCTAAATTTCTTCAAAGTTATCATCTTTATTACTTTAAACCCCAAAAAAAATCTTAAAAAAAAGTTATTTTTATTTTTTTTGTTTATAGTACACTGTTTTTAGTAGATCGTGTTTGGAAGTTTGAAAAATGAGGGTTCTAGATAAACCCCACTAATTATAAAAAAAAAATTAATTTTTGAAGAACAAATAATTGAAATGCTTTGTACTTTAATATTAATTTAATTTAAGTGATTAAGCTTGATTGATTTTGTTCTTGACTAATTAAAGTGACTAACTTTCTTATGATTTTGATTATTGAAAGAATATATCATTATAAATATTAAATTTAGTGATATTTATTTAGTAATATTTTTTTTTTTTTTTTGCAGTTAAATAAATAAAATCTAAAAATAATCGAAAAAACAACAAATGGCAACTCGATTGACTAGGGTTCCAAGCCTTAAGGAGCGTTTGGATGAAACTCTTTCTGCTCAACGCAATGAAATTCTCTCCTTTTTGTCTAGGTAATTTATTTATTTAATTATTTTTATTGTATTTAACCAATTAATTTTTTTTTTCACTTTAATTTTATTTTGAATTTTTGATTGTCAACAAAAATCAAGTATTGTACTTTAGTTTGTTCACTTTCACTCTGCTTCTTTTATTTGATTTTGACTTTTTTTTTTCAGATTTTTTTGTTGCTTTTTTTATTTTTAATAAAAAAAAAAATAAAAATGTCTGGGTTGTATGACTTGTGTCGGTGTTTATATTTCGGGATAAAACCTCGTACATGAAACATGATCTAAATAAATCTGAATAAACTGCAATTTTATTTTTTTATTTTGGGGGATTTTTTTGGGTTATTTTAATTATGCTACTTATGGTTATATAAATCTTAGTTTATTGTGTGTGACAATTACAAATGACATGGAAATTCTTAGATACTGTCTATATGTTAATTATTAAATACTGTGACTCACTACATTGTGATATTTCTATAGATAATGTTTATTTTAATTAAATAAAAAAGAATGATATTTGTATAGGATTGTGAGTCATGGGAAGGGAATATTGCAACCCCATGAATTGATGTCAGAATTTGAATCTGTTGCTGACAAACATAAGCTTGCTGATGGACCTTTTGGTGAAGTTTTTAGGCACACTCAGGTATTCACATTTTGTCACTACACTTCATTTTGGTACCTACCTACCAAAGTTTGAAACATAGTATAGCTTTATTGTTCTCCTTTTTTATATTTATATGTAGCCGTTTTTTTTTTTTTTTAAAGAACGTGTTTGAGCTGAACTGAAATTAAACAACCGTATGGAAGTGCATATAATATGTAAACTCTCGTTGAATTGAAGTCAAACGAATAGAAGTTTAAAAGATTAGGTTTTAATGAGAGCTCAAAATTTATCTTTAATTATTTGATTAGATCCGAGCTTATATATAAAATGCAAACTCCCATTGATTTTCGACTGAACAGAATTGAAAATAAGTTAAAAAGAACAAAGTCGGGTTTGAATTACTTGAAACTTATTTGGTTCAGAATACTTACCTAATCAACTTAAGTACATAGTACATGTGTTGGATAGTTGACACTTGGACGTGATTATCGCATTTGGACACTTGGCCAAGTCCAAATAACACAAATTGTGGATTGAACTAGCTATGAACTTATAGGAACTTAATTTTCTATAGTGAAAAGAGCAAAGCCTGTAATATTATCCTTTTTTGACTTGTATGTCTATAGTTCATCATTATATAAGTATTCTAGAGTAATTTCTCATGTGGATTACCTTTTTGAAATATATATATGAATCTTAGGAAGCAATTGTGTTGCCTCCATGGATCACTCTTGCTGTTCGCCCAAGGCCTGGTGTCTGGGAATACATTCGTGTCAATGTCGATGCACTTGCTGTTGAGGAGCTGACCCCCTCTCAGTTCCTTCATGTTAAGGAGGAATTGGTTGATGGAACGTAAGTTCAAGCAAAATCAATTTTCTTTTATAAGGTTCTGTATTACAGCCTTATATGTACACATCATCCAGAAATTTGCTTTTTTGTGGATAACAGTGTGAATGGAAACTTTGTGCTCGAGCTCGACTTCGAGCCATTTACTGCCTCATTCCCTAAGCCTACTCTCTCCAAGTCAATTGGAAATGGTGTGGAGTTTCTTAACAGGCACCTTTCTGCAAAGATGTTTCATGACAAGGAGAGCATGCGCCCGTTGCTTGATTTCCTCAGGATGCACCACTACAAGGGCAAGGTAACTTTTGCTACAACATATCCTTGTGCATAGATATGCAGATGATGGATTTAAATGTCTTGTGTTCCATAAACTATAGAAGATATTAATGTAAGACAAGATTTAGTCTTCTAACTGTCATATTTAAACAATATCTGTGATCCATTGAAAATATAACTGGGATTCTGAAGACTGAAGTAACCTCTTTTACAACATTAGCCATTAGGCATGATTTTCATATGTATAGATTTTAGGATGTCGAGAAAAAGGTATCATCTTCCTAAAAAAATCAGTGATGTAAGATTGGATTTGCCTATGTGATAGCAACTCAAGTGATGAGGATATTTAGAAATGACTGAAACCATTATGGAGAATTATATTGCGAACTCATATTGCATTTTGAATTAAGGGTAGGAATTTCGGTTTTTGATTTCGTGTTCCTATGCAGACCATGATGCTGAATGACAGAATCCAAAACCTCGATTCACTTCAAAGTGTTTTAAGGAAAGCAGAGGAGTTCCTGACCACACTTCCTGCTGACACTCCCTACTCCGAGTTTGATCACAAGTTTCAGGAGATTGGTTTGGAAAGAGGTTGGGGTGACACAGCCGAGAGAGTGTATGATATGATTCAGTTGCTTCTCGACCTTCTCGAGGCTCCTGATTCTTGCACTCTCGAAAAATTCCTTGGGAGAATCCCAATGGTGTTCAATGTTGTAATCCTGTCGCCTCACGGATACTTTGCTCAAGCCAATGTCCTTGGTTATCCTGACACTGGTGGCCAGGTATATATCTATTTGCCCCTTTGAGCTAATCCATTTCATACTGATATGTTTATCATCACATCCAAATTAAGGTCTTTGATTGCCTTATAATCTGCTTGATTTCTTGTTCTACAGGTTGTGTATATCCTTGATCAAGTCCGTGCTTTGGAGAATGAGATGCTTCAACGTATCAAGCAACAAGGCCTTGACATTGTCCCTCGCATCCTTATCGTATCTCGTCTGCTCCCTGATGCCGTTGGGACCACCTGTGGTCAACGTCTCGAGAAGGTCTTTGGGACCGAGCACTCACACATCCTTCGTGTGCCCTTCCGAACAGAGAAAGGAATTGTGAGGAGATGGATTTCCCGATTTGAAGTCTGGCCTTACCTTGAGACTTACACCGAGGTAATGCAACCACACTATATGCTGGCCTCGACCCTTTTCTGATCCATGGTGAATACGAAAGTCTAATGAGGTGTTTATTTCTTTCTTTCAGGATGTTGCAAATGAAATTTCTGGAGAACTACAGGCCAAGCCTGATCTAATAGTTGGAAATTACAGTGATGGAAATATTGTTGCCTCTTTGTTAGCTCACAAACTCGGAGTTACCCAATGTACTATTGCTCATGCACTTGAAAAGACCAAGTACCCCAATTCAGACATTTACTGGAAGTCTTACGAAGAGAAGTACCACTTCTCTTGTCAGTTCACCGCAGATCTAATTGCCATGAACCACACTGACTTTATTATTACCAGTACATTCCAAGAGATTGCTGGAAAGTAAGCCTTCTTTCTTTTGATCCTTTCCCAATAGTTTATTTTTGTACTAGTATGTTGTCCGAATATGTGATAACGTGGTGTTACTGTGATTTTTCAGTAAGGACACCGTTGGACAATACGAGTCCCATACGGCTTTCACTCTCCCAGGGCTCTACCGAGTTGTTCATGGGATTGATGTCTTTGACCCTAAATTCAACATCGTCTCTCCTGGAGCCGATCAGTCTATCTACTTCCCCTACACAGATGAAAAGAACAGACTCACAGCCCTTCACTCCGAAATCGAGGAGCTACTCTACAGTGAAACTCAGAACAAAGAGCACATGTAACCTTGCTGTCTTTTATATTCAATCCTACTTAGCTCAGAACAAAGGCTATTGTTGATCATGATCTTAATCATTCTATCTTAATATTGTTAAACAGTGGTCTCCTCAAGGACAAGAGCAAGCCAATCATCTTCTCAATGGCTAGGCTAGATCGAGTAAAGAACATGACAGGCCTTGTTGAGTGGTACGGTAAGAGCAATAAGCTCCGAGAGCTTGTGAACCTTGTCGTAGTTGCTGGTGACAGGAGGAAGGAATCCAAGGACACAGAAGAGAAGGAAGAAATGAAGAAGATGTACGACCTTATCGAGCAGTACAACTTGGATGGGCAGTTCAGATGGATCTCGGCTCAAATGAACCGGGTGAGAAATGGTGAACTGTACAGGTACATTGCTGACACCAGGGGAGCATTCGTTCAGCCTGCTAAATACGAGGCGTTTGGGCTAACAGTCGTTGAGTCTATGACTTGTGGGCTACCCACATTCGCTACTTGCCATGGTGGGCCTGCTGAAATCATTGTCCACGGAAAATCAGGCTACCACATTGATCCATACCATGGGGACAAGGCTGCTGAGCTCCTTGTTGATTTCTTCGAGAAATCTAAGGCTGATCCTTCTCACTGGGAGACTATTTCTAAGGGTGGATTGAAACGTATCGAGGAAAAGTAAGCTGTGAACCTTCTAAACATTGATTTCCCGTGTTTACTTTCTACAACTAGGATACCTTTTTTGGGTAGGAGAATGCTAAGTCTTACTATGATATAATGTTGCAGATTCACATGGAAGATCTACTCTGATAGACTGCTCACTCTTGCTGGTGTCTATGGTTTTTGGAAGTATGTGTCAAACCTTGACCGCCGTGAGGCTCGTCGTTACCTTGAAATGTTTTACGCCCTTAAGTACAAGAAGCTGGTACGTGATCAGTGGTCTACACATTATCAACATCATTAATTTTTCATTGCTTTGATTAAAAAGGTTGCTAATATTTTGTATGTACTAATGTTAAATTTCAGGCTGAGTCGGTACCATTGGCTGTTGAGGACTCAAGCTGAACATGAGCAAGCTGTGGTTGGTTGGTGAATATGCATGGAAGATCAGTGAGGTTTCTGTGGATGCTTGTCAAAAATAACTCAAATTCGTTGAGATTGTAATTAGAGAGAAGTGAAAGTGTTTCTTTCATTCTTTCTTCCTTTTCTTTTCTTTAATGTCCATTTTGCTTTGCTATTTGCGGCGTTATTGTCTTCGATTGTGGAGGGAACTCTTGTGTTCCGATTTGTAACGAAAAAAAGGTCAATTTATCTCTACATGTCTTCATAACTGTCAAATGCCAAAGTACCTACAAACCTTTCCAAGATAGAATTGATCAAGTGACTAATACTAACTTGCTTGCTAAAAGTGTTAAACAACAGCCAAGTTACCGAAAGAAGCGATGTAAGACTGATAAATTTCCGGCGAATCGAAGATGTAAGCGTATCAACGGTTCAGCATACGGTCTTCTTAACTGACAATAATCGATGTAATTGCAATTCAGATTGCTATTCAATTCAGATCTTGATTATTTCATCAAAATATTTCAAAGAATAGACTCTAGCAAATTCTTTCTTTCTTTTTAAGGTTAGCATCCTAGCATATTTAAATAGCTACAGCTAAGTACTCCTTACAAACTATGTTCTTAGAAGGTATACTAAGAACGAATTATGTTCTTAGGAGATGGTATGGTCGTATGGATGTCATCCGGAACCACAATTTGTATTTATGCATTTTTTTTCCACCTTCAATAGGATTGTCTCGGTTATCCCCTGTTTTCTCCCTATTTTTCACCCATGGGGTTGTAGCCTTATGGCTAACAACAAGGCGTTTCACTCTTTAAAAACTTGTAAATTTTCCTTTTAGATCGAGTATTTATGAAAAATGACTCTAGTCTCTTTCATTTTACCTTCTAGAACCATCATACAACCTTTCAAACTCCAACAAAGATACCTTGGTGATCTCCCTTTTGACCATAAGAGTACCATATAAAATTTGCAACAACTATTTTTTAAGACCCTAAAACCCTCAAGATTTTAAAGGGATGTGGGGAGTGCATCTTCCAACCGTTGAACCCTACCTTCGGCTTGGAAGTTCCTAGGGTGGGAAAACTTATAACAGAAAAGGTAAAGTCTTCCCGACGCCTCGACCAACGTCTTCAGTCTCACTATCGTCTTATGTCAATCGGCGCGTCTCACGTTCATTAGTTTTGACCAGGGGCACACCCTAAGTCGTGTCTCCAAGTCAAGGGGTGAAAAAACAAGGTGAGAAGTCGAAGCTCGGGACACCCCTCAATTGTTGGAGCTTCAGAAGTCTCGAAAAAAATTCCAAAAATTTTACGAGTTGATTGTATGGCCAAATATGAACCTAGACCAAGTGCTTTGGAATAAAATGCCATAAGAAGGATGATATATAACCTGTTTTTAAAGAACCAGGAAAAGGTTGTCTTTCCCTTCTTTCGAAATGTCTCCAAAAGAGGAATGACAAAAGGTTTTTAGAGGCTAAAACCGATAGTGGGGAGTCATGTGGTGGCCCAAAACACATGGTACAAAAAGAGGGCTAAAAGAAGTTGGAGCTCGAAACGGCCCCTCTAATGCCCAAAAACATAGGCTATTATTCACAATTTTTGGATGTTTTGGAGTCTTGAAAAAATAATTCCCAAAATTTTTACAGGGTGATCATATGGCCAAATTATGAACCCAAACAAGGTGATTTCGGGTAAAAAGACCATAAGAGGAATGATATCATGTTTTTAAAGAACCCGAAAAAAGCTTTTTTTCCCCCTTCTTCCGAAATGTCTCCAAAAGAGGGTGACAACAAGTTTTTAGAAGCGAAAACCGAACGTGGGGAGTCCTATGGTAGCCTAGAACACGTGGTAAAAAAAGGATGAAAAGAAGTCGGAGTTCAGGACGACCTCTCTGAAGCTCAAATACAAAAACTATTACTCGCAGTTTTTGGATGTTCTGGAGTCTCGAAAAAATAATTCCCAAAAATTTGATAGAGTGATCGTATGGCCAAATTATCAACTCAAACGAGGTGATTTGGGGTAAAAAGAACATAAGGAGGATGATATCATGTTTTTACACAACCCAAAAAAAAGCTTTTTCACCTCCTTCCCAAATGTCTCCAAAAGAGGGTGACAACAAGTTTTTAGAGGCCAAAAACGATTGTGAAGAGTCCTGTGGTGGCCCAAAACACGTGGTAAAAAAACAGGACGAAAAGAAGTTGGAGCTCAAAACAACCCCTCTGGAGCCCAAAAACAAAGGCTATTATTCACAGTTTTTGGATGTTCTGGAGTCTCGAAAAAATAATTCCTAAAAATTTTACGGGATGACCATATGGACAAAATATGAACCCAAATCAAGTGATTTGAGATGAAAAGTTCATAAGAGGGATGATAACATGTTTTTAAAGGGACCTAGAAAAAGTTATTTTCCCTTCTTCCGAAGGTCTCCAAAAAGAGGGATGACAACAAGTTTTTAGAGGGTGACATCGCTCTTGTGGAGTCCTGTGGTGGCTTAGAACACGTGGTAAAAAAACAGGGCGAAAAGAAAACGAAGCTCGGGACAGTCTTTCCAAAGCCCGACAAAGGCTATTATTCAGAATTTTTGGAGCATCAGGGGTCTCGAAAAATAAATTGTTGAAAATTTTATAGGGTGACCGCATGGCAAAAATGTGAACCCACACCAGGTGGTTTGGGGTGAAAAGGCCATATGACGGATGATAACGTGATATTAAAAATCACGCAAAAAGTTATTTTCCCTTCTTCCGATCGAAATGTCCCTAAAGAGGGGAGACAATAAGTTTTGGAGGCCGAAACTGACTGTGGGGAGTCCTGTGGTGGCCCAAAACACATGGTACAAAAAGAGGGACAAAAGAAGTCAGAGCTCAGAACGACTCACTCGGAACCCAAAAACAAAGGCTATTATTCACAATTTTTAGAGGTTCCGGAGTCTTGAATAAAAATTCCCAAAAATTTTACAGGGTGATCGTATGGCCAAAATATGAACCCATACAAGGTGATTTGGGGTAAAATGACCATAAGAGGGATAATAACATGTTTTTAAAGGGATCCGAAATGACTATTTTTTCCCTTCTTCCAAAAGGTCTCCAAAAGAGGGATGACAACAAATTTTTAGAAGCCGAAACCGATCGTGGGGAGTCTTGTGATGGCTCAAAAAATGTGGTAAAAAAACAAATCAAAAAGAAATTAAAGTTTGAGACGACCCTTCCGGAGCTCAAAAACAAAGGCCGTTATTCAGAATTTTTGGAGGCTCTGGGGTCTTAAACAAACTCTAGAATATTTTACGGGTTAATCGTAAGACTAAAATATGAACCCAAACCAAATGATTTGAGGTGAAAAGGCCATATGAGGGATGGTTACATGTTTTTAAAGAATCCGTAAAAAGTTGTTTTTCTCTACTTTTTCGAAATATTTCCAAAAGAGGGATGACAAGTTTATAGCAGAAACTGATCGTGGGAAGTCCTATGACACGTGTTTAAAAAAAAAACTGGGCGAAAAGAAGTCAAAACTCAAAACGACCCCCCGAGACTAAAATATTAACCCACACCAGGTGATTGGGGTGAAAAGGCCATAGCTCCATAAGGGGGATGATAACATGTTTTTAAATAGACTCTAAAAAAATTTTTTTTCTCTTCTTTTGAAAGGCCTCCAAAAGAGAGTTGACAACAAGTTTTTAGAGGCCGAAACTGATCATAGGGAATCTTGTGGTGGCCTGAAACACGCGGTGAAAAAACAGGGTGAAAATAAGTCGTAGCTCGGGGCAACCCCCCCCCCCCCCGAGCCCAAAAATTAAGACTGTTATTCACAATTTTTGGAGGTTTCGAGGTATCGAAAAAAACTTCCCAAAAATTTTACGGGGTAAGCGTATGGCCAAAATATGAACTCAGACTAGGTGATTTGAAGTGAAAAAGCCATAAGAGAGATGATAACATGTTTTTTAATAACCTGGAAAACGTTGTTTTTCCCTTCTTCCGAATTGTCTCCAAAAGAGGGATGACAACAAGTTTTTAGACGCCAAAACCGATCATTGAGAATCATGTGGTGAACCTGAACAAGTGGTAAAAGAACAGGGTGAAATGAAGGCGGGGCCCAAGACTGTCTCTCCAAAGGCCGAAAACATAGACAATAATTAACTATTTTGGGGGGTTTTGGGGTTTTTCTCTTCTTCAAAATTGTATCTAAAAGAGGGATAAAAACAAATTTTTAGAGGTTACAATTGGTCGTGGGGACTAGGAGTCTTGTGGTGACCCACACCAGATGGTAAATAATAGAGTGAAAAGAAGACAGAGTCTGGGGTAGCCCCTTCGGATGCCAGAAACATAGGATGTAATTCACAGTTTTAGGACTACCAAATTCCCAGAAGATAAAAAAAAAGTTGCCAAAAATTTGATAGGTTGCGCGAATGGTCAAAATATGATTCATGAGAAGCTAAACAGGATGGAAAAGTCCATTAGAATGTCTTGAGAGAGCGAAAATGCAATTTTTCACCTATTCTGAAATATCTCCAAAAAAAAGTGATGACTATAACAAGTTTTTGATGCTAATTTTGATCGTGTTGGGGAACATATTTTAAATCTAAACACTCAAAATTGTGTGTAACCTTTTAAATTAGGCTTAATCAAATGAAAGTTTCTAAAACTAATTTGATGAAATGAAAATGGTAGCTTCAGTCACTTGAAAAGCACCCTAAGAAATAACTCTTATGACCTACAGCATCGATTATGAAGTGATTTGTTTCCTTAAACACAAAATGTAAAAGAAAAATAAAGTCTATTATCCACATTTGTTGGAAGTTCTTGAGTGAAAAGCAAAGGAAGGTGAGAATTGATAGTATTACCAAAGTCTATTGTTATGGGAATATTGTATAAATTACAATATTAATGCCCCTTAATGACAGATTTAATGCCTAACGGTCATATTATACATAACCTAAAATAATATCGTAGATTCTCTTCTCAACTCCAAGCCCTTTTGATGATCTTCCAATATGCATATACAAAATCACAAATATCACTTATCTCCCTAAAAAAATATTCTTTTAGGTTTTGGGCAATAGTTTGAATTCCAGTCGAAGTTTGTGAGTGCACATAAATTCCGGCGCTGTGCAAATCCTGGAGGGCAACCGCTTATTGTTTGACTACTTTACCGAGGTAGCGCGGAATCGTCTTTTAGGACAGTGGTCTACCACGACGCGACAATTATCTATTTTGCTATTTATAATCTCACGTTCGAACAGATAAGTTGTATATTTTTTACCTACTACTTATAACAACATTTTCAAGCTTTTTATTTTTAATTTTTTTATAAGGGAAGAAAAATCGACTACCACCGTTCAAGGAATTTTTTGTACCATATTCTCCAAGTACCGATTTTCTCCATTTTCGACTTCTAGAGGGGTTGTTTCGGGCTTTATCTGGTTTCCGCCATTTTCTTTATTTTCTCCCTACAATCCCACACCCTTTTGCCGCATACTAGTACGTAGTATCATCAATGCCTATTGATACGTAGTTAAATAACTAACTTACTCTTCACACTTTCTTACTTCATTCATTCAAACACAAAACAATCAACTCAAAAAGAAAAAAAAAAAAAAATCGTTACTTTCTTTTACACAATACTCTGTTTTTTTTCTCTCTAAGAAACTTCAATAATGGAGCAAACTTCAACAATCACCATAACCAAGAAAACTCAAAACAGAGCATTCTCCATTTTCCTCTGTTTCGCTGTCGTCGTCTTCTCCCTTCTCACCGTCTTCCTCCTTTCAAACCCAATTCAAGAAACCCCAAAAAAAGCCATTAATCAACAACCTTCTTCACTTAACTCCATCATCAAAACCACTTGTTCTTCAACTTTCTACCCTTCACTCTGCCTCTCAACTCTGTCTTTTTCATCTTCAAACACCACCACCACCACTACTACCGTTCCTCGGCTTCTTGAAACCTCAATAAACCAAACAATCACTGCAGTCTCAAGGACTCAACCCGAAATCGCCGCTTTCTTTGCTGAAAAAGTGCTCAATCTCCAAGAAAAGAATGCATTCAATGATTGCATTGAAATGCTTGATCAAACCCTCTATGAGTTAAACCAAGCCATAGATGATCTTGCTGTATCTTCACCATTCTTTCGGTATCGTTTCGGAAACTTGAAGACCCTTTTGAGCGCTGCAATGACTAATGAGAACACTTGCATTGATGGGTTCTCAGTTTTGGAGAGAATTCTTGATTCAAAAAAATCACAAAAAAAAGGTCTTAAATTTTACCTTGAGATGAAATTAAACCCAATTATTCAAATGATTAGCAATTCTTTAGCAATTGTTAAACACATGGAAGAAACAATGCAAAAAGAAGATGATAACAATAATAATAATCATCATCAGTTGTTGGTGTTGCATACGTCGGTACGAAGCGGATTTCCGCCATGGATGAGTAAAAGGGAGAGGAAGATGATGGGGAGAAGGAATTATAGGATAAAGGCTAATGTAGTGGTGGCGAAAGACGGGAGTGGTAGTTATAAGACAGTTGGAGAAGCAGTTAAAATGGCGCCAAATATGAGTTATAGTAGGTATGTGATAAGAATTAAGGCGGGAGTTTATAAAGAGAATTTGGAAATTCCAAGAAATAAGATGAATATAATGTTGTTTGGTGATGGAATTAATTCTACTTTGATTACTGGAAATCGAAGTATTGTTAATGGGTTTTCTACCTTTACTTTTGCTACTTTGAGTAAGTTGTTCATTCTCTACTAATTTTTTTTTTTTTTTTTTGAATAATATATAATTTTGGTGATTTATATTTGTTTGTTTTTGTTGGAACTTGGAAGTATGATTTTGTAAGATTTGTTTGTGTAGTTCATGTTTAGATTAAATGGGGGATGGTGATTTATGTTCGTATTTCGGATAATGTTGGTGATTAATAAGTTAGNTTTTTTTTTTTTTTTTTTTTTTTTTTTTTTTTTTTTTTTTTTTTTTTTTTTTTTTTTTTTTTTTTTTTTTTTTTTTTTTATGGTTAATTTTAAAAGGATTGTAATTTGTCAGAATAAAAACTAGAAACTCTAATATTGTTTTTAAGAATTGCATATCAGTATGAAATTTATCTTATTTTATGCAGGAACTCTAATAACAATGTTTGTTATTAATTGATGATTTAGGGGATATAATGTATTCCATAGTATGTAGTATCCCTGCCATAACTGACATACAACGCTGAGATGTAGATGCATATATTACAACACCTGATATTCAAGTATTAAGGAATGTAAAAGAGGAAGAACTAATAGAAATTTTGTGTGGCTTATATTATGCAGCTGTGACTGGAGACAGGTTCTTAGCTAGAGACCTGACAATCGAGAACACAGCAAGTCCAGAGATGTATCAGGCTGTAGCAATCAGAGTGACCTCTAACTCTGCTTTCTTCCGCTGCAACTTCACCTCCAACCAGGACACTGTCTATGCTCATTCCCTGCGTCAGTTTTACCGGGAATGTGTTGTCCAAGGGACGATCGACTTCATCTTCGGAAATGCAGCAGCTATCTTTCACAACTGCAACATATTAGCCCGGAAACCTATTCCTGGGCAGAGCAACATGATCACTGCACAGGGCAGGGAAGACCCTAATCAGAACACTGGATTCTCTCTCCACAACTGCACAATAGAGGCTGCCTCAGATTTCTCTGTCATTGATCGTAAACGAACTTTTACCTTTCTGGGTCGCCCGTGGAGGAACTATTCAAGGACGATAGTAATGAAGAGTTACTTGGGTGACCTCATACATCCTCTGGGATGGTCTCAATGGGATGAATACAGCAACTTGGATACAGTAGAGTACATCGAGTACATGAATTCCGGACCTGGAGCAGATACCAGAAACAGGGTTAAATGGAGAGGTTATAATAAGAACTGTTCTGAAAACATAGCAAAGAGATTTACTGTTGGAGCCTTCCTACATGGTCCTGATGATTGGTTGCAATCCACTGGATTTCCTCTCTTCCATGATCCATGAAATATACCTGCACAATGGTTCTCCGAAATACACGTATAGTTGTATATACCATTGAACTACTTCAAACTAATAGTTTCTGTACAAGCCATTCATTTACCAGGAAAAAAAAAAAAAAAAAAAAACTCTGTTGACAGTTCCAGAGTGCAAGAAACGAGTTTTTTCTGTTCCTCATTTGTTACCACGTTTCTCGATCCCATCATTATGTTATATTTCGGATAAACTGCAAGAGAGAGACAGATGTGTAATTGGTTGCTGATATTTTCTTATATACAGATTTAAAAATGCTTCAGATCTGTATGCAGCATCGTTAATTTACAAACCGCTTTATAGTTCTACAAAATTTCTATAAACATTTACATCATTACATGCATGTTTATCGAGTATAGAGGGTCATTAGACAAAAGTCATACAACCCTTTCATGTATAATTGAGGCAGATTTTTCTGCTTCGCATAACCAGGATAAGCAATTCCTGTTCACCTGCACTGCCAAATTTACAATAACAAAGATATTTGTCAAAATTGAAGTAAAAATTGGAGTAGCCACCATCAATTGAACCATTGAAGTATTGTTTCCGGTAGATCCTTTATCCTTCACAATCATAGCCTCTCATGAAAGAACTTCATGCCCGAATAGTTCGAGGAATTCTTTTGCTTGGTCCAAGATGCCTTGGATATAAAAGGACCGCTAAAAACAAAGCAAAGAGAAGACCTACTACCCCATTAAATGGCTGGAAGGGCTGTGTACCAGTGATCCACCATGGATACTTAGGCAGGTAAACCAAAAAACCCCCTGCTTGTAATATGTAACTGGAAGCCATGAGCCCAGCGCGTAGTCCAATTGGGATGAAAAGACTGCCTTCCTTTTTCAATCGAGCTCCAGCAAGACACAAGGAAAACATCCATAGACCAGGAATGGACTGCCACGACCTGGAAAATCACAAATGACTTGTCAAGAGGAAATTAATAATGTTCTCTTAAGATCAGTTAGCAGACACACGTCAATTTAATCTTTTACCATACTCAGCCTCTCCCCTCTCCTTATTTAGTGCTCTCAAAATCTGACCAGACTCAACATAACCAAGCAGCAAAATAACCCAACATGACTAGAACCACCATGAACTGAACGTCTGAACCCCCATTTGACAGTTCTAAATTTCTAATATTATTTTATCATCTTTTAATTTTTACATGGGAAATGAAATAAAAAGGACCAGATAACTTTCCAGGCCAGCTCAAACTACGCATACATACCTCTGTGATAATGCAAATGCAAGTCCTGATATAAATACTCCAGGATGATATCCAAAATCGACTGCAATTTCTTCCAACAACCATGATCTAAAAAGCAGTTCTTCAACGAAAGCAACACCAACTGCCATTAGAAGTCCTTGACTAGCCAAAAGAAGCATCTGACCATATGCTTTAATTTTCCCACTAAAATTTAAGGGAGATGGACCAATAGTTGATGGAAAAGAAAAGTTGACAAAACCAAGGAGAGAATTAAGAGATTGTATACAAACAACCAGCATGATTCCTCCTGCGAACCCTGTCAAGAAATCCTGCACCTGCAAGCAATCGGTTAACTTTCTCAGAAACAGGTGGGAAGCAACAATGTCAACAGAAAAGGGAGGGAAGCATTATAAATCATGTTCTATTGTTATCAATATATTTGCTTTCCTCGATTCACTTTGTCCTCCCTGAGCTCCCAATATACTTCTACATGGGTTCAGGACAAAGATGAATTTCCCCGCATTCACTCTAGTCCATTTACAGTTATGCAGCAAAAATGTCGTGAATAAGTAACTGATGGCTTCTATAGATTTTCATAGTTGCCTTTACTTTTCTGGTAAATCAGTTTAAGAAAATCACTAAAAATGTACTTCATACTAAAGAAGAGAAGTAGGAAGAGTGTCAATGTCTTATAAGCCTACATGATAATTTTCATACAAGAATTATTGCTCCGGATGACAATTCACACCTTTCTTGATGACGCAAAATCCAGTCCATATTGCTTTAATGGAGTTTCATACCCTCGTATTCCTTTTCCCCACTGGATAATTAGTATTGTGACAGCAGAGTAAAGACCAACAACACAGGCTAGCTCTACAACCCTAGAAGAGGTATGTGTAGCCATATTGTGAAAAAGGGTAGGCAACAGTGGCACCAGCACTGGGGACCATAAAACAAACACCATGCAGGAAAACCCAAGTACCCTGTGAAAGCAAAGATTGGTAAAAAGCATAGAAGAAAAGACGCAATATAACAGAAATAAACATTGGCCATTACAAATTTACATTCATAATGTACAGAACTTTTCATCGCTCTTAAAAATCTAACAAAACACACCAACAATCTAATATCTAAGAATTCCATCAGCAATTCATTTCAAACTGCAAATACTAGGTTCTCAATAGCAAGCTAACTCAGCCAAAAAGCATCATCTGTCATCATCTACATAGTCATGGTCATCAAGCTATAGATAGATTTTGCATTACTTCTCAACTAGTTGAATGTCTAGTTGAGGTACAAACAAAAAACACAACTTCCTCAAATCCGCTACAATGAACAAAATTCCCTTAGTTGCAGTGAATTCAGGTGGCAAACACTGTACAAATAGGACATAAGTTCCTCATGAACTTGGGTTCAAATGAGAATCATAGGGAACTAATATGCTCTTTGAACAAGTGGAAAAATATTTAAAATGTAAAGCATTATTAGGAAAAGTTCAAATTAATTGGAAAATCTAGTTGCACACTTGCACATAGAAAATTCGAACAAGAGGCAAGCAATAGGATTTTCTAATAATTTGCAAAGAGGGATATTTTTAACCCAAAAATAACTTGTAAAGAATTGTCTAAAGTTTCATAGACATTTACAGGGGAAACAACTGTAAGATGTACTTTCTAATCTTTGATCAGCCATGTATGTATATGTACGTGTATATGTATGCCAAAATAAAAAATAATAAAATAATAAATAATAACAATAATAATAGAAAATGTATATTAATATAATATCTATTAAAATCAGTAAAGTACTTAACAAAACACAAAACTAAAATCTCCAAAAGACAAATAGCAGTGCAATCATTGTCATTCACATAAATTCATTCAGTAGTATCAATTCGTGCGAAAAACTTGCAGCAAATATCACCTGTGCAGCAAAGGCCGATCAGCAATACGTAAAAATGAGATTAGTCGGGTTGTCAAACTCATAGCTCCACGAAGACCACCCCAAAGTAAAGCTAATTTGCCAAATAGTCTTAGCATACCACCTCTCTGGCCCAATTCTCTCAGCATTGTGACGAGCCTGTTCAAGCAATATTACGATTGATAAATAACCAGAGTGGCACCAGAGGGGAGGAGAGAGAGAGAGAGAGACAGGAAGGCTATTAAACAAAAAAAACAAACTCAACCTATCCTCATCCAAGGCACCATCTTCCTTAGTAGGAACCACTGGAGCAGCAACCGACATTGCCTTTTCAGCAAGGCCTGTTACTACATTGCTTTGGTTATTGTTATCTACTATGCCCTCTGAATTACTTTTCATTTGTGTCTCTTCAGAAGTTCCATGGCTGTTGTTTCCCATAAAACCCTCCTAGCATCAAATTTAATAGCAAAAAGTAAAGAAAAGACAACAGGATTAAGGATAAAATAAGAGGCTGTACAGTAACACAAATAAACAAGACCAACTATTCTAGTCATTTAGGGTCTGGCATTTAACAGCTACACAGTATGGGGGGCAAGTGAAAGAAAAAGAACATGTAAGCCTGTCAGGTACTGTATTAGCAGAAAATCTTTATGCTTCACAAGATATCTCTTTAACTATGTATATATTCCTCTGTTAGAACTTCCATAGAAATAAGACCTTAAGAGTGCATATATTTGAGATCTTCAAGAGATGAGCACCCCAAATTAGAATACTGGTCCGTTCGGTAACATACTAACAGGTAATAAATAGCGGTGATGAAATGCCCATGGGGATGCAACTTTACCCCCATGTATCCCTATATTTTCTTTTATTTTCATTAAAAAGGGAAATGTCGGGAAGGAATGGAAATTCAGGTAGAAAATCATATGTTTGAGGAGGGGGCTAGCATTCCAATAGACATTTTCAACATACTTACTTTGCATAGATACATATATACTCAGTTCCATTACTAACATTTAGTACTGAAAAATAATGGAGCTTTAGATGCTCCTAAAAGTTAAATTTTAGACAGCAACCCAAACGTAAATTCGAGGAAAGAATACATCCATCACTTCTTCCATGAATGCCAAATCCAATTTTAAGGTTTACCAATTGATAAGCCTATCTAGAAGAGAATGTATGCAACAAGAAACTTCAGTCTTAGAATTAAACCTGATGACTTGTAAGTAAGGCAGATGCACCAAGTGCAGCTGTAACAGCACCAGCCATGAGGGAGTCCCTATTCAAATTTTTGGAACTAACCTTTTCCTTAGCATCTTCATCAGGAGCATTCAGTGCAATACTTAACTTAGAATTTTTTAAGTTCTTCTCTTCTGCAGGATCATGGTCAATTCCAGCAACAGGGAGCTGAATAATCTTCTCTTGCAGAGATTGATCTTCGGACTTTGACACAATATTGTGACCATTATCCATATCCAAAGCTTCCACAATACTATCAGAATATACAACAACCACATCAAAGCATTTTCTCAAAGTGGCTAAAGTGGAACCTACAACAACACCAATAGGCAATACTTTTTTCAAGTGGCTGGTATTTTGAACTGCCGTGGAAATCGCTTCTGTGACACGATTTCCATTACGCCTACTCCATTCTTGGAAATCTGGGTCAAACTCAGAGAACAAGAGCTTCTGATTTTGCTCTCCATCATGTTGAATCGCCAAATAGACAGCATCTGCCACTCCTTCCATATCTGCTGCAAGAGCAGCGTCCATGTCTCCCATATATGATGCATTAAGCCTACGACTGACTTCAACTTCGAGAGAATTAAGCAAAGTAGTCTTCACAAAAAGTTTCAGCCTGTCCAATTTATCCTCATCGTTCAAAAATTTGTCATGCAAATTCTCCATCAACTCTTCAGCTGGCTCCTGCTTCTCTTTGTCTAAAATGACATAAGATGGCTCAATAACGTTATCCTTAACATTTTCTTTCAAATGTAGCTTGGGATGCTTTTTTATGCTTTTGCTGTTATCAAATGCAGCAACCTGCATACCACCAGGTTGTTTCAGCAGAAGCCAGTGTCCCTGTCCTGGAACGTTATCAAGGAATGAGGTGGTCGTTGAATCAGCATGTTTCATTTTCTGCATCTCTGAGAGAATGTAATACTGAAGGAAATCTTTGTATAAAGCTTTAACATATGGATTTGATGTCATGTGAAGAGAATCTTTGCTAATGTTAACATTAGATGCTGTAAGTTTATTAACAGTCAAGTTCAGCCCCTCACTATCCATTGCTTTGCCATCAGCTGGACTTGGACTATTTAGGATAGAACTATTGCTACCATGTCCCTCAAATGATTCCATATCCAGTTGGATTGTATCTTCCTTGCCTTCCTCTACATCAAACTGTGAATCAGTAAGTTCACAATAGCAATAACATACAAGAATTTTGCCAAGTTAAATAGTCCAAAATTAGTCTTACCATCTCTTTGTTTTTCTAACTGGAGCTCACTGCTATCGCAATTGTTTTCAGTAACTGAACCATTGATGGCATCCTTAGTATCAATCCCTTTATTATCTGCGCTTTCTTTTTTTTTCTCCTCCATCTGAACAATTATATTTTCAATGACACCAAAAACACTATTGACTGCCTCATGCGTTGAATCATCCAACCCAGTCAATGCATCAAAAGCTTGAGAAACATTAAAAGTGGGGCTTTTAGAGTCAGAACCACTACTTTGATCTGGCAAAGGCGATTCACCCTTGGTTTTACTATCATCTTCTTTCGCAGGCTGTTGACTTTCAAAGATTGGGGATGCTGTTGCTTCATTTGTATCCACATCTTCCCTCTTGTCTTTGCTATCACCTTTTTCAGACTGTTGACTTTCGGAGATGGGGGACGCCGTTGCTTCATTTGTATCCACAGCTTCTCTCTTGTCTTTGCTATCACCTTTTTCAGGCTGTTGGCTTTCAGAAATGGAAGGTGCTGTTCCTTCATTAGTGTCTGCAGGTCTAGTATCAGCAACTGCACTCTTGGTTTTACTATCACCTTCGTTTTCAGATAGTTGACTTTCAGAGATGGGAGATACAGTTGCTTCAATCGTTTTAGCAGGTCTAGTATCAGCTGCTCTTGTGTTATTTTGCTCATCAGATGTATCACTGGGTTCTGAAACTTCCACAGAGATATTGCTCTCTTTCTGGTTTATTTCGTCGCTTTGAGAGCTATTACTCTGTGTAACGCCTCCTTCAGAGTTGGTAACTCCAGAAGTACTATTAAATGAATTCATTTTAGCAGCTACCTCAGACTCATTTTGGCCTGAGTCTGAAAGCTGCCCAACCTTCTTATCAACATCACTATCAAGTTTTTCATCACTATTCTGCAAACCATTCAAATCTTTCGATAAACCTTTATCATCTTTAAGGTTTTCCACACCTTTAGACTCAGGAATATCAGATCTAGCTGATTTTTCTGAAGGATCAGATCCACTAGCTTCACCAAGCTTATCCACATCAACTTGATTGTTACCACTGCTGTCTTTTCTATCACCCCCAGGAGTATTCCTATCAGAAGAAGGATCTATCTTTTCATCATTGGAGTTAGAATGCAAGGTTGCATTTTCTTTGTTATTGGAGCTCAAACCGGATGTTGCATTAGATCTACGGTTAATGCTCAATAGTGAATCGAAGTTCAAATTTTTCCCTTGTGATTGCAGGATTTCAGAAACAGAAGTTGTAAGCTTGCCACGGACATCCTCTGGGACTGCGTCTTCCAATGCCTTAATGAGGGTCTCACCTTTACCAACAGCTGATAGGACCTGAAGATTAATGAAATCATCATCGGCATAGCTAATCCTCCACCAATAAGAAGAGATTGCATCTATCGTAAAATAAGATGACATCATCATGCATTCATTTTACCAACCAAGTGTAGTATCTACAAGGAGCATGTATGAGGCTGTGAGCCACAGAAAAGGAATTTTTTTTTTCAAAAATATATTAAATTAAATTAGCATGATGATGAACAGCGCAAAGCAGTGTTTTGCTTTAATAGAAGCTTGCATATATAAGCTAGATTATTAATGTCCAGGAACCTTATTATCTTTGTTCACCAGCAGAATGTGATACAAACACACAATTTTCAGGAATTTGTGCCTCAACCAAAGTGCAGATTTTAATCTCCAAATGGATCCTAGAAAAAAGCAATTGCACTTCTTAATTCAGACAAAACTTATATTTTCTTTAAAGATTACGTAGGATTGAATTGTAAATTAAATAACAAGTTGATCAAACTGGTCAAATTCTGCACGATACAATAATAATGCACTAAATACCAATTTGGTAACACTTAAATGGTGGTAATAACAAGAGAAGAAAATTTTCTCCATACAAATTACATATAAATGCTTACCATTACCATCATATATAACCGCCTAACCCAGTGGGAGTCACTATTATAATTAATATAACTGCAAGCCTAGAGTAAAGCTTTGAGCAATCAATATTACAGCGATAGCCAATACATGGTTCTGTTAACCTTGCCTTGATCCCATTGCATTTTAACATCAACAACTATACCCACAGAAGGCCACTTGTCAATACAAATGTCTACTTCCAATAGAGTTGCAGAGTTTCAAATAGGCATCATATTTTATTTTTGACTAGAGGGAAGATTGAAGAGTGACCGTATCATATTTCTATTTAAGCTTGCACCGCTTTTCAGATATACAAATTACAGCAATTAATTAAGAGCCTCAAAAGTGGCATTATTAGAAATTAAATGACTAATAGAACGGTAATATTGCATATAGCTCATTATCTTTCACATATAAAACATGCACAAAAGTCGTATGGGCACCAAATCTAGTTTTAGGAAATAAAAAAAAAAAGTATCGCCAAAATTCAAGTTAGAAAAAGTTCAATAACAAAACAGTTACCTTCTTCTTCTCTTCTTCCTTTAAAGTCCCAGGCATTGTCACATCAAGCATATTCATAACAACCTGCGCTGTCGGCAGTACTTGGCCAGCATCAACCTCTTCTTGACTGGTTTCCATGACTTTGGCTGAATCTTTACCTTTCAAGCTGCCATTTACAACAGAACCATTTGTTTCATTAAACGTACGAACACCAGAAGCCTGGTTCCTTGGTGAACTCTGATTGTGCTTTAAACTGATACTTGATAGAGCATCAGTCTCTGTGAGTATCTCCTTCATAGGATCCAGATATACGTCTGAGCTATCTAACTGGGATAAATTAAAAACACTTTCACCGTGCGTGCCACTCTTATCAGATGATATTCCCTCCAGAAGAGCTAATCCTTTTGAAGGATTAATGGTAACATCTATGTCTTGAAGAAGTGGATGGCGACCCTTTAGAAGCCCAAGCTCAACTGCTGTAAGCCACTTCAGCATAAAATTTTATGAGACATACAAACAAAAAATAATTTTCAAGAAACATATAGAATCAAGCAGAAATTGTACGGGATATCACAAAATCAAGAGGACAGCAGTTCTTCTGGGCAGAGCAAGACGTGGAAATAGTTTCCATAGCTAAAGGGGATCGGTGAGGACTCATACACGGAGCTATCAGCACAAATAGGCAATTTGCAATTTCTCTTTTTGAAGGGTGGTATACAGGTTATTATGGTGGATTGATGGTCGCAGTTTATGCCTGTGTTTATGGTGGCCACATAAATACAAGAATTTTGCACATATTTGCTCATGAAAATAAGTCAGTGAATTCTATACTTATGACTATATTGATAACCTAGACCTATAAAACATCTAACGTTGTAAATTGATGGCATGATGATTCATTCTTGTGCTAGTGAGATAAAAGATTCAACTTTTATTGTCCTATCAAGAGACAGAAATAGGTTTAATTGTCATTGCCATGTTTGCCAGTTAATTCACAGATTTAGGGTGATTGGTTAAGCTTTTCTCTTCTTGTAATTTATTACACCCTTGAGACTTGAGAGAGGCTTTAGCTTATTGTGCACCCCAATTCAATCCCTTTTCCAACTTAAATTGCTTTTGCTTGATTCTGATGAGTCAATTACGTTGGACCCCACATAACCCCTACAATAGGGTGCTTAGTTGTCACAAATCATTTCACTGGTCAGATGACCACTACTTTCTTGGTTAGCTTTACTTAATTACTTTAGCGGCGTCGTTTTTGACCTTGAAATTACCTTGTATTCTTAAAGTCTAATAACTATCCTTGTGGAGAGTAACCTGTGTTGCTGATCATGGCAAGGGCAATGCTTAACTGCAGAAAACAGACAAATGGATAAAAAAAACAAGTCTTGAATAAGTAACACCCATCTTGCAAGAAAATTTGGGTAAGTTGCTTCAAAGTTCAAATCAAGAAAAGATGTGACAAAAGAGATCAACCACGACTATCACTTACACAAGTGGAACTTTTCCAACGAAATTAGGAATTCAAAACAGGTGCAGGTCAGAGAAACAATTACATAATACATAATTACATTTATAGTTAAGCAAGCAGAATTTATTTTTACCTCAATTGCCAGTTGCTGGTACCATGAGCTTGCAGTCACATTAGATGGTTGACAAGAACATAGAACTAAGCTAGTGAATGGATTCTCAGCAATTGACCCACGAGGAATAGAGAACAGAGGCACAGTCCCATTGTCATTCTGGAAACAAAAGAGTAGGAACAGCAGAAGGTATGTGTGAGTATCAACAAAAGTTGAAAGGAAGAATGCATTTTTATGTACAAGAAAAACATTAATAAAGTAAATTCTTTGACAACCATATAAGCAAAAGACCATATTTACCTTTAGCTACCACTAACAAAGGAAAATCTTATTTCCACATTCATGTGAGAGAGGGGGGAAAAAGGAGGCTTGGAATGTCAATTGTTAGCCCTTTTTACTCTTCACACACCTCTTTTCAGTCAGTTTGTTTAAACGATACGTGTGAGGGTATTTTGTCAAGGCTAATCCACTAAATAAGAACTTTAGTCTAATATTTAATGAAACTTTACAATAAAGTTTTTTTTAAGGCTTTAGCCTTCCCTTTTTCCTTTTTTCCTCATTTAACTGCTTCCTTCAATTGATTTCTACAGTATCTCCAAATACTGAAACATCCCAAAGCCTCCCTTCAATTCTCCTCTCATCAAATCTTGCAATTGGAAAAAAAAAAAAACAGTAGTTTGTCATTTTGAGTTCAAAGACAAGCTACTGTAGTTTGGCTAGTACAAAAAAGGATAACCAAGGATGGTGCATATAATTTTGAGGTGATGAAGTAAAGAAAGGAAAAAGGGGAACAAAAAGTTACTCATAAAGAAACCCGAAAATAATAATTATACATCAAACCCTTTTCCCCACCACATAAAAACAAGAAGTCATGGAACTGTCGAATAACTGTTAAAGTAAGAGAACTTCTTTATCTCATTGAACCAGAGCATGCAGGCCATTACCTCTTGAATATAGATTTAAGGAAACATTATAAAATTTCTTGCCACAAACTAAATAGGTCAGTTAATCTTTACAATTTCGACCAATAAGACCATATATCCCTTTGCATAAGTATAGATTACGAGTCGACTTTTCTCCAAATATATAAAAAAAAATGACACTAAAGTTAGATTTTCAGAGTGTTCCTCATAAATAACAAAATCACAAAATCTCTATCCAGAGGAAGAAAGGGATAGGCAGAGCTGCAGAGATGATTCAGTGGACTAATCCAAATGATGATCATAGAAAGTCTTTTCCCAATTCTAACATAAGTCAAGGCTTTTGGGAAGAATAACCACTCTATCCAAGAGGTGTCCTTGAGAACCCAATATTTGGTGGTTTTACTTTTTAAACTACTTCGACATACTTCAGCCTCATCATAGACGATACACAATTACAAATAAATTTAGGACTAAAAATTTAAAACCAAAAGTGTGCCAAGATTTAGTTTCCATCTGTAGCAAAATGCATCTGTCAATTTGAAGAAAACATAGGGAGTAATTTTTTTGAGTTAAAAGACCTCTCAGTCCCTCACTATTAAGGCTTAATAATATCCAATTATCCTTCTTGGAGCTTTGTCAGTCACTCACTGGTCAATCTTCGAGAATATAAAAGCTTAATGATATACATGTGTTGACAAGGACCTTTAGCAATGCTTTAGACATTTCATTAAGTTGCTTCTATCACACTAGTAGTTACTTTGTGTTATGAGAGGCATCTATACACTCTACCAAAGAGATGCAAGAATGTCACAAAAAGAGAGAATAACAAATATACTGAAGAAAACTTATGCAAAGTGACAGATGACATAGACCCTGTTAGGCCCTCTTTTATTGTTGTAAATCTAGGATTTCTGCGGCGACACATACCTTCTACCATTTACTACCTTCACTTGCATGACATTGCTCTATACAAAGAATAACTATCATAGTTTCCAGAAAAGTGTGAGGTGATCAGAGACACAGGTTATGTGGTAAGAAAGCATGTTTACTTATATTCCAAAAAAAAGAGAAAAGAAAAGGAAAGAAAACATGAGGTGATCCGACGCACGGGTCTGATAGTGATGACATTGGCTTAGCATGTTTACGCCCAATGTTTCAGTGACAGAAGATTACAGACCTGTACAAATAGCACAGGAATCTTCAAATCCCCCACCAACGATCTTGAGCTAGAATTTGAGTAGAACTCCTCTACTGTGTCAAACCCATGTGAAACCATGGATATTGATTTGTCAAAATCCCGAACAGAATCAGCAGCCAAAGCCTTTTCCACATCAAAACCTTTCCTTCTACCATGAAAAAGTTCCTAAACATGCAGAGTTACTAAACATTAGATACTTACAGCATTATTGAACAATAACATACTCTAATTATATCATCTGAAAAATCAAACCACTTACTACTGATATGGACAAAGAACATGAAAACATCAGAGCTTATTAGCAAAGTGGAAGTCTACCTTGTTCGACTTTAGGATATCTATCAAGCCTCCAGTGAGCTTATTATCAATGCTACTGCAATGAGGAGATGTCCTGGTGGCCTCATCCAAGTCAAAAGGATTGTCAATACACGTAGCAGCTGTTAGAGGGGTTTTCTTCCCAGCTTCAGCAAGGTACTTCGTGAGCATGTTAGCACCATAACCCCAGCCAACCCCTGTCAATGTAGACCATGACCTAGCTTTGGTGAGGTACTGTACAGCTGAGCCAATGTCATCACTATCAGCAGCTGTAAACAACCTAGATATGAAGCAAAATCAGACTATGCATCACCAGCTTTGTAATAAAGAAAATTCACGAGGAAAAAATAAATCTTCAAAAAACACATGAGCAGCATAATCATAATTTTCAAAAAAATACATTGAATTGTAGCAGCTTCTTCAAAAATACAAATCCATGGCCAAATGAAGATGTAAAGATTTAGGGAATTTTAATGATGTATCCATATGTACTATCCAAGAAATGTTCAAGGTGTTCTTTTTTCCCTAAAATATACAGCCCCGCTACATCAACGCAAGTGGAAGCCAAGCCAAAGAAAAAATCCTAAGCTGCCACAGCCTTCAAATTCCTAAAATGGTGAATATATTCGCCAATACATTTCTTCTACCAGGAAACTTATCAGATATACTCTCGCAGGAATCTAAATAGATAAAGTTCCCACCTTTTCTAAAATGGCTAATACAATTGAGTGATGATCATAGTGTCGAAATGGCCTGAAAGATATAATGGCCCTTTTCACCTTTTTTAGTGAAGTTAACTCATTCAGTCATGTACTTCTACCTTACTCGTGCACAAATGGGCAGTACAGCATATGTCAAAACATCAAAGAGAAACCACCTCTTACAAATACAAGGCTCCTTCCAACCTCGAAATTAAGAACCACATTCTCACATCAAAATGATCCTTTTATTTTTGGTTTGCGGGTTCTTTCACTCAGTATTATAAAAGAGACAATCACTATACATTATTCTTCACATTATATGTTCATTCCTACCTCAATAAGTGAATACACTTTCCCATCAAAAATGGGAAATTCATGTTTCTCAACAAGAGAAACAATTTTGATTCTCATGATGGAAAATTGATGTAATTAAAATATAATTTATGGGTAAAGATGTCATTTTGCAGATTTAAAATGGGGATATTTTGAGAATTTGATTTCAATTAATTTACAAAAATGCCATCATGAGAAACCCTGGCACCCCTCATCAAAAACATCAATTTTTTTGTTCATGCCCTCAAAATTCGTCCACTTCATAACCATCCAATGCTAGAGGATTATTCATCACATTATCAACATCCATCGGCACACAAAAAAGATCACCCTTTTTTGTTTGTGCATTCGTTCTCTCCGTAATCATCAACAGCTAGACAGTTATATCATTATACATTACATTATCATTATCAATTGCATAATCAACTCAAAAACAACAAAACACAAAAGCCAAACACATACACATATAATTCAAGCATATCAAGCAAACACAACAATAAAACTCAAAACTAAAAGTCCGAACAATGCCTCACCGAGCAGTCGTCAACGGCGAACCGGCACACCCTCGAGGGTTCATAACAACCGGAAACAACCCTTGTCGCAAACAATCCTTAACAAAACACTTAACATTCTCATCATTACTCCCTTCCGGAGTTCCAGGAATCAACAACACAGTAGTATCCAAACCACGCTCTTCATTCAACACCAAATTCGACGGCCAATCCAACGATATCACTCCGCCGTCATCCGTACTCACACAAACCCTCTGATACTCCACCGCCGGCACCACTTCACCACCGTCTTTTCTCTCCTCCACGTCATCACCGCCGCCACCGCTACTGTTCACGTGAATTCTCCCGCTATCAATCCTAACGAAGTGCTTCTCCTCACTCACCAACCTCTCACTCACATCATCCGCGTACTCTCCACCGCCGTCGAACGAAATCGACGGGCATCGAAGAAACACAAATCGATTGAACGGCGTAGGAGTAGAGAATAGAATCCATTCGCCGATATCGGAAACCCTAGAACTGGAATTCACCTCGAATTTCGTGTTATTCTTCCGATCAACGAAGTTAATAGCAAGTGCAGAAGCAAACCCTAAGGCAGCAGGAGGAAGAAGAGAGAGAAGATCAAAGCTTGCTAACAACTGCAAAGAAGTAGAAGACGATGAAGGAGGTTGAAGATTGCTTCGAACAAGTGGAAGTGATAACTTAGGTATAGGTTTAAGTTTAACTTTACGTTTCGATTTGCGTTTTTTTTGGTGTAGACAATTCTCGAGGTTTCGAAATGTTGATTGAAGAAGTGGAGAAGAAGGAGGTGGTAGAAAGAGGGTTGAATTTAAGGTGATTTGTGGTGGAGTGAAGAAAGACGCCATTGTTGAGAGAGGAGAGAGAAAGTGATGGTGGTGTTTTTAAGAGAGAGAAAAATGGCGGGGTTTTGAAGAAGGTGATGAAGTGGAAGGAAACTAGCGGTTACGAGTGGTTGTGTGGAGGCCTGTGGAATTGCCACATTTCTTCTAAACGGTTCTTAATTATTGCTAGTGTTTTAGTAAGCTGCTAAGCTAAGGTGTTGTTCTTTCGGATTTAACTTTGGTCAATTTTCGATACTTTGATAAAATTGGTTTAGTTTAGTGTCTTTATACGTCGATATGTGATTGATGTTGTTGGTGTTTATTTAAGCTATATTCGATAATATGAGTAAAATAGAATTGAAATTAAGGGTAGTTGAAACATGCTGAATTAATAAGGTAGGTGAAAATTTTAACGCCTTAAATAAGTTGCTACTTTTAATAGTAACTCAATTTCAGTCGAAATTCGAGCTTAAATGTTATTTCAACTCATACACTAAACACAACTTTTTATTTAAGGTAATTGAAAAGTGTAGCACCAACTTATTTAAGTAACTAAAATAAGTTGAGCGATACCTTAAATATTTTCATTTTAAATATAATTCTATAAAAGCATTGATTTCTATTTACTATCTATTTACTAATTATGTAAAAGACAATACATCACTAATCACTCCATGTTGATCACCCTATATATGTGCTTTCATTGTTTAAAAAAAAATAGTGACTAGTGAGTTCTATTGTTGCATAGTTGCATGCATCGTTGTCAAAATTAGTAGTTTTTGCTTTTACGCAAAGTGTAGAATGTTCTTTGTAATTATTAGTGTTTATACTGCCAAATATCATAAAGGAGGGTACGTTGTAAGAATGACACATAGGCACTATATATACTCAACTCGCATTATGTTGTATGAAAAATGTGAATTCGGGGTTATGGCGGTGATCTACTTAACCGAATATGAGGGATTTCGATTCAAGTTAATTAGATATTTTGTTCCGAGTTCAATTAGTCCGATTCATGTTATTTTAATGATAGAGTATAAAATAAATTTTTGGGCCTCAACCATCAGCTTAAGCTTTTGGTTGAGATGATCCTCTAATATGGTATGAGCGTCAACGTGCACAAAGGTCACGGGTTCGAATCTTCATCCATCCCTCCCTTCTAAGTTGAATTATTAAGTGCAGGGTATGAGGGGTCCATGCTGCATCCACACTTCAAGCCCAAAGGGCTCTTATGTGAGGGGGCGTGATAGAGTGTAAAACCAATTCCTGGGCCTCAACCATCAGCTTAAGCTTTTGGTTGAGATGGTCCTCTAATATTTAAAAATAGGCTGAAAGAGTTTGATTTGAGTTTAAGAGCAACTCAATTTTGGGTTCAGACCATTTCAAATAAGTCAACTTCAGTTCAATATAAAAGGAACTAGATGAAACTAACTTAACAAAATCTCGTAATAATTTGTCGGTTAATGATCGTGTTATTTTAAAGGACTTTCATGTGTTCAAATAAAAGCGAAAACTAAAATCAATAGTATCATGAACATTCTTGTGACTATTGTCAGTTTTGATTGAAACAATTTTTTAATTAGATATGTGTTTACTCCACCTCGGTTGTACTCGTGATTGGTCGATTTGCATGTGTACGGTTGAACTTGCACAAAATATAGTTGTATGTTGATATTAATAGTATGACACTCCAAAAAATATTTGTATGTGATCTAGTCAAGAATCAAATGCAAAATTGAATCCACACCTTCCCCTCTAGCTAAAACCTACTAAGCTATAGCTTAGCTTCCTACTACAATAATAACCTAGCTATGTTATTCAATTAACCTACATCAAGCTTTCAACAACTAATTAATCCAAACAATTGAATTAATAACTATATAATATCAATTGCTAACTCTTAATCACATGCTAATTGCTAAGACTCATTTTGTATGCCAATGCAAATATTCAAGAATCAATTAAGAGTGATGATTTGATGAATTAATTAAACAACCTAATTAATTACACAATTTTGGTACATGCATTTAGCAATTAAAGTAGCAAACTAGCTAATCATTGCAATCTAATCACAAAATTAAATTTGCATGTATTACTTAATTAATGTAAGATAGATAATTAAATTTAATGGAAACATGCTGACATATATGTATGACCAACAATAATGTATCTAAAACTCAAAAGCCAAACAAAATATCAATAATATAAAGTGTTTATTAACTGTGTGTTTAGCATAAATTGAGTCCCTAATTACAGACATAACATTTGTTAATTAATTATTTAACATCAAGAAATGCTAATTGTCAATTGTTTGTCATAATGTGTCTGTATTATAAGTGTCTTAATTAATCATGATTAATCATCAAACTTAATTGCTTAAATCATCAATTGATTAATTATCACATCAAGGCCTTTTTAATTAGGTTAATTAAGAATTAAGCTTCTTTTTTTTTCCTTCTCTTTTGTTTTGAAAGTATAATAACTAAAAGAAGATCGACCAAATACTGACAATTAGATTATATATGCATGGTAATAAGACAAAGATGATAATATTATGGAAGGCATCGCAGCTACCATACATGCATAGATTATTCTCTTTTTGAAAAACATTTGGTTTTGTTTGTCAACCAATTATTCAAGTATAATCGCATCAAATCGAGTCTTTGATTTTGATATATATCATTGGATTTTTGGCTTTACTATTTAGCCTAAATTACTCCTTAATCAGACAAATTAGATGGGAGATTACAATTATAATGTTGTACTACTAGTAGAGACAGTTGTTAATTAAGCTTAGCTTGTAGATGATTGCGATCGATAAGGCCGGGTGAACATTATTTCTATTTTCTATATACTTAATCGAAAAGTTCACGTTTCATACAATTACTTAGTGTTCATACCTTAAAAAGTTCATTCTTTTTTACTGACACACAAAACNCTGGGCCTCAACCATCAGCTTAAGCTTTTGGTTGAGATGGTCCTCTAATATTTAAAAATAGGCTGAAAGAGTTTGATTTGAGTTTAAGAGCAACTCAATTTTGGGTTCAGACCATTTCAAATAAGTCAACTTCAGTTCAATATAAAAGGAACTAGATGAAACTAACTTAACAAAATCTCGTAATAATTTGTCGGTTAATGATCGTGTTATTTTAAAGGACTTTCATGTGTTCAAATAAAAGCGAAAACTAAAATCAATAGTATCATGAACATTCTTGTGACTATTGTCAGTTTTGATTGAAACAATTTTTTAATTAGATATGTGTTTACTCCACCTCGGTTGTACTCGTGATTGGTCGATTTGCATGTGTACGGTTGAACTTGCACAAAATATAGTTGTATGTTGATATTAATAGTATGACACTCCAAAAAATATTTGTATGTGATCTAGTCAAGAATCAAATGCAAAATTGAATCCACACCTTCCCCTCTAGCTAAAACCTACTAAGCTATAGCTTAGCTTCCTACTACAATAATAACCTAGCTATGTTATTCAATTAACCTACATCAAGCTTTCAACAACTAATTAATCCAAACAATTGAATTAATAACTATATAATATCAATTGCTAACTCTTAATCACATGCTAATTGCTAAGACTCATTTTGTATGCCAATGCAAATATTCAAGAATCAATTAAGAGTGATGATTTGATGAATTAATTAAACAACCTAATTAATTACACAATTTTGGTACATGCATTTAGCAATTAAAGTAGCAAACTAGCTAATCATTGCAATCTAATCACAAAATTAAATTTGCATGTATTACTTAATTAATGTAAGATAGATAATTAAATTTAATGGAAACATGCTGACATATATGTATGACCAACAATAATGTATCTAAAACTCAAAAGCCAAACAAAATATCAATAATATAAAGTGTTTATTAACTGTGTGTTTAGCATAAATTGAGTCCCTAATTACAGACATAACATTTGTTAATTAATTATTTAACATCAAGAAATGCTAATTGTCAATTGTTTGTCATAATGTGTCTGTATTATAAGTGTCTTAATTAATCATGATTAATCATCAAACTTAATTGCTTAAATCATCAATTGATTAATTATCACATCAAGGCCTTTTTAATTAGGTTAATTAAGAATTAAGCTTCTTTTTTTTTCCTTCTCTTTTGTTTTGAAAGTATAATAACTAAAAGAAGATCGACCAAATACTGACAATTAGATTATATATGCATGGTAATAAGACAAAGATGATAATATTATGGAAGGCATCGCAGCTACCATACATGCATAGATTATTCTCTTTTTGAAAAACATTTGGTTTTGTTTGTCAACCAATTATTCAAGTATAATCGCATCAAATCGAGTCTTTGATTTTGATATATATCATTGGATTTTTGGCTTTACTATTTAGCCTAAATTACTCCTTAATCAGACAAATTAGATGGGAGATTACAATTATAATGTTGTACTACTAGTAGAGACAGTTGTTAATTAAGCTTAGCTTGTAGATGATTGCGATCGATAAGGCCGGGTGAACATTATTTCTATTTTCTATATACTTAATCGAAAAGTTCACGTTTCATACAATTACTTAGTGTTCATACCTTAAAAAGTTCATTCTTTTTTACTGACACACAAAACTATTAGAGGACCAACTCAACCAAAAGCTTAAGCTGATGGTTGAGGCCCAGGAATTGGTTTTATACTCTATCACGCCCCCTCACACGAGAGCCCATTGGGCTTGAAGTGTGGATGCAGCATAGGCCCCTCATACCCTGCGCTTAATAATTCCACTTAGAAGGGAGGGATGGATGAGATTCGAATCTGTGACATTTGTATCACGTTGGCGCTGATATCATATTAGAGGACCAACTCAACCAAAAGCTTAAGCTGATGGTTGAGGCCCAGAAATTGGTTTTATACTCTATCAAAAACTATATATAAATATTTTTTTTGTTTCTCACGGCCTTTACAAGCTAAGAGAATGACTCTTCAATTCAAAACCAAAATAGTTGATGAATTATTCTTAATTTCCTATATTGATCAGAATAAACACATAGTTATGGAGTCCAAGTAATTTGATTTATAAACATGCATGCAATTATACAAAATAGAAAAGTACAAAACTAAATTTCCTTTTTAGCTTTAGCCAACATAACATACATATGTGGTCGTTTCTAAAAAGTAATAATACCATAGCATTCATATTTTTATTATACCTATGTAAATGCAACAAAATAGCCGCAAATTTGATAAATAATTAGCCAATTTGCACCAAACAATAATTGATTTGAGTGAATTGAACTATGTAATAAACTACTTGTTGCATTTGAAGTTTCACATGGGAGGTATGGAACACTTTCACACAACAATATCATCCATGTATTATATATATGATAATTAATTATTAGTGTAGAACTCTTCATATATGTAATATGTTTCATTCTTCATTTTATAGCCCTTAATATGTTAGTTTTATTTGAAATTATGTGTTATTCAATTTACTTGTATAAAAATATGTTTGCGCCGTCACTATGATGTGATTGCACTGTTGAATTTTTCGATAACTAATTTCATTGACTTAATATTGTATGAGTTATATGCATGTCGTATACATCTTAGATTCTTTTCGTGTGTGTAATCCATAATATTATAAAGCCCCATAAGTTATTATATACGTACATATTTGGTTTGTTCCTAGTAACTTAGTAGTTAGTAAGCCCACTTTTGAGTTCCTAAGGGACTATAATTTGGGGATGATTGAGGATTTCTCCTTATCATACAATTCTTCCGATCCATACCCTCAAGATGATATGCAACGCCAACTAATCGAGTTAACCTAAGTGAAGTGTTTTCGTCTATTGATCAATGATCGATGTTGAATAGATTTGGAAACATACTAATTACTAAAATGTGTTGATATAGCCTGGTAATTTTAGGGAAGAATATGAGATATTATATGTTGAAAAGTTTGTGCAAATGAGTTACACAATCGTCTAATAAAAACTTCGTCATAATAAGTAATAACAATCCATCATATCATATATATATATATAAAGTGTTATTGACTTATTGTTAAAAATCTCCGACTCTAAATGTTGAAGCTGACAAGTATAAGGTTAGACCTAGTTTAATTTTGTCAAATTACTCTTAATAACAATAAGTTCTCCTACCAATCAAAATCAAAATTGCTGGTACATCAAAAGTACACCCCTAGGCACAGCCAAACGCCATATTTGTTAAATAATTAGCTCTTTTTCAACCTTTGGATTGCTCTACAAGAGTAATTAGTATACATAATTAGTGGTCCATATACAATTAGCAATGTCATTATTGCTCAATAAGTCATCCATAATTTTTTTTTTCAAAAAAAAAAAAAAAAAAAAAAAAAAGAAGCTCAACATATGAAGTATGAACATATATATATACAATAAAATCTACAAAAACAAAAAGTTACATATTAGATATAGGCATATAGCATGCCTTAAACTTACCACCTACACCCACCTCCCTGTTTTTGCTACTTGTTTGCATACTGTTAGAAAAATTATTGATAAATATAGCTGAATTGAAAGTGACGTGCATGTGCAAAAGAGATATTTAAATAATGAAATCAAGATTATCCAAAGTTTTAATTTATACATCACTATATTAAATATTAATGTGATAGTGATTAAGATTAATACTAAGTGTTGATGCCGTATTGAATTGTTTATTACTAATTAGCTAATTCATGTTTAGAATAAGTATGCAGTATATGTAGTGGAGATCACATACATAGTACATTTCATATTAGACGACCAATTACGGTTGGAAGGAATAATCGGCGCAAATTTTGCTTAATTTTGATTAATTAGTATGAAGTATTTAATTAGTTAAATGTTTCGACGATTAAATATAATTGGTTTACTAATACAGTCACACACGTAGTAGATACCTAACACTGTTTTGTTTGTATGTGACAAATTATTATCCTTGTTGAAAGAAGCTAAGTGATCTTGTTCACGGTGCACTTCAACATTATCACTAGGTAAACACGAGTTTGGGTTGGTTCGGAGCGAGCCAAGTTAAGTCACCTAAGCTAGCAAACAATGTTACATTAATGTGGTCTAAATGACAAACCCTCAAAACTGTCGTTGCTCTCCGGCTATGAAATCCAACCTGAGTTGGTGAAACGTAACCTTAGCTCGAGCCGAGGTTATGATCTCATGATAACTATAACTCGACATTATTACACGTAACAGTCTAGATAAACCACAAGTATAAAATGCTTGGGCTGGTTCGTAACTTGTTATTGATAGTATAACAAAAAGCTAGCTCCATCTAATATTTGAACATAATTTCACACACTCAATGATTTCAAAATTACCCCTCATTTGTAACCCCTTATAATGTATGGAGCAAATGCACCCTCTACATGCATCCAAAAACTTAGCTTCCATCTGAAGCAACAAATTGAAAAAACAAATGACCCCCATAAAGTTTACAATCAATAATTCTTTTTGTTTTTCTTCGTCACATTTTGTAATTATAAGTCCTTAGGATTAATTAGTAATTAATTAAGAATAGTATTATTCAATGTATCCTTTGATCCAACACAAATTATATGTCAATGTATATTTAATTCCTAATAACAACAAAAGTATGTAAACTCCCTCACTTCTCCTATAAATAACCCAAGAACTCCTACCATATCTCATCATCATAATCACATTCTAATTCACATTTTCTCTCAAAAAATACATACAACTTCTCAAAGTCTCAATTTTCCTAGCTAGCTTTTATAACACCTAAACACAAAAAATGGCAAAGGGAGGAAAATTAACAAAGCTTATTAAGAAGATCTCCTTTGGTAAAACCACCAAAAGAAACAACTCTTCCTCCTCCTCTTCCTCTTCCTCGTCGGACGCGTCGGACTCCTCCTCCGCCACCACCCTACACCCGGTGTATGTAGGAAAGTCGAGGCGACAATACTTTCTATCTCCCGACGTTGTGAGCCACCCTCTCCTACAACAACTCGCCGGAAATACCGCCGGAGATGAAGACATTACGGTGGTTGGATGTGAGGTGGTGATGTTTGACCACTTGCTTTGGATGTTGGAGAATGCTGATCATATGCCTGAGTCAATGGATGAACTTGTTGACTTTTATGCTTGTTAAAATATACATCAACTATGGGCCTACATTTTGGGCTTAAGAGTTATGGGCTTGATATTATGGGCCTGAGTAATTATATTATTTATTACAATGTGCCAATGTACAGCATTAATTAATTATATTATTAATTAATTAATTATATTATTAATTAATTAGGGAGGGGTTGTTTAGGTTATTACCCCCCAAAAGGGAAAAAAGTGACTAGCTTTAGAATTGGTATGATTATATTGTATGGGTTCTTATTGTATGGTTGTTCATTGATTAATTATCCTATTAAGTCCATTTTTTCTAAGGTTTCAATTTTATTACTTTAATGTAATTTTTTATGTATATGAATTATCTTGTCAAAATTCTTGCATTGGCGTTAATGTATGATTTGTGCATCAAGAGTTTTCAATTCGATTACTTAATTCTTTTTTTTAGTCTACGTTAATTTGCTAGCTAAGAGAGACAAATGTGACATTAAGGTTTACCATAACTAAAGTGAATTTTGAAAATGACCATGGGTTCAAATTCTAATGATAGTAATTAAAACGTATGTAAGTGAAAGCAATAGTTTTTGATGTCAACTAATTAAGTACACCGTATATATTATAATAGGCAAAAGCTAACAAACTGTAACCCACTACGTGTCAAACAGTCAATGTATCAAATTAATCTTCAAATCCTTAATTGAAAGGGATTATGCCGATTATTTTTACACGAAAGAAAAATTTTATACGGAGTGGTAAAATCTCTACTTAAATTTTATTAGCTTCCCATGCACCATAACTAACAATTGAAACTTATTTATGTAAATAATACTTTTATATCAATTCAAATAAAGATCAATTTCCATTTTAAATTCATAATTTTAAGCATTAACAAACTATCATAAGTTCGCATTACTTAGCTTTCAATATGAATATATATATGTTTACCTAGGTCCTAGGATATTTTGTATGATCGAAAAAACTAAAGCACACATTATAATTATAAAAATAAAAATTAGACATTTAATAATATTCAACATTTTTGTATTGTGTGATTGATCATAGATACTACATGCATATAGATTCACATAATAAATTAAACCCTTAATTTGAATTGGCCGCTCCCCGCCATTGTGAACACGACGTAATTTTGACAATGTTAAGTCTTTGTGATAAACTAATAAAGTAATAATTAGCTAAAACATTTTTTTACAGCTATATAACAAGATTAGTGACTAATTTAACAATGTACCATAATTTAGTACGTGACTAATTTAACAATGTACTATGTACCATGCATAATTTAGTATATGCTTGCATTTTCCTTATTTTAATATACCCTATCAATATGATATGATTTTCATGCATGAATCATGAATGATAAATTAGATAGTGACAAAATTTTAGCAATTAGATGTCAAAAAGAGAAAATAATTAGCAAAGCTAAAGCATGTGCTTAAGACCTTTATTAAGATCTTGTCAATAGTTCAAAAGATTCTAAGCTGGAGACATTGATTTTGGGAAGCACATGCAATGTATAATGTCCAAATTCTTACAAATTAATTCTAATCAATTTGTTTTATTATATGGTAAAAAACATGAAATAGCAAAACAAAATTAATGTTGTGTACAATGCTATGTTGCTACAAAAGTAACATGCAACTTGGTTGGTTGATCTAGTATCACCCATCATAATGAAATCCCCTAACTCACAGCAAATCTTGTATTCGTAAGTTTCTAGATTATTACCTAATGATAATAGTTTGCATAATTTTATTTGTTTTTAAGTTTAGTATGCGAAAAATACTACAATGTTCTTTTCCGATCCATTTTAGTGATTCTTATATATATCAACAATGTTCTTTTCCCATCCATTTTATTTTTGTTAAATTTTATTTTAAATATCCATTAGTTTAGGAATTGGTTTTATACTCTACCATGATCCCTCCTGTCACCTTTTTGTCACGTTGGCGCTGATATCATATTCAAGGGCCAATCAACCAAAAGCTTAATCTGATTGTTGAGGTCCATAAATTGGTTTATACTCTACCAATATTTATTATGTTTGTTGTTGAAAAATTCATTTCGATATATATGTATTTTTTTTTTCAGAATTCAGAATAATTAATATGAAGAATTCATGTATATATATATATATATAGATATATGTATCAAAATAATGAACAATTATATATATTAACATGATAAAGGTAAACATCAAGAGTGTGAAAGTATGAGTGTTACATTCAAATAGCATTATTATTGGTCTGTAAATGTATTTCTGACACAATGTATGATGAAATATGAATGGGTATTGGCCTATTGGGTAAGATTTTGTAATCTATTATGGGGCATATATTTATATAAAACATGTCTACATTATAATTTATAAATTATGAAATAATAAAATGTGTTTTTGTTGTTTAGGGTTTTGGAATTTTTATTTGTAAGGCTATTTTCTGACCGACCATTTTCTGCAGGTAAAATTAATTATTATTCTAGGAAGATAGATATATAGTGGATATATACCAGTGTAGGGTTTTTGCAGGTTGACCATTTATCCACTTCAAATTATTAGCCAAAGGAAATAAAAATAAGAAAAATGGAATCTAATAATCCCATCTATGAGCGATTTGAAACTAATAATCTCACCTTTAAATTATTTTTGTATAATCTCACCTTCCATCCTAATTTGCATCTATTGGTCCTTTTGACCTGTAACCTAAACAACAGATTACCCTACTATGAAGTAACCCAAAACCTGCCCAAGCCTACTTGAACTACCCATGAAATATAAAATAACCCAGCCACCCATGAAAACCACCCATATATCCCCACTGGCAGCATCACCAAAACCCACCCATTTAAACTTCCTCCAATGATATTGCAAAAACCACCCATGGATCCACTAACTCTCATACCGGACAAACCAAACATGTCACCACCACGACCCGTCCACTATCGTAAAACCACTGCACCAATCCGCGAAAATTCCTGCCCCAGAAAAATCTTCTGACCATTGAACTTCAACTTAACCAAACTAAAGTGTTGGACTTTGAAACATACGAAACAATGATGAATTTTCTACCAACAAATAATAATGAAAAGGACAACATAAAAAACAGTAATGCTGTCAAAAGAACTAAAGAGATGCAAAAGGATCATTATAAAAGCTATTTTTTTATTTTTTAAAAAAAAGTCAACTAGTGGTTTTAATTAGCTGGTTGTAGTTCTAAAACAAACATTGGATTTACTATACTACTAGTTTTAGAGTGTTTTCAGGTGAAGGTAAACTTTATGGTGGTGTTTTAAGGTGGTGCTGGGTAAAAGCAATAAGAGAAGAGAAGAGAGAGTCTGAGATTAATGGCAAAAAAAAAATATGAAAGAAATTTTGTAAAAATATAAAAATAATAAAGATACCAATCACAAGTATACACGTGTCCTATTTTATCGGTTTCCCAAGTTATCAACAGGTAAGGACCAATAGATGTAGATTATAATGAAAGGTGGGATTATTCAAAAATAATTTAAACGTGGGATTATTAGTTTCGAATTGTCCAAAGATGGGATTATTAGATTCCATTTTTCCATAAAAATAATTTTGTGAAATGAAAGCAATTAAACATATATTTCTGCGGTCTTTATGTTTTTGTCTCAGCATATATGTGATTATATAGACATACTTCATATTGATAATTATTCATGCAAAGGACGTATTAAACACATTAATAAGATATATATCATGAGTACGTAGTCATGCAATAAGAGAAAAAAAATAAAAAATTCAAAGGATAATTAATAGAAAATATATTCCACAAAAATAAAAATAAAAAAGGATAGATGGATATATTTTAAACATGCACACAATAATTGTATGCTGAATATGATCGATCATTTGTACTAGTAGATCTGAATTTATTAGAATGATGTTTCACTCTGTGTGATGTTAGCTTGTTGCTAATTGTTAGATGATGTTCCATGAAGTGGTGGTTGCCCGGTCAGTTCATGAGTGGGTCTCAGACTCTTAGCTGGTAATTCAGGTATCAAGCCAATGAGCCCGACGGCCCGACTTTGGTACGTACAACCAGAGGTTGTAAGTAGTTCGATCTTAAGTATACACAGTTCTAAGGACAAAAATGACTAGTGTTGCCTTCTTGTGTGTGAAATAATATCTCTGAAAGAGTGATGATGGCAAGTTTTTAGAGGTTAAAATCGATTATGGGGAGTCATGTGGTCACCTGAAACAAATGGTAAAAAGATACGTCGGAAACAAGACGGAGCTCGGGCAACCCTCCGGAAGCCGAAAAAAATGAAGGTTATAAGTCACAATTTTAGGAGATTTTGGGATCCCAAACGAAAAAATACCTAAAATTTTACACATTTCCCATAATGTGAAATTAGGCCCTTGAACAGCTTGTCGGATCGGGTTTCAAAAGGCCATAGAAGGTCTCGTGGGAGCGAAAATAATAACTAGTGTGGCCTTCTTCCGAAATTGAAATATCTCCAAAAGAGTGCTTATATCAAGTTTGCAGGTCAAAATCGGTCGTGGGTAACGTAGTTCTTTGGTCGCCTAAAATAGGTGGTAAGAAAAAGGGGAAGAAACAAGACAACGCCAACGACAACCCTTGCGAAAGTCGAAAATAAAGACTATAAGACACTGTTTTCAGAAGTTTTGGTATCTCGAAATTAAAAAAAATTGCCAAAAATTTTACATGATAATTCTATGGTCAAAAGAAGGCCCTAAGACAACTTTTTGGGGTTCAAATAGCCATAAGAAGGTCGCGGAGAGAAAAAAAAAACTAGCACGCCTTTTTCAATTCAAAAATTCTTAAAAAGAGTGAACATAATAAGATTTTAGAAGCTAAAATCGAGCATGGACAGTCCCCAAGTTTACTGGAAGTGAGTTGGGTAGAATATTGTGTTTCAATGAGACTTTGCGCCGGAAGGTCATCCGAAAGCCGAGAATGAAGGCTATATATCAAGCTTTATGGGTTTCGAGGTTCCGAAAAAATGTTGGCCTAATATTTTACATATGGACCATCGGATCAAGGAAGGCCCCTTGACAGTAAAAAATGGTTGGGAAGATACTAACACTGCACATTGTAAAGCTTTTGGCAACTTTTTTTCGAGAGCTTAGAACCCCTATAAAGTGTGAATTTTAACTTTCGTTTTCTGCTTCAAGAGGTCCTTTTTAGCTTCGTCTTATTTTTTCCCTTCTTTTTTACCAACTGTTGTAGGTGACTCCATGACGGCCCACACTCAATTTCAGACTATATAAAATTGTCTTTCCTCGCTCTATAGAAAATTTTCAAAGTAAAAAGGACACAAATACATAAACAATGCCGCAAAGACCTTATTTAATTAATAAGCCATGTAAAATGTCAAACCCTAACCCCAAAACACTTAATATAAACACAGTTAACATGTATTTTATCTTCGCTAATAACTATTGTTTGTGGAGAAGTTAATGCTTCATCACTTTCTAATACTTCTCTATTATTGTCCTTGTTCATAAACACAATTGATATTAGCATTTTTCTCTATTCTTAACACTAATGTCAATACATGTGTCGATAACTTTATTGTTGAAGCGTAGTTAATATTTTATTTAAGATTTTTTTTCTTTTTAATAACATATAAGATTATGTGTTTATGTGTAAAAAATTCGGAGTATTAGTTTTTGTTTACATTATTTTTGGAATTATTTATTTTTCGACATGTATAAATCTTAATTTTTTATTTTATTATTTTTGGGTTTGGGGGGGGGGGGGTTATATTAAAAAGATACGTAATACCATATTAAAAAGATGACTAAACATATCCCATATTAAAAGTACTTGCAGTTGTATCAAGTATGAGTCATAGCGTATAATGACGGTTGGGCAGTAGTAGCGAGAGTGCATCAAATCTTCGTGGTGTAATTGTCGATTTGTCGCCATCAACTTTCTGTCCAACTTCTAACCAATAACTATAAAACTAATTTTATGTTTAGTGAGAAGTTTTGAATTCGTTTAACTTTCGTTTTCAAAACAACCCTTTTGCAATAACGTGGAAATTTGTTCATGAAAGCGATGTCATGTGCAAAGACGTCCCAGGTTATTTTCTCTTTGTATTTAGTTACATTTTATAGTATACTAATAATATCAAGATGTAATAACATACATCATTGACTCATACTACGAGTTAAAAAATAAATATTTATGAGCACATAATATATAATTTGTCAATGTATTACCTAGTATATACAATTGGTAGCTAGGCAAATTAGCTATCAAGTCTACGCTTTTTAATATGAGATTATTTATATAATTTAACTATTTAATTCATTGACTCTAAATTTTTATTTATTTGAAGGTGAATATTTTGATATGTGGTGACTTAAACTGACTTATTAGCTAGCTTAAATAATGATAAAAAGGTCCATCCTGATTTGAGCAATAAAACATTTATCTTATTGAAACTCGCTTCAATGCTGAGGGGTGGCACGTGGTAATCCTCAACGTCATAATTAAAAAGTAGTGAGAATAATTTACACTACATACGAATTAGGTCATGACTCTAACATCCATAGTCATGACTTTATATAATAAATCACTACACATACACATTATGGGTGGGAAAAGAATGTGTGGAAGTTTAGAGAAACCAACTTAGTAGGCTTCATTATGGCAACATATATACAAGTATAATAAATGATGATAGTGCCACTTTCATGCATAATTTGGATTTTGAAGATGCAAAATGGTTGGAACAAAATGCATGTTGAATTTGGAGACATAGTTATGGGCTTATTATGGCACATGGGGTCAAACCAAACACTGGGTATGAACGGCGAAGTTTCTATCAACACACATACTTCACACTCTTTAATTTAGCAATAGCAATTAAATTCAAGAGCCTTAAACAACAACAATTGCTACTGCTAGTTGAAAGCCATACCACCATAATCAATTGCTATTGTATATATAACACTTGTGAATTATGGGACACCTATTTATTGAATTGAACCAAAAATTAAATAAAAATGAATATATAGTTATATAGGTTGGTGAAAAAATTCAATTTATCATTATATGATTATGTGGCAGTAATTTTTAATTTTAAGATATTGTAACTAGCTAGACTTGATTTTGATCACATTTGCTGAGAGATATAATATAGAGATTATTGCTATGGACTTATGGATATATAGTATATATTTATAATTATATATATATATATATATTATATTAAGGTATAATTTTATCTCCGAATTCTCACATCAAGTATTCAACTACCTACAAGTTCACGGTAAATGCCTAAATGGGTAATTAACTTACAC